>JBCNYH010000007.1:26816667-26832823 GCA_039654325.1 Tandanus tandanus | reverse complement strand
GACTTCTGAAGGTAATTGGTTGCATCAGAACTTTTGAGGGGCTTCATAGCAAAGGGGGTGAATACATATGCACATGCCAATTATCAGATTTTTATTAAAAAAATTATTTTACATATATATTTTTCTCATTTCACTTCACCAACTTAGACTATTTTGTTCAGATCCATCACATAAAATTCAGATTAAATAAACATTTAAATTACAGGTTGTAATGTAAGAAAAGAGGTTAAAACCCCCCCCCCCCCCTTTTTTTTTTTTAAATCCAAGGGGGGTGAATACTTTTGCAAGGCACTGTATATATGTGTTTATGTATATATATATTTATTTATACACACTCAAGTATGTGGAACCCTGACCATCACACCCACATGTGGTTCTTCTAAAATATTAAAACACAAGAGTCAGTTGTATACTGTTTTTTTTTTAATCTTTATGATTATAGGTTAAAAAGTTTTTAACCTCAGACCTCTTTCACTCTCCTTTTCTCTTTTTTGCCCTTCGTTTTATCAAGCCAGTCACCTAAAATGAAAACACTTTGTAAATTTAGCACTAACCACATAATTAATGAATAATGCATGATCCTGTAATCTTTTGCAGATTTTAAATGTTGAAAATGTAAGGTGTGGGAGTCTTCTATGAATTCTCTCTGACCTTTTGCTCCATTGTTCCTACGCAGTATCTTTGTTTAATGATTCCGTACTGGCTGTATGAGACAAAATTCATCTGTGATCAGGAACCACACAGTGGATAAAGCCTCATTTTTATTTTAAAAGACACTTCTCATCTTTTCATCTAATTCTGATGAGAATGAGTTGTAACATCTGTTAGACTTTTAATATTCATTCTCATTTAACACTGAAGTCTTTGTGCTTTCATGGTGAATACTGAGATAGTGGTGATTCATCCTTTTGTGAATAGATAATTTTTCTTGGGAGTTTATTGTCTTCAATTCTCCTCCAGAGTCTCTCATACCCCCTTTTTACCAACGCAAACTTGCTCTGGGCTGGTGCTAGTGTTGATTTGGAGTTGGTTTGACTTGCAGATCCTCTAAGAACTTTTTTTTCATGGGCAAGAGAGCCACCTTAGAGCCACATTATTACATCATTGTATTAATCTCTGCTTTTCCAGCAACATTAGCGCCAAGCACAACAACAATAATTGAAATTTGGCTTTTACATAGGTTTCACATAGCCACATAGCCGGTTGATACATGTAGACTTTGACTGGTACCACCGTAGCCATTCCATTGGACTTTGAAGGCAGTCTGATGCAAATATGGGCTGAGGAAATGTTCAAATCAAGTAAAAAAACCAAAAAAAAACAATGCAGTTAAATTGATCCAGCACTTGAACAATGGCAATTTTCAACATGACTAGACATTCTGGGAATGGAATCCACACCCTTCTGGTTCTTGAAGTGCTCAGAACACTTGTAGGATAATGCTGGTTGACCCCCAGTAGGCAAAAATCATCTACCGTTATCTACCGTGAAGTAATTCTGGCTATGCGAGACCGAGACATTATTTTTTTTAGGTAGAGTAGACACTACTATAGTTCTGTTTTATTTATTTATTTATTTTATTTATTTTTGGTGGTCACAAGGTTTTAGTTGGTCATAGATTCAACTCGTGATAGAGGCGGTTCTTGGTTCTAGATCATCAAACTGTTGGTCCCTCGGTCCGAACCCTGAATATTTTTCTGGATAAAACACAAAGAACGGGTTTGAGATAAGGCATCGGCTCCAAACTGGCCCTCAACCTGCCGTGTGGAAAAGAGCAAGTAGAGGACATGCTGTATGAGTGTACGGGGGGTGTAGATGAAAAGGTAATTATGTCTAACCAGTCCGGCAACCAGTCAAACAGTTCTACTCGCAGAGAAAGTGACAAAGAAAGTGAGAGTGACCATTTAAGTGTTTGGCTCACATTACCATCATGTCACCTTCAGCAAGAAACTGGGTCACACACACATGATTAAAATTAGCCACACTCACCAGCGAGTGCCCCAGTAATCCATACTGATTCAAACCTGCTCCAGTGTTTTTACACTCGAAAGCTGTCAGGATACATGAGGAGTCGTTTACATCATTGTAAGCACCATGGCAGAATCAGGACTTTTAAAGCAGTGATCTGTGTGGATACTAGCATGTAAACTGGCTGAATTTGGAGGATTTGGAGGATGTTGTTTTGTTGTTGTTTTTTACCTCCTGATACAGTTCATGTCAGTTGCCCTTCACCTTACACCACACTCTCTAATATATTTGATAAGAAAGGAATAAAAAAATGATGTTTTACAAAAATAATTAATGATAAAGTGATATGATCGCAACATGACATTATTTATTTTGCTGTCCCAGCAGTGGTTTGTTTTTTTTATATCAAATTATTCCATTGTTTTAATGATTAAAATTTTATCAAAATATTTATTGTTACATTTAATGCTGTGAAACATCCATGATATAAGTAAGTTCCTGTTATCATTTACACTACAGCAGCTAAACAGACATTCCAAGAAAAATTGCACCACAAGGCATCACGTCATCTGTAATGAAGACATTACTGTGGTAGAAAACTTTAAATTCAGCTTTATGTACTTTTCACTGTTGATGTATTCTAAAACTGGAGACTCCTTCTACACTGTTTCAGAAAACTTCACTATAATCTGTTCTCTTTATTAGTTTATTGTAAGCTTAGATTATAAGTGGAGCATCTGCTGGTTATGCAGAATATACCAATCCCTATCCCTAAATTGTTATGTCATGTCAATAATTATTACAATTGTGATATTCATTCATTCATTTTCAAAGCCTCAGTCCCACTAGTCTGCCACTGTTGAGCCCTTAAGCAAGCCCTTCACCCTCAACTGTTAGGGTGCTGGACGCATGATCGAGAGGTCATGGGTTCAAATCCCTGTTAGACCCCCACCGTGCTAAGACCCTGACCGCAAGTGTGCCTCTGTCCAGTAAAAATATTGGGAAGATAACCTGTGATGAACTAGCATCCCATCCAGGAGGAGTTGAACTCCTTGTCTTGCTTGCTACAGAAATCGGGATAAGATCCGGCTCACATGGGCCACTAGGCTCAAAAAACACTACCTTCACTCTCAACTTCTTAGCTGTACAAATGAGATAAAAATGTAAGTCGCTCTGGATAAGGCTCTGGCAAATGCCATAATGATTCTGGGCGAAGGGGCAAACACCCTGAACAGCTCGCCTGTCCATCACAGGACCAAAACACACAACTATTCACATTCATATTCATGTCTTTGGACTGTGGAAGGAAGACATAAAACTAAAATAAGAATGAATAAATTAGGAGTATTGCCATGCGATGGCCTGGCGAGCTCTCCAGGGCGTACCCCGCCCTCGCCCAGAGTCGGCCGAGATGGGCACCAGCCTCCCCGCGACCCCGATTAGGATTAAGCGGGTCAGAAAAACAAACGATGAAATTTGAGGCATCCGTGAAAGATAAACGATAATATGTTTTCAAACTGGACTTAAAAATCCCTGCTGTGTCAGCTGACCTGTTAGTTGGAGGTGAGCGTCAAATAATATAATACGATATAAAATGATCACATTTCCTTTATCCTGTACACACTGTTTCAGTGCATAGTCAGTTCATAGAAATGCTGTGACAAAAAAAACTTCAAACACCCCCAACCCCCAAAAACCACTTATTTCTGATTATCGAAAATTATAAATAAGCTCGTATTGTTTAAGTGCTTTTTGCACTATATGATAAGCCAACTTCACACCTTCCTTCTGAAGTTTTCTTTTCTTAACACATCTCAGTCAGCTCAGTGATTAACTGACCTTTTAAGTGCTGTATTAGCACCATGGTTTCATGATTTTTGGTTCCGTGGACTCATAATTCCACCAGCTGTTTCCTTGAGTTGTTTCTTAGGCAGAATATCAGTGTGTTAAGATAAACAACAGAAAGGGTTTTTATTTTTTATACATAGTAAGGAAATACAAAACATGGCAATGAATTGTTGCTTATTTTTCTATTACAGCAGCTCTGTTAATAGTACTGACTCCAGCATAAATCTTCTGCTCCTGTTTAACCAGTAAGGTTTTCTGTGTAAAAGTAAAATCTTCGCTTTACTATATCTGGGACAATTTATATTTCATTGCTTGTGATTTAATTTTCGTGGAGATCCCTTGTTATTTTCCTGCAAACCTCTTTAGATCATGTCATCCAATCAGGTTCTTTGTTTTATTTATGGTTTATGCTGAGATGTATGTTCTTAATTAAAACACAATCAGTTCTTTATTAAACCTGGCACGTGCTGGTGAATTCCAGTCCCAGGTGCAGCGTATCTCACATCAGACGCAGACTGGCAGTGAATCACATGTGCTCCCCCCCCGGTTTGTGACTTGCAGGAGAACAAGTGAGAGACGTGTCGAAGGAAGATGCCAAGGCTGTGATCACAGACTACAATAACAGTAAAGATTACAGCTTTAAAGTTTTCACCGTCAGTGGCACTGAGTCGAGTAAACCACTCCTGGGGACATATAAAGGTAATATATCAGCATGAACAATTAATTCTGGGCGAGGGCAGAGTTCACCCTGGACAGCTCGCCAGGCCATCGCAGGGCTTCTTTGAAGATTCAAAGCTCAAATCTTTATCTTATTTTAATCACAAGCCTTACACTCTCTTCAAGCAGGTTTCATTATTACAACTGAAAGAGTACTTGAGTGTGAGACATAGAGCTCAGAGATGCATAAAGCCTCAGAGCTCTGAGGGGAATAAAGCCTGCAGGGGACTTCAGAGATGAAGGACAAGCTCATGGAGCTCAAAAGCAGAATATTTATAATGTAATGTGTAAAAAAGGCCTTTGTCTTTGCCTTGTTAAAGATTTTCCTACTTTTACACCATTTCAGTCAAGAAAATATCAAAGTAAACATTTGGAGGGATTTATAATCTGACTTGATGCGTCAGTGTGAGAATACAAACCAAAAAAAAGATAAAACGCAATAAAGATTTTATCAGGATTCTGAAGGATGTCGAAATTGGATCTCTTTTTATCAATTGTAATACACAGAAAGAGGGATGTCATGCCTGTTGCAAGCCCAATTTTTATGTTTAGGTTTATTTCATGATATATTTTTGTTATATATATTATAATATGGTGGGGTGACACGGTGGCATAGTGGTTAGCAATGTCCGCCTTACCGCAAGAAGGTCCTGGATTCGATTCCCAGGCTCTGGCGTTTCTGTGTGAGGTGTTTGTATGTTCTCTTCATGTTCGTGTGGGTTTCATCCGTGCGTTCCGGTTTCCTTCCACATTCAAAAACGTGTACATTCAGCTAACTGGCTGTTCCAAATTGCCCCTTGGTGTGAATGTGTTTTGCCCTGTGACGGTTTAGATAGGCACCAACCTCCCAGCAACGCTAGAAGGATTAAGCGCTTCGGCGAATTAATGAATAATATAATATTATTAAAATCGTTCAAGGATACGATCGCTTAAAATTTAGCATGACTATTACTTAAAGGTCTGAAACATTTGCTGGGCCCTGCAATGGTCTGGCGAGCTGTCCAGGGTGTACTCTGCCCTCGCCCAGAGTCGGCTGAGATGGGTGCCAGCCTCCCCGTGACCCTAATTAGGATCAAGCAGTTCATTTGCTGGATCTAAGAAGTAGAGTGTACACTTGTATTAAGTAAAGAGAGCAGTCTAACAGTGTGTTTTGGTAAACGTTGTGGGTAACAGTGTGTACTGGTTCACAGCTTCAAGGTCAGAGGTGAGTGACAGCAGACCAGTGACTCAGAGTGCGAGGCCAAACAGCGAGCCTGAGCAGGGAAATGAGATCATCGAAGGTAAGGTCAGACCTCAGAAATATACGGTCAAGCTTTGAACTGAATCCGCAAGAACACAACACACTCACATGTCGGACACGGTCAGCCCGTCTGTGGACGTCGACACTGTGTATATTTGTTTCTGTGTTAGTGTGTGTGTGCTTTGGTGGCATTGTGGTTTGCACGACCGCCTCACAGCAAGAAAGTCCTGGGTTTGAGTCCTGGGCTTGGTGAGGGAATTTCTGTTGTGGATTTGCATCTTCTTCCTGTGCTTGCGTGAGTTTACTCTAGGTACTCTGGTTTCCTCCCACAGTCCAAAGACATGTACATTGGGCTGATTTGCTGTACAGGGTGAAAGTTAGAATTTTTGTGTATGTTCTGTGTTCAGGGTGTACCTCCCCTTCTCCCAGAGTCAGCTGAGCTGGGCTCCAGCCTCCCCGCGACCCTATTAAGATTAAGCTGTTCAGCAAATGGATACATAGATTGAAATTCATGACTGATGTTTCCCTAACTGTCCAGTATATGTGTATGGAGCTAGAGTGTATATTGGTATAACTAGTATGTGTATGCAGTAATATTTAGCTACTTTAACATTCAGAGTTTGACCCACATTTAAGCCACTGGCCTCACTTTCACTCATTTGCTGAACTGATTAATCCTGCTAGAGTCACGTGAAGGCTGGAGCCTATCTCAGCCGACACTGGGCGAAGGCAGGGTACACCCTGAACAGCTCGCCAGACCATTGCAGGTCAACACACAACCATTCAGACTTGCACTCACACCTAGGGGCAATTTGAAACAGTCAGTTTGCTGATTGTGCATGCCATTGGACTGTGAGAGGAAACCATAGTACCCCGGAGGAAACCCACTCAAGCACAGGAGAACATGCAAACTCCACACCGAAGCACCCAAGCCCGGACCCAGGACCTTCTTGCTGTGAGGTGGATGTGTTGACCTCTACAGCACCGTGCCTTACTCCTTCCTACTCTTTTCTTATTTAAATATCGTACAGTGTGTGCACAGTGTTCCAATTTACCCTCTTACAGACAGCAAATGAAACAACGACCATGAACTGCAAAATCATTCTCAAGTCACAAAGTATGATTTCTCCTGGGCAAAAAAGATCCAAACTGAAAATCGCTAAATATTTTCTCACTCGTTTACATTGGGACTCACAAGACTGCATGTTGTTGTGTAGATCTTTATCTGTAGATGTCTGTCACTCGTGTGCTGGATCAGGTGTGGCAGATCAGACTAATCTTCTAGCTTAAAAATAACAAATTAGAAAGTATAAACATGTAAACAATCAGACATTTTTTTAAAATTCTTTTATTGAATATTTAAATTTTATTTGCATTCAAGAATACTCTAAATGTTCCTGTTTCCAGCTTTCCCTCTAAATTATTTAAAGCTATTTAAAACCATAACGTATAACATCAGCGGTTCCTTCGGGCAACATCAGTCCATGCCTGTTATTAAAGTGCGCACGAGTGTTACGACTCTAGGCATGCTCAGAGACATCCTGCCTTTCTGATTGACTGTTCCAGCCTGGTAGTGACTCGAACTCGTTGGATTGGCTGGGCTACGTCACTGACCCATGTAGCGTGCCGTTGCTGAGTGAAAAACATTTCTTTTTGTTTCTAAACCAACTGACGACAGGAAAGCCGAGTTGGCAAAACGTTAGCTGCATAAGCCATTTTGGATTTACCCTCGCGCACGTCTCGGGCAGCGTCCTCAGAGTCACTACAATGTAGCGTCTCACTGTCTCTACAAAAGACGTCAACCCCGCCTAACAAGTTGAAGTCACTTCCAGGGAAAAAAAGCTAAGATAAGATAATCCTTTATTGTCCCACAATGGGGATATTCTTGAAGCTACAGCAGTAAAGTGGACAGATATACAAACAGAGGAAGAAAGGCAATAATAATTTACATAAATAAACACTATTGGAAGAAACAAATTGCAGATATAGATATAAAAAATAAGTAGGAAATGTTTAAATATAGACATATGTGTATACAAGAAACAATAAGCAGACAGATAACAACAGTAACACGGTGAGTAATACAGTGAGTGGATAATGAAGAATGAATTTGGTCAGATGAATATCAGTTACTGATTATTGCACATTAAACTGATTACTACACATTGGAAAAACTCTGAGAATACTAAGAATATTGTAGTGATCACAGTGGCGAGACCTGGTGTGTGGTCTACTGAAAGCACTGCTGGCTGTTGTACGGTCTCACAGCAGCAGGAAGGAAGGACCAGTGATAACACTCCTTCACACACTTGGGATGAAGGAGCCTGTCACTGAAGGAGCTGCCCAGTGCTGCGATGGTGTCCTGCATGGGGTGGGAGTCGTTCTCCATGTATTCTCAACCTCCTCTCTCCCACCAGCTGCACTGAGTCGAGGGGGCAGCCCAGCACAGAGCTGGCCATCTTGCTCAGTTTATCCAGTCTCTTCCTGTCAGTGGTGGAGATGCTGCTGCTCCAGCAGAACACGCTAAAGAAAATGGCTGATGCCACCACCGTGTCAAAGAAGGTCCTCAGGAGAGCTCCCTGCACTCCAAAGGACCTAAGTCTCCTTAGCAGACAGAGTCTGCTCTGGTGTTTTTTTTTTTTTAAGTGCATGAGTGTTCAGGTGAACAACCAGGTACTTATAAGAGTCCACTCTCTCATTGTCCACTCCCTGGATATTCACCAGTCTCGGATGAGGGTGACCGTGCCTGCGGAAATCCACCACCAGCTCCTTCGTTTCCCCCGCGTTGATCTGGAGGTGGTTTCATTGGCACCAGTCCACAAAGTCCTGGATCAGTTCTCTGTACTCCCTGTCATCATCTGTGATGAGTTCGACAGTTGCAGTGTCGTCAGAGAACTTCTGTAAATGGCAGGTGGCTGTGTTGTATGTGAGATCTGTGTGTACAGGGTGAACAGGTAAGGAGCCAAGACTGTCCCATGAGGGGCCCCTGTGCTGCAGACCACCATGTCTGAGACCATTAGTCCTCACATACTGTGGACGGTTGGTGAGGTAGTCCATAATCCATGATGTGAGGTGGTAATCCACTCCGGTGAGCTCCAGCTTGTCCCTCAGAAGCAGAGGCTGGATGGTGTTAAAAGCACTGGAGAAATCAAAGAAAGTGATCCTCACAGTTCTTCCAGGCTTCTCCAGGTGAGAAAGAGCTCAGTGGAGGAGGAAGATGATGGCATCATCCACTCCGATGCCAGGCTGGTAGGCAAACTGTAGTGGGTCCGTTGGTTGTGGCGTTTTTGGAACAGGTACGACGCAGGATATTTTCTACAGCTGTGGAACTCTCCCCAGCCTCAGGCTCAGGGGAAAGATGTGCTCCACAATCCCGCACAGCTGGTCTGCACATGGCTTGAGGAGCCTGGAGCTGATGCCATCTGGACCCGTAGCCTTCCTTACCTTGATCTTCATGAGCTCTTTCCTCACCTGGTCTGTAGAGAGGGACAGATTGGAGCACGGGGGCTGAGTGTTTGAGGGTGTGGGAGGAGCTGGAGGTGTATGAGTGGTGAGGGTGTTGGTGTGGGGCAGAAGCAGCAGTGGTAGCTGGCAGTGAACTGAGTGCTGTGGGAACAGGGGTGGGGGTAGTGGAGGGGCGGACCCCAGGGGGTCCAGACAAGGAGGGCTGCAGCAGGGATGACTGGGCTGGAGGAGGGTTAGGTGACTGATCGAACCTGTTGAAGATTAGGTTCAAATCATTCGCCCACATCTAGACGCCCCTGGTCTTGGAGCCCGGTTCCCTGTGCCCAGAGATGGTCCTCAGACCTCTCCAGATTCCACTGATGTTGTTCTGCAGCAGCTGATCCTCCATCTTCTTCCTGCAGCAGTTCTTCCCCTCTCTGATCTTCCACCTCAGCTCCTTCTGTAAGAACTTCGGCTCCTCCTTGTTTCCTGACTTAAAATCTCTCTTTTTTTTCCTTAAGGAGGGCCTTTATGTCAGGGTTAATCCAGGGTTTGTTGTTGGAAAAACACCATACAGTCCTGATAGGTACAGTGTTCTCACACAGAAGTTTATGTAGTCTGTGATGCAGTAAGTGAGACTGTCGATGTCCTCCCTGTGAGGATCACCGAGTTTCTCCCACTCAGTTGCTGTAAAACAGTCCCTCAGGGCCTCTTCAGTCTGCTCGGACCATCTTTTAACCCCCGTAGTTCAGCACACTGCTAGTAATCCATGGGATAAAATGACCTGTTATGTTCTTTTTATAGTCGGTACTCTTAAAAAAAAAAATCTGAAATTCAGCAACTAGATATAATATATTATTTAAAATGTAATAATTAAAAAGGTGTAATATATGGGCGGCACACTGGCTTAGGGGTTATCACATCCGACTCATAGCAAGAAGGTCCTGGGTTTCGAGTCACATGCTCGGGCGTTTCTGTGTAGAGTTTGCATGTTCTCCCTGTGTTTGCATGGGTTTCCTTCGGGTACTCTGGTTTTCCCCCACAATCCAAAGACATGCACATTAGGATAATTGCCTGTTCCAAATTGGCCCTACGTGTAAGTGTGGGTGTGAATGGGTTTGTGTGTGTGTGTGTGTGTTGGCCCTGCGATGGACTGGCAAACTGTTCAGGGTGTACCCCGCCTTTGCCCAGAGTCAGCTGAGATAGGCTCCAGCCTCCCTGCGACCAGGATAAAATGGTTAAAAAAAAATAATAAAAGGAATGAATTATGAGGCATCCTAAAAATAATTTACATGCCACAAAAGAGGCTTTAATAGCAAAATTACTATTTCTGTGACTCCTCTCACCCTGTGAATCCACTTGATTCTTCCTAATGATCTTCTCCCGTTTTCTTCATCTGGCCCTGCAATGGTCTAGCAAACTTTCCAGGGTGTACCCCGATGGGCATCAGCCACCTCGCAACCCTAGTATGATTTGGCAAATGAGTGAGTTAGAGTTAAAATAGTGAGAAATAATATATTTGTTATTGCTTTTATAGTATTGAAATACACTTGACCCTCTATTTCCTGTACCCCTATTTCCCGTACAAAATCCGGCGCCAGACATTATTTGGTATTGCCGGAAAAATGCTCAGACAAGTCCGGGAATCGATGATGGAAGTCCTGGTCGGTCATGATTTTCCAACTTCCCTCCTGTCCGGCACATTCCTGTCCGAGTGGATGGACGAAAATGAAGCCGAAGAGGGGCACGAAATAATGTCCGATGAACAGATAGTGGCATCAGTGATGGGAGAGCTGAGTGTAAGTGAAAGTGAGGACAGTGAACATGAGCTGGAAACCCACATTTAAAATGAATGTGATAAAAGAATGTGCTGATTCGCTCCTTAAGTTTGTGGAAACACAATATTGTGTATTGAGTGTCGGATAAGTTTTGTAAAAGTCTGGGACTGCTGCTGAAATAATGGTGATTGCCGGACTGATTATGGTAAATGTCCGGGAAAGGGTAGGGACCCCGGACATTAGCAATTGCTGGACTTTTGAGATTCCCAGACAGCCTATCCCCCTAATAATCCGGGAAATCGAGGATGAAGTGAATTTTTGTTTTCAGTTATTTCATACACAGCCAGTTAATCAGTTATTCATTTTCCACTTTTCATGTTTAGATATTTAATGTTTATTTTAAAAGAGAGGATTTTCCGAAATCTGGCAACAGTCTGAACAGTAAAGGGTGGATTGTGGTGTGTATCCATCTAAAAAAGAATTTTAGAAAGCCTGAGAAAGCAGCAGGTTCAGGTCAGGTGCATGTGTATTAATACCTCTGACTAACAGAGGAAGGAGGAACACAGTGAGGGCTTTCAGAACCCGCGACCCGCGACCGCTTCCCGAGCTTTGGTCTTTTTCTCGAATTTTATGTGCATTTTTGAATGACCAGTCTATGAGCTGTATGCTATTTTTTCCGTTTTGTACATTCCCTGGTGTTTTTCGACACGATTGCTGTGATCAAAGGTGCTCAAGTTTTACTTGGAAAAACTTTTCGCAGAGCGTCGGCGATCATGGGGACCTGACGACGACCTTTGGAGACTAATATACATTCACCATCGTTCATCACCGTCACCACCACATTTTCTGAAAACGCGGTGATCACAGTGGCTGGAACATGTATGTGTGAACGGGGTATTAATGCATAAATCTGGAAAAAAATGTTTATTATTCAGACTAAAGTACAATTAGATTTTTTGATTTTGATATACTTCATTAATCCTACCATGGAAATTTGGCTCTGCATTTTAACCCATCCAAAGTGTACACACACACATGCACACACAGGAGCAGTGCGCCGCCACATCATGGCTCCCATAGAGCAGTTGGGGGTTAGGTGCCTTGTTCACCTGTAAAGGTGTAGGGGGGGTCTTCCCCCCACCACTACACACTTTTCCTGCTGGTACAGGAATCTAACCAGCAAACTTTTGGCCCCAAACCCGCTTCTCCAACCATTAGGCCACGGCTGCCCCATATTTATATGAATATTTATTACTGTAAGTATTTACATTCATTACAATAATAAAAAAATAATAATGAATCATCACTGAGAGTGTGCAAATAAATCATGTATGGGTTGATCAAGCCATTTTGTAAGACTTCAAGGTTTACAATTTCTGTCACGTTTGGCCCGACATGTTTGTTTCATGGATTTAGACAGAGTAAGATGAAAGCTGGAATTCTCCTAAAGGCATTTGGCTTCAGTTGCATGGTATTAGTGGGAGACGTGTGTGTGTGTGTGTGTGTGTGTGTGTGTGTGTGTGTGTGTGTGTGTGTGTGTAAGGTTGACGACTTGAGACATGGCACTATTGAACTCTTATTTCTCAGTTCCAGTGACTGAAATCAGAGTGAGTGAGCGATGAATGAGTAAGGAGTGAGTGATGAGTAAATGAGTGAAGTAATGCATTATGGATGCATGGGATTTTTTCGATGGATTGGTGAGCTGCTTAGGATGGATCCTGCTTTCGCCCAGAGTCAGCTGAGATCGCCTCCCTGTGACTTCAGTAGGTTTGGAAAATAAAGAAATGAATGAATGAATGAATGAATGAATGAATGTATGAACGTATGGGACATATTGAACTTAGAGTATAGAGAAAAGTTTAAAATCTAATGTTAACATTTTTAACCAAATCTGTTTGCTTTGTAAAGCTGCTTTGTGACACTGCAAACTGTAAAAGGCACCACAAATAAAATCAAAATGATTTGAGTGAGTAGTGAATCAGTGATGAGTGAGTAAGCAGTGAGTTAGTTGTGTGTGAGAATGTGAAGGTAAGTTAGTGATAAGTGAGTGAGTGCTAAGTGAGTGGTAATTGTGAATGATGAGTGATTAAGTAAGTGAGTGACTGATGGGTGGTGAGTAAACTAATGAGGGGACAAATGATGAGTGACTGAGTAAGTGATGATGGGATAAGTAAGTGAAGTTTGAGTAAAAGAGTGATGAGTGTGCAATGAGTAAGTGATTAAGTAAATGAGTGATGAGTGAGTGATGAGTTGATGAGTGAGGGATGAGTGAGTAAATGTTTGATGAGTGAGTGATGAGAAAGTAAATGAGTGATGAGTGAGTGAATGTGTAAATAAGTGATGAGTAAGGGATGAGTGAGTAAATGAGTGAGTGATAAGTAAATAAATGAGTGATGAGTAAATGAGTGATGGGTGAGTGATGAGTGAGTTAGTGATGAGTGAGTGAGGGATGAGTGAGTGAGTGAATGAGTAAATAAGTGATGAGTAAGGGATGAGTGAGTAAATGAGTGAGTGATAAGTAAATAAATGAGTGAGTAAATGAGTGATGAGTAAATGAGTGATGGGTGAGTGATGAGTGAATGAGTGAAGGGTGAGTAAATGAGTGATGGGTGAGTGATGAGTGAATGAGTGATGAGTGAGTGAGGGATGAGTAAATGAGGGATGAGTGAGTAAATGAGTGATGAGTGAGTGATGATTAAATAAGTGATGAGTGAGTAAATGAGTGATGAGTGAGTAAATGAGTGATGAGTCAGTGATTAAATAAGGGATGAGTGAGTAAATGAGTGATGAGTGAGTAAATGAGTGATGAGTGAGTGATGATTAAATAAGTGATGAGTGAGGGATGAGTGAGTAAATGAGTGATGAGTGAGTAAATGAGTGATGGGTGAGTGATGAGTAAATGAGTGATGGGTAAGGGATGAGTGAGTAAATTAGTGATAAGTGAGTAATAGAGTGATGAGTAAGTGATGAGTGAGTGATGAGTACATGAGTGATGAGTAAATGAATGATGAGTGCGTGATTATTGAGTGATGAGTGAGCTTTGTGTAAGTGATGACTGATGAGTAAAGCAGCATTCACCCAGGAAGCTTAACTGCATGTGAAATTTACACGGTCTATTTTATATTGTCTGTTTTACGTAGTTTATTTTACATGGTCTATGGAAGCGAATATGAAAAGGTCATGGCAGCATCCATCAATCAAATATATCTTTTATGTTCTGATTGGCTATCACTCGAATCGCTCCCATGAAAGGTCAGCTCAGTTGAACTCTGCGCCCACCCTAATCTTCTTGCATGGGAAAATTTTGCTTCTTGGTGCTCATTTCGCTGGTAATCACCGACGTGGTCGCCTGTTACGCCTGCTTCCTATGTGAATCTGGCTTGAGTGAATGAGTGATTAGTGAGTGATTATTGAGTAAATGAGTGGTGAGTGAGTAAAGAGCTAGTGGTTATTGAGTAACGATTGAGCGTTGTGTGAGTGAAGCAGCATTCAAACAGTGTGTGTACAGTATATGCACCATCCATGTAGTCTCCTAACCAATGTGCCCAGGTGTGTAATACACTGGATATTAAGAGAAGGTAATAGATTTAAACTGAATCTACAGTAATTTATGACTGGATCCTGCAGGCAATGTTAAACTTGTTAAGACTCATTTGTTCAAATACACAGGCTATTTACAGTCATACTTTAAGATACATTCATCAAGTTAAAGGACCTGCAGGACACATTCAACCCATTGCCTTGTGTTACCTGGCCCTGACATAAAAATAATATTTAAACAACTTACTGCAGTAATGCACTAGAATTCTTACCAGACCGCAAGAGTAGTGACTGCTTGCTTTCCATATGCACCCGTGTTAAAAACGATTCGGAAATTTAAGTGTTGTTCTGTGTTTAAGTAGGGATTGTTAGAGAGGTACAGCTATGTTAACAAAAGAAAAGGTGATGAAGTACAGAGAGACAGAAAGATGGAGGTAATGAAGATTATCTGTGTACAAGCCCCTGTAAGTTTTTTTATTTTATTTTTATTATTATTGTTTGCTAATTACCTTTGAATGGAGTATTTTGGAAAACAGATCCAGTGTATATGTCACACTTGTGTGAAGCAGAGAGACAATACAGATTTAAATATAGATTTTATTAACGTAGTTCGAGGCAGACACATTCAAACACATAATGATTAGTCAGGTACAAGTCACATGATCAGACAAACAGTTCAGCAGAGATAAGGCAGAGACAGGGTCCGAGATGACCAGCAGGTATCATACACGGAAACACAATATCATGGGATAGGCAGGTACTTAGAAGTGGGAGAATCTGAATATAAAAGACTTGATACGTCACAGTGAGCAGATGATCAGGAACTTGTGTTGGCCAATGAGAGTTTGGCCAAGTGAATGTACTTCCGATGCTGCCATTCATGAACATTCTTAGGATATAGCTCACGGTGAACAATCAAAATGATGGACGTAACCCTGAACTCTTATTGGTTCTTTCTTTTCTTCCACAAACAGTGCTTCTATACTAATATTGCGATTAAATTTCCTGATATATGGGTCATTCTCATGAAAGTGCATAATTTTTAATTGCACCTTCCCAAGGAATACTTTTCACAGAAATACTTGCAAAATATCTACAAATAAACACTATGTAAACACTACATAAGAACACTATGGTACAGAGTTTTTTTGAATCATAAATTACAGCAATATCAATACAGGATTTTAACAGAATTGACGTAACAGAGTTGACAAAGTTCTTGGGGACATAATTTCATATGCTCGAAACTCCAAAATGTAATAATTTTCTGTCTTTGTACATATACAGCTTAAATTGTTAACACATGAAGGTACTTTTATATCAGAACCGATCTGGGTAAATTCAATTTACTAACTGGAGAACTGATGCTAAAGTAGTGACAATGGTATTGGGGACACAGCACATTATTAATTTAGCATTTGTGCACATAACTACAGTTAAGATAGGTGTTGATTTTTTTTACATACATTTGGGAGTGATTATATCATGTGATTTATACAAAATAAATGAGCTGCAATCTTTTTAAAAAATAATTGAGTATATAAAGAGTGGGATATAAAATATGCATTTCTATTAGAATTACCCGTGTGTGTGTGTGTGTGTATATGTATATATATATGTA
>JBCNYH010000007.1:26755198-26765935 GCA_039654325.1 Tandanus tandanus | reverse complement strand
AGATAGATAGATAGATAGATAGATAGATAGATAGATAGATAGATAGATAGATAGATAGATAGATAGATAGACACACATGCGGATAGGCAGATACATGCATAGATAAATAAATTGACAGATAGATAGACACACATGCATGTGGGCAGATAGATGGATAGATAGACAGATGGATGGATGGATGGATGGATGGATAGATAGATTGACAGATAGATTGACAAATAGACAGATGGATAGATAGATGGATAGACAGACAGACAGACACATGCGGATGGATGGATGGATGGATGGATGGACTGATGCTGTCATGTTCATAAATGTTAGATATTTTTGTGCTTGTGCGGATGCTTCCCCGGTGTAATATAAACACATGCAGTTGAAGAATCTGCCTCTCTGTAATGATATCCTGAGCTCAGTCCACTCTGTATAATGTTTATTTAGCCTTTTCTCTCTCCTCTGTTCTCCGTACAATTACAGACCTCCACAGAGCTACTGCCTCATTTAACATTTCCTTCTCACCTTAAAGTGGAGACAGTCACACCAATACGAGACACTGCCCATTAACCTGCTCCCACACACACACACACACACACACACACACACACACACACACACTCACACGGTGAGGGCATCACAGGTTGGTACAGGAAGCTCGTCTTGAAACATCCTTTAATAAGGTTACTGCAAACAACCTGTTACTCTTTATCTCACACACTAATTTTATTTATGTATGTATTTATATTTATGAGAATAAGTAATATGCCATTTACACCATACCCACTCATCCACTCATAAAGCTAATTATCCAGCTAGGTAGATACCCTTGTGATCTGTAGATAGATAGATAGACAGACAGACAGACAGACAGATAGATAGATAGAACAAGGTAAATTATACACACACTTATCTTTTGCTTGTGTTTGATCCCTTTTTGTAACATTTGGGTTACAGGTTCATCCACCCTGAGGGTCTGCCATCTGATTACACAATCACCGTGCTGTTCCGCCTGCTGCCCCAGACCCCTGAGGAACCCTTTGCATTATGGGAAATTCTCAACAGTGAAAACGAGCCATTAGTGGGAGTCATCCTAGACAGTGAGAAGAGAGAGGGATAGAGAGTGCACGTGTGTGTGTGTGTGTGTGTGTGTGTGTGTGTGTGTGTGTGTGTGTGTGTGTGTGTGTGTGTGTGTGTGTGTGTGACAGGTTATGGTTTTCCTCATGTTCCGTTTCTTTTCTGTTTGTGTGCAGATGCAGGGAAAACGCTGACATTCTTTAACAACGACTATCTGGGGGAATTTCAGACCGTAACGTTTGACAGTCCTGAGGTTAAAAAGCTCTTCTATGGCAGTTTCCACAAGGTGAGAACTTTCACACCGTAACATGCTCAGTCTATTAAACCTTCAAAAATATGGACATTGCTTCAGACATGCAGATCTAATCTGGATGAATTTTCTCCCATCTTCTCCTGAGGATGACTCGAGGCAGAACTTTATTTTCTTTAAGCTTTAGCTTTACTGTAGAAACCTGCATAATGAAGTCGCCTTGTCCTTAAACACATCTAGATGACGTATCACCCCTTATCATTTGTACGGCATGACTAGCTGAGCAGTGAGTGCTGAAAGTGTCCTGACTGATGAATGATGTAACAATCACCAAAATATATTCAAAATAAACTGTAAATTTTCTACTATGCGCACCACTAGTGGTTAGCACGTCCACCTCACAGCAAGAAGGTCCTGGGTTTGAGTCCCATGCCCAGCGAGTACCCCGGTTTCTAAAATCTAAAAAATAAATCCTTAAAAAAATTGTGTGTGTGTGTGTGTGTGTGTGTGTGTGTGTGTGTGTGTGTGTGTGTGTGTGTGTGTGTGTATGCAGTTGCATATCGCAGTGAGTAAGACACTGGCGCAGGTGATGGTGGACTGTAAACTGGCCGGAGAGAAGCCTATTAACGCTGCCGGCAACATCTCCACTGATGGCATGGAGGTCCTCGGCCGAATGGTGCGATCCCGAAGAGATAGAGACAACTCTGCATCGGTATGTGTGTGTGTTTGATCTGTACACTTCACAATATTGATAATAGAGATATGATAAATGTACTTAAAAAAAACCACAATGTGGTCTTGTGTGTGTGTGTAGTTTCAGCTCCAGTCATTTGATATTGTGTGTAGTACATCATGGGCTCGTCGAGACAAGTGCTGTGATCTTCCAAACCTGGTGAGCTCATTGTTACCTTACTGTTTTGATTGTGTGTGTGTGTTCAAAGTAATTATCTCACCATATCACCATACTTTTTTTGTGTCGCCAACATTGTGTCCATACATCCTTCCCTACATGTATATAACCGTTGTAATGAGAATGAATGTCTGAGTGATGGTAACTTCTTCTACTTTGTCTTCCCCCCAAACTGTTACTTGTTTCAAGCCATAAAATAAAATACACATATTTAAGAGTGTAAACATAATTATCTTTGCCATATGCAGTAGGTATCTTAGTTTTTTAGCTGGCAGAATAAACTATTACTGCCGCGCAATGCATTACTCATTTGAATAGAAAGGCTTTTAACCCAATCACGTTGAGCAAGCGCATAACGTGCTTGCGAAAGTGAATCTATCCAGCGGAATGGCATCCTGCTACCCTGTGGTGATATTGGGAAGAAATCTTACATCAATAGCTTAACACTTTCAGACAATTTAAAAACTTCGGGGAGGGGGCGGTCATGACGTGATGGTTAAAATGACATTACGTCATCAGGAGAAGTTAATTTTTTCGGAGCTCCGCTTTAAGGCAGTGCCTTAATCTTTTGTTATTAGGAGCTTTCTAGTAACTGAAAAACCACCTTCTTGTAACAGAACTAACAAATGAAAATTCAGGCCTAAACGTGTTTTGGTGGATCTACTGCATTTGGTGTAGTACAGAGTACATATACTGAGCTTCAACATTTTTGAATGCGGAGTTCATATACATGTAATAATCATATTGTTCGTTTAATGCACCTTTGTTGACTTCAGAGGAAGGAGGCAGATTGTCCGGCACTGCCTCGAGCCTGTACATGCACTCAGGACAGTAAAGGCCCTGCTGGTCCACCTGGACCACCGGTATGTAACAGGATACACACTGAGTGTGGTCTGACACACCCACAAATACGGACATTGTTAATAAAAATGAATTACAGGCTCATATTATTGTGTGTGTGTGTGTGTGTGTGTGTGTGTGTGTGTGTGTGTGTGTGTGGTTTTGCACTTCATAGGGAGGTCCTGGTATCAGAGGGGCAAGAGGAGATCGAGGAGAACCCGGGCCTGTGGTACAGTCTGTTTATTAATGTCTGATCACTTATACATATATACATCACCAAATAGATGTGCTGTAATTATATCTGTCTCTCTTTCTCTCTCTCTCTCTCTCTCTCTTTCCCTCTGTCTCTCTCTTTCCCTCTGTCTCTCTCTCTCTCTCCCTCTGTCTCTCTCTCTCTCTCTCTCTCTCTCTCCCTCTCTCTCTCGCTCTCGCGATCTCTCTTTCTTTTTCTCTCTCTCTCTCTCTCTCTCTCTCTCTCTCTTCATCTTTCTTCATGTGTGTCTGTCACAGGGTCCAGTGGGTCCAGTTGGAGAACCAGGAGCACCAGGACCTCAGGGCCCTCCCGGCCCCCAAGGGCACAGTGGACGATCGATCAGAGGCCCTCAGGTAACACACACAAAAATCCCAAATGGTATCCAGTGCACACTTTTTTTAAACACAGAATTTACATTATTATTATTATTATTATTATTATTATTATTAATAATAATAATAATAATAATAATAATAATATCAATAACAATAATAATAATAATAATAATATTTAGGCACTACTCAGATTTATTTTTATATATTATATATATATTATATATTTGCTTCTGTGTTTAACCCATCCAAAGTGATCATACACACACACACACACACAAAACCATTGAGCAGCCATTAAAGTGGAGGAAGGGGAGGTATTGCTCACTCCCACCCACCGCCAAACATGCTTCCTGCCGGTTCGGGAGTTGAACCAGTGACCTTTTGGTCCCAAACCTTCTTCTCATACCATTAGGCCTCTGCTACCTCATATAATGAAATGTTTGCATGTTTATAGAAACATGCATACATAAAGTAAGAGAATAAGCTGCGAAGTGCAAGTCTATTCACGCCTGTGTGGGCACGTGAGCATGGACACCACAACAAAATCAAAGTTATGGCTTTACCACAGTTGCATAATTATTTAGCTCCGGAGCTGCACTATTATTAATATTATTATTGTTATTGTTATTATTATTATTATTATTATTATTATCATTATTATTATTGCTATTATTACTATTATTATTATTATTATTAGGAACATTTATAATAATTTATGCGGAACCTGCTCCTTTAGGGTCTGAGCGTATCACCAAAACAACCTTAGAAGTTTTTCTGTGAAGTGTTTAATCATGCATAAGCATGACCAACGAATATCCTCGACAAGAGCGCTGAGGATAATCCAGAAATGAAAGTATGACAAAATGTGTGTGTGTGTGTGTGTGTGTGTGTGTGTGTGTGTGTGTGTGTGTGTGTGTGTGTGTGTGTGTTTTTTAGGGTGGTCCTGGTGAGAGAGGGGAAAAAGGTGAAGCAGGACCTCGAGGTACTCAGGTAAAAGCTGAATAAACTCCAACCTTTCACACAGTGTGGAAATTAATCATGATAACTGAATAACAATCTGTCAGATTAAGGGTTAACAATATTAGTTCTATACAACAATCCACAAAAAATATATATATATAACAGAAGTGACAGATTCAAATGCAAATCATCTGAATTTGTACTACAGGTCTGTGAAATTAACTTCTCAGCCTGGGAAAACCTTTCATATAGCCTTTTTAAATATATTTCCTATGATCTATATTTCTTAAACCGGTATTTTCCCGACCTGAAATATTTACATTTATGGTATTTATCAGACGCCCTCATCCTGAGCGACTTACATTTTTAATCTCATTTATACAACTGAGCAGTTGAGATCTAAGGGCCTTTCTCTTGGTGGTACTGGGGTTTGAACCACTGACCTTCTGATCAGTAATCCAGAGCCTTATCCACTGAGTTATTATAATGTAGTTATTACCAGACAGCCCAAAGTGCAGTGGATTTATATCATTTTAGCTGTGTAAATATTTGAATTGGAAGTTATTTGGGTTGCATGGTAGCATAGTGGTTAGCACGTCGGCCTCATATCCAGAAGGTCCTGGGTTCGAGTCTCAAGTTCGCATGTGCTCCGCGTGCTTGTGTGGGTTTCCTCCGGGTACTCTGGTTTCCCCCTACAGTCCAAAGACATGCACATTAGGCTAATCGGCTGTTCCAGCTTGCCCCTTGGTGTGAGTGTGAGAGTGAATAGTTGTATGTGTGTTGCCCTGCGGCAGTCTAGCTTAGGTAGGATCCAGGCTTACTACGACTCGAGTAGGATTAATCGGTTTGGGAAATGAATGAGTGAGTGAGTTACTTAATTAAAAAAATTAGAAAACATGTTAATGTACTATAAGTAGTGATTAAAACAGTAATTCAAAAATATTGTTTTATTCTGTCAATTTAAAAACAATTTCAGACTTTTTCAGTTCTTCTTTCTGTTCTCTTTTCTAGTGATGATCCAACATTTTGACAGCCAGTGTTTTAGACACCTTTAGGCAGATGATTAGTGTTTGGTAAACTGACATGCTTCTTGACACAGACATGATTCTGTTTATATTGGGAATGTTCCTGAAAGCCGCAGTGGCCTGTCTGTCCCTGCACGTTATATACTGTATGTTTGTACTGTATGTCCACCAGCTTTCTGTACCGTGCATCTCACAGCACAGCAATTCGGATCACACACTCCTCTCATTCTGTTTTTCTCTACAGGGCGTCCCAGGAAACCCAGGAACTCCAGGGCGGGATGGTCCTCCTGGACCCAGAGTAAGGTTACTTTCACACGCGATTAGTTCAGAGAACTGTCAGGGTTATGTAGTGTTATCTGGGGTTGGCTAATGAGTGTGTTCTGCTCCACAGGGCTTGCCAGGTAACGACGGTCCACAGGGCAGAGCAGGGCCTCCAGGAAGTATAGTAAGTACATGGACTCGTGTACATTAACACACTTAAAAACATTTATGATTTGCATAATAGTGCACTGCATACACAGTACAAACTCTCCCACTCTGACATTTTCAGCTACGCATTGTGTGTGTGTGTGTGTGTGTGTGTGTGTGTGTGTGTGGATGTTTAAGTGCATGTAGTGCAGAAGGCAGAGTGTTCAGTTCTGGCACTCATCCATGCACATGCCTAAAAGCACTTCACTGATAAAAATGTTTGG
This sequence comes from Tandanus tandanus, assembly GCA_039654325.1. Classification (NCBI taxonomy): domain Eukaryota; kingdom Metazoa; phylum Chordata; class Actinopteri; order Siluriformes; family Plotosidae; genus Tandanus; species Tandanus tandanus. Next base: position 26,759,602 of record JBCNYH010000007.1, on the reverse strand, counting down.
AAACATCTAGAGGTTCTTTAACACCATTCACTGCGTTCGGATGAGTTTTTGGATGTGAGCCACAGCCACATCACCTTTCTTTGCAAAGAGAATTGTTTACTGTTTAACAGAGATAAGAGTTAATGCAGCCTTTTCACTGCTATGTAGTTGTACACCGCACAAACCGATGTGTATTTTGTTTTCGACATGTTTCTGTGTGGAGTCTACATGCACTCCCCATACTTGCGTGGGTTTCCGCCATGTGCTCCAGTTTCCTCCCACAGTCCAAAAACATGCACATTAGGCTAAATGGCTGTTCCAAATTGCCCCTACGTGTGAGGGTGAGTGCGAATGGTTGTATGTGTGTTGACCCTGCATTAGCACGGTGAGCTGTTCATGGTGTACCCCGCCTTCACCCAGAATCGGCTGAAATGCGCGCCAGCCTCCACGTGACCCTAATTAGGATTAAGCGGCTTAGAAAATGCATGAATAAAGGAGCTTATTTGAAAAATGTCTTTACTTTACTAATAATAATTAAATCGGAATTGTAAATTGGGTACATTCAATCGGTGCCATATCGCCCAGCTCTAATTTAGATATTTTACACCTCGTTTCAAAGTAATTTAGATCAAAACAGCTTTATTGAAACCCATCAGTGGGTTTAGATTCCTAAAACCTCCTGAGACGACATGAGGAAGAAATGTTAAGAACAAACAGACTCAAACGGGGGGCATGTCCTCTTCTGGGTGACACCGGATAGTGTGATGATAAATCATTACAGTGTACAGGTGTTCGAAACTGATTTCCGAAAAGTGCAAATCTTTAGAGTATCTGTTAGTTAGAGATGTCCGGTTCTGAAATTATAGATCGGTTTCGGTTTGAGGTCGGCTTCCAGACTGCAAACCAGTTTTTTTTTTTTTGGTTTCGGTTGCAATTTTGCCATTAATAAGCGTCAAATTCTACAGAATTGTGAATCATTTTTAATCTCAGAATACTGGTGAAAGATCGGAGGCTGTTATAGGTTTCGGTTTTATAAGCACAACCGAAACCGAACCAAAATTTCGAGAACCAACCCATCTGTACTATTAGCATAATACATTATTGTGTTATTGTTGAGATGTTGCAAGTTCATTTTAAAGGCAGAAATTCTGCCCTGAGAAGACATGAGCATAAAGACTACACAATTCTAGGTCTTACATTAGGCCATGCAGGACCTTAATGACATCCTGAGGATTAAAAAGAGAAAAAAAAACAAACAGTGATCCTTCTTTGATCTCTTTTGCCCGCAGTCTTGCGACATGGGCTTATTCCTGCCTCGCCCATGTTTAGAATGTTAGCACTAGAACAACTGTTTCTGGCATGAAACTTTAAGCTCCCGCCACAGAGCGGTCCCATTTTTTGCAAAGACGTCTGCTCTTTGATCTTTCAGCTTTCCCTCTTTCATCCCACCACCATTCCATAAAGAAGCATCGACTTTGTCTCTTTAATCTGGAAGTTAGTGCGTCTGTGTTGTTACAGCTGCTCTGTGCTCTCTGCAGGGAGGACCAGGAGCTCCAGGGGCACCGGGCCAGAACGGCCCTAAAGGACCCACCGGCGAACAGGGACCCCCAGTAAGAACACAGGAATATTTTGGTCCTGATGAAGTCGTAACTCTTTGTGAATACGCCGTACTCAGCTTTTCAGACTATAACGCATATCAATTCTCAAAAATAAAAAAATGTCTCTCTCTCTTTCTCTCCCTGTCTCTGTCTCTTTCTCTTTTCTTTCTCTGTCTCTCTTTTTTCTTTCTATCTCTCTTTCTTTCTCTGTCTCTCTTTCTCTCTTTCTTTCTCTAACTCTGTCTCTCTCTCTCTTCCTTTCCCCCTCTCTCTCTCTTTCTCGCTCTTTCTTTCTCTTTGTCTCTCTCTGTCTTTCTCTCTCTATCTCTGTTTCTCCCTTTCTCACTTTCTGTCTTTCTTTCATTCTTTTTTTCTTTCTTTCTTTCTTTCTCTCTTTCTTTCTTTCTTTCTTTCTCTCTCTGTCTCTTTCTTTCTGTCTCGCTCTCTTTTTTTCTCTCTCCCTTTCTCTGTTTCTCTTTCTTTTGCTCTCTTTTTGTCTCCCTGTCTTGCTTTCTCTATCTCTCCCTCTCTCTCTCTCTCTCTCTCTCTCTCTCTCTGTATGTCTGTCTCTGTCTGTCTCTCTTTCTCTTTTTCTCTGTGTCTCTCTTTGTCTACCTGTCTCTTTCTGTCTCTCTGTTTGCTTATGTGTGTGGCGAGCTATCCTGGGTGTACCCTGCCTTTGCCCAGTGTTGGCTGAGATACGCTCCAGCCTCCCTGTGACCCTAGTAGTACTATTAGATAATTTGGTAAATGACTGACTATTCCTGCTGGGGAAATTAAACATGCTTTTGAAAAAACATTCTACAAGCACCAGTGTAGGTAAAAATAATTGTTTGAATCAGAGACTGTAGCTGGAAATACTGTGATGGACAGAGAAAAGTGACATGGCTGTTTTGTGAGGAGCTACACATTATACTGCAGTCAGCCAGCAGGGGCACTATACCTCAACTTTTTACAGTCATTGGTTTAATGTAGTATGGGTGTTTGGTATTTGTGTTTTTTTACTGGTAGGTATGTTACTCAATCAGTTGCTAAAAAGTTATGGGTAGTACACTTTTGTTAAAGTAGTGCTATAGCAGACATTTTCAGTAGCTAATTAGAAAGTTAATTACTAGATTTCATTAAACAAGGCTATTAATGAATTCTTAATCACTGACAGCTCTGAAATTTTTAGATGCTATAAAGATATTTTGTTCTCTGTATGGTGTAGTTTATACTGACCTAATTTCCAAACCCTGGAATTTTTATGAATGAATATAGGTTTAGGAAATTGCGTTGAGGCACGAAACACTCCATAAACCACCATATTTGATTTAGTTGTTTTAAACTACTATAAAGGGGTTTCACAAACATCACGTACAGCATATATCTTCTCTGGAATGTGAAATTTCCCCTGAAGTCAATTTAGATCCCGGTCCCCAGTGCTGTCACCTCATGCAGTTCACATAAACACACGTGAGTAATTCTTTTATTCCGCTCCAGTGCGCTCTTTATGGCAAGTGACTGTTCAGGGATGGCGTGTCCAGGGTTAATCCTGTGAATCAGAAATGCATCATACAGAACTGTGGATGTGTGTATTATAGGAATGACAGGGCTCCTGAGTGGCGCATCGACAAGGTGCGTGACTATCAGCCTGGAGATTGCAAGTTCGAATCCAGGTTGATGCTGTATCCATCCGCAACCAGGAGTCCATGGGAGGTAATTGGCATAGCTCTCACGGGAGGGATGGCATACGCTCCCCTGTCACTCACAGCGATCGCCAGCCAATACATGGACGTCTGTGAGCATATTCGTACAAAAGGGGCGGATATCGCTTTGCCTCCAAGTGTGTTAGGCCGCCTCTAAATGCGCATGCGCAGCAGTTCATAATGAGGCGGGCGGCAGCATCTCGGGTCACAGAGGGGGCATGTGCATGCTTACACCCTGCCCTGGTTGGTAGTGGTTGTATGTGATAAGGCGGCAACTCTTGACAGGTTGGAAGTGGATACAACTAAAATTAGGGGAGGAAAAAAAAAAGGAATGACAAACATATGAACTTGATATGATAAAAATACCACTCTTTGTCTGTTTTAGGGGATTCCAGGTACGAAAGGAGAGAAGGGAGAACGAGTAAGTGATCGCGTCTTTATCTGGAAATCTTGTTTTGTTCCCTTTTTCCTGTTCGCCTTGCCTTTAATACGTTCACAGACGGGAGAGGTATGAATTAGAGTCACTGAGTAGTGAATGTTACTTCATACATAACATAATCAAAGCTAAATATATTTATGTCTGTAGGTGCATGTAAGAGTGTGTGGGGGTGTGTAAGTGTGCATTTAATTGTGTACATACATTAATGTTTGTTTGGGTAAAGATGATCTCGCACAGGTCTCTAGTATTACAGTAATTACGGTTGTATCCAGATTGATAAACTTTGCCTGTCAAAAGATGTCTAAGTGAGCGTGTGTGTGTGTGTGTGTGTGTGTGTGTGTGTGTGTGTGTGTGTGGGTGTGTGTGTGTGGGTGGGTATTGTACAGGGAGATGCACAATCCACTTCATCAGTCCAAGCCATTGCCAGACAAGTGTGTGAGCAGCTCATACAGAGTGAGTTCACTACATGACACCTCATTCACCCCATTCATGGTTTTTAATATTACATAAATGCTACATGTTTGAATATTGAGTCAAATCTGTTTTTTTATAAATAAAATAAGAATATAAATTTAAAGCTCTGAACATACTCTGATCATATTTTTGAGTTTACATGATATCATGGTCCCCTCCTTGAATCGCCACCTTATCGTGGTGGAGGGGTTTGCGTGTCCTAATGATCCTGGGAGCTATGTTGTCG
>JBCNYH010000007.1:26725267-26737932 GCA_039654325.1 Tandanus tandanus | reverse complement strand
TATTACCATGGAACTGGAAAACACATAATTCATTAGTATAAAATGTATTTGTAAACTGTCCTCTCAGACCATGTTGCGGTCCTACATGGCACCTTACAAAAAACTCACAGGAAACTTCTCTCTTCTAAAGGTACACCTTATATGTATATTAGTTTTACTCTAAATACTGAATACAAGATCCCTGTAGATACTGAGGATTATAAACCTTAAAGTAGAAGAAAATGAATAACAATGAAATTGTGCACTGAGTGTAATCAAGTCACAAACAAAATCATGCTGAATTGAAACCATTTCCTAAAAGCGCTTAAATAGTTAATAATAGTGTGAATGGTTGTGTGTGTTTGTGTTGGCCCTATAATGGTCTGGTGAGCTGTTCAGGGTGTACCCTGGCTTCGCCCAGAGCCGGCTGAGATAGGCTCCAGCCTCCCCGTGACCCTAATAGGACTAAGTGGTTCAGCGAGCTAATAAATTCAGCAAATGATTTGAATGAACTAAAATAAAAAGAAATTGTCCTGACTGATACTGGATAACAATGTAAGTGTGATTTTAAATCTATAGATAAAAGGATCGTTCATGCTCAGTGCTAGTTGTTTCAATATTTCAGTGAGCGACGACTGATTAATCTCAAACATTTCTCTATTTCCATTTTGCCTGCTCATTATTTCCAGTTTCAAATGAGCTCACTGCTTGTTTATCCCCAAAAAAGATAAAATGGGCCTATTAATTTTGAATGGCAGTGTAAATTAGCTTTCTTATAGACAGCCATTGGTACAAACCATCACTTTATTTACAGTGTATATGATATTATCTTTTTTTTTTTAGCTTGTTTTCTATTTAAATTTTAGCATTGAATTTCCTCTGCATTAAGTGCCTGTTTATAGTATTAGTCATGTGTGCTGAATGCATTCTAGCTAATTTTGTATATGCGTATAGTTCATAAGAGTGATTTATCTAGAACTTTAGAGCCATGCTTGCTCTGACTCGTTTTAATAATGAGGTTAATGAAGTTTCCATTTATTCCTGGTGTGTTTATAGTATAACGCCTCTGTGCTTGTATTGTACAATAAGAACATAAACAAATGTACTGTGATTTGCTTGCTATTGTACATGGTCAATGTCCCCCCCCATATTTCTTCCTTAATTGCTGTGAAGCGAGCGCAGCGAGTGGAACAGCAACACTAATTGTGCTTTCCCGCCTGGATGCTAGGATGCTAAATCCAGTATTTGGTTGGGCACGGTAGCCCTCCCAGAATTCCATGGGCGACTCGATTTATGTGGTAGTGCATTTGCGGCACGGGAATGGAAGGTAGAGAAGATTGAGAGAGCCATTTTGGTTGGGCTTGGTTGCCATGTGCATGCGCGGCTCACAGCACTCCACTTCTCTGTGAGAACTTCTAGTTTAGTCATATCAAATTCCCACCCGTCAAGTACTGCCTTCTGTATCATACAACCACCACCAAACAGGAAGGAGCGTAAGCATGCACATGCCCCTCTGTGAGACGCGATGATGCCACCCGTCTCTTAACGAACTGCTGCGCATGCGATTTGCCGTGATACTCTCAGAATTAAAGCACTGTCCGCCCCCCTTGTACGAATGAGCTCCCAAACGCCCATGATTGGCTGGTGATCGCTGTGAGTGACAGGGAAGTAAGCGTATGCCATTCCTCCCTCCTGTGAGAAGGATGATTCGGCCAATTAGCTCTCATGGGCTTCTGGGCGCTGATGGCCGCAGCATCAACCTGGATTCAAACCAGCGATCTCCAGGGTGATAGTCATGCACCGTGTCAATGTAACACTCTTATTTTGTGAAATATGGGCAATGTTTATGGTTCTTTATGGCATTTCACTGTATGCCGTCAATATGCTAGTTTTACTGTACTGCAAGGTCATAGTTATAATATAAGTTATAAAGCAAGGCTATAATAATAAAAACAATCAGAGAAATAGGGAGGTATGGTAGCATAGTTGTTAGCACGTCCACCTCAAGGTCCTGGGTTCGAATCTCGGGCTGTGTAGACTTTGCGTAAGTTTTCTCCGAGTACTCTGGTTTCCTCCCAGAGTCCAATGACATGCACATTAGTCTAATTGACCGTTCCAGATTGCCCCTAGGTGAGAGTGTAAGTGTGAATGGTTGTGTGTGGGTGTTGGCCCTGCAGTGGACTGGAGAGCTGTTCAGGGTGCACCCCACCTTTGCCCATCGTCGGCTGAGATTGGTTCCAGCCTCCCTGTGACCCTAGAAGGATTAAGCGCTTCAGCAATCAGAGAAATAGAGGAATTTGACTTGAACATGTTTTTAAAGCAATAAATCCAAATTCCACCACAGTCTACACAGCGTATCGCTTACCAGCGATCATGTGGGTGAAATGCGAGATTGAAAAAGAGATTACATCTATTAAGAGGACGAGAGTACTTCAGGGTAATGTAGATCATTCTCTCTCTCTCTTTCTGTGTGTAGTGTCAGGCATGTTGGGTCATGATCCTCACTCTAAACTATTTAGGTCTGATGAAGGTGTGGAGAGGAAAAGTACATTTATATTCACAGGCACATTTTCTCTTTCCGTCTTCACTACCTGCCAGAACCAACAAGCCCGAGTTATTTACACACCTAGCTACATTCAGAGTGTATTTATATTTGTATGTGCATACACTTAGTCGTACTATAACTTACTTCATCAGTAAATTTAATCTAATATAGGCCATTACAGCAATACGCTGAAACATATGAAATCATGCAGATAATAATGCTTTCAAATAACAAGGAAGCACGGTCAATTATTATTATTATTATTATTTAAGGGCAGCACGGTGGTGTAATAAGTGGTTAGCATGCATGTCTTACAGCAAGAAGGTCCTAGGTTTGAATCCCAGGCTCGATAAGAGCATTTCTGTCTGGAGTTTGAAAGTTCTCCCCATGCTTGCCTGGGTTTCTTTCTGGTGCTCCGGTTTCCTCCAACAGTCCAAAGACATGAACATTAGACTAATTGGCTGTTCCAAATTGCCCCGAGGTGTGAGAGCGAGTGTGAATGGGTGTGTTTGTGTTGGTCCTGCAAAAGACTGGCAAGCTGTTCAGGCTGTACCCCGCCTTCAACCAGAGTCGGCTGAGATAGGTTTCTGCTGTTTCATAGTTCCAGGAAAGTATTGGAGACATTAACAGTATCCAGTGTATTCAGGAAATCCCACAATGCTTCTCAGTAGGCTTTCTCCACAGGGTGGTTTCTAAGCTGTTTTGCCCAAAGAGTGAATAAGGGTCTCCCAAGTGGCGCATCAACAAGGTGCGTAATTATCAACCTGTAGATCGCAAGTTTGAATCCAAGTTGATGCCGCAGCCATTCGTGACTGGAAGTCCATGAAAGCTAATTGGCTCTCACGGGAGGGATGGCATACGCTCCCCTGTCACTCACAGCGATCACCAGCTAATCCATGGGCATCTGTGAGCTTATTTGCACCAAAGGGGCGGATAGCGCTTTCCCTCCAAGTGTGTTAGGCTGCCTCCAAATGCGCATGCTCAGCAGTTCGTAAAGAGGCAGGTGGCAGCATCGCATGTCATGGAGGGGGCATGTGCACGCTTACGCCCCTTCCTGGTTGGTGGTCGTATGTGATAGGGAGGCAACAATTGACGGGTGGGAATTGAATACGACTAAAATTAGGGGATAAAAAAGAGTGAATAAGTAAAAGTTTTTGACACATCCACAATGGGCTCTAGGCAGGTATGATGAAAACCACAAATTTCACCTCCTATTCTCCAAATCTAATGCCAGCTCACCTCAAGTCCAGTCCACAGACTCATGAATCACACCAAAACAGGCATCTTTGTGCTGAAGGTTAATAAACTGACCCCGAATTTGGACATACAGGACTGAGGTAGATTATTTCTGACACTGTAGTGACAAAAGCCAAACTCAACAAGTCCTCCAGTCGACACCGCTGTATACTAATCAGTGAGTTCTTCTACAAGGAGAGAACATGTAGAGAGTAAAGCCAGAAGAGAACAATGAGTGTGAACAATTTAAACTGACTTGAATGACTGTAAATGCTACTAATCATTACACATCAGTGGGGTGTGTATGTACAGTACGTGTGGCATGGCGTAGGTGGCGCAGTGGTTAGCATTTTCTTCTCAGTGCCTAAATATTTTGAGCTTGTGTCCCGTGCCCCGCGAGTGTGTTTCCTGTGAGGAGTTTGCAAGTTCTTCTCATGCATGTGTGGGTTTCCACTGGGTACTCCGGTTTCCTCTCACAGTCCAAGGACATACACATTAGGTTGATTGGATATTCTCGATTGCCCCTAGGCCTGAGTGTGAATGTTTGTGTATATGTAAGTGTGCTGGCCTTGTTTTGTTCTGGGGAGCTGTGAAGGGTGTACCCTGTCTTCACCCGGCGTTGGCTGGCATGGGCTCCAGCCTCCCTCAACCCTAAAGAAGGATAAAGGCTCGGAAAATAAACGAAATGAAATCTAAGGAGATTTATAAACATTCTAGACTCCTATATACTATCTGTATAAACTGCTGGTATGTTACTGTGATTTACATTAAACCTTACATTAAGGTTACATTAAACTATTTCTGGATTGTTGGTGCTATGAACATGGTGGCTCAGTGGCTAGCACTGTCACCTCATCTCAAGAAAGTTCTGGGTTCAAATCCTGTGACTGACTGAGACCTTTCTGTGTTGGGTTTGTATGTTCTTCCTGTGTTTGGTTTCATCTGGGTGCCCTAGTTTCCTCCCACAGTCCAAAGACATACACATTACAGTAGGTCTATTGACTACCATAAAAAAATGCCCATAGGTGTGAGTGGTAATGGTTTTTGTGTCTGTGTTTGCCCTCTAACCCAGTGCCAGCTGAGATTGGCTGCAGCGTCCCCTGAAACCCTGATGGATAAACGATAGAGATAATAGATGGATCGGTTGTTTGAATAATATTAATACATTACTGACATCTTGTGGAGAGAGATGGTACTACACAGCTGGGCATGGTGAGAAATGGAAGTGTACTAACATTTTAGAATAGAAATTGCAGATCTGAGTGGCACGGTAGTGTAGTAGTTAGAAGGTCCTGGGTTCGAGGCCCGGGTCTGACGAGGACGTTTCTGTGAGGAGTTTGCATGTTCTCCCTGTACTTGTGTGGGTTTCCTCCAGGTACTCCAGTTTCCTCCCACAGTTCAAAAACATGCACATAAAGGCAACTGGCTGTTACAAATTGTCCCTAGGTGTAGATGGCGGTGAGCTGTTCAGGGTGTACCCTGGCTTTGCCGGGTGTCGGCTGAGATAGGCTCCAATCTCCCCGCAACCCTAATAGTGGGATTAAGCGGTTCTGAAAATGAGTGAGAAATGATGAGAGAATTGGAATTCTGTTGCATGATAATATCCAAACTGGCCAAGCAGTTCTTCCTGGGGTTAAAAAACCCCCCAACCTACCCATGTGTTATAAGCTGGAATACATTTTTACCATCGTGCGACTTTTCCTGGTGATCAACTAATGAAATCTAATGAAGATCTGATGAAATCCAATGAATAACCCATGATGAGCCAATTAAATCCAATTAATGACTGGTGGGGAACAGCAGAACTGATGCTATTACTGATCAAACTTAATGAATAAATCAAACTCATGGGCGGCACAGTGGCGTACTGGTTAGCACGTCCTCCTCACAGCAAGAAGGTACTGGGTCCGAGTCCTGGTCTCAGCGTGGGCATTTCTCTGTGGAGTTCTCATGTTCGCATGGGTTTTCTCCGGGTACACAGGTCTCCTCCTACAGTCCGAAGACATCCACATTAGGCTAATTCATCATCATCATCATCATCATCATCATCAGAACCATAGCATAGGGAGGCCGTTGGTGCACCTAAGAAAAAATACTTGTCCTCCAATTATCCCTGTCCTCTGGAGAGTGGGAGTGGGAGAGCCTTTGCTTGTTCATATTGGTCCAGTATTTGATGTTGTCCATCCAAGCTCCTCTTGGGTGCCCATGGTATCTCTGACCTTCAACTTTGCCTTGCATGATGCATAAGGCTATCTGGCTGTTTAAAATTGCACCTAGGTCTAAGTGTAAGTGTGAATGGTTGTGTGTGCTGACTCTTTGAAGGACCGGCAAGCTGTTTAGGGTGTCTCCCACCTTCTCCCAGATTCGACTGAGACAGGCTCCAGCCTCCGACTCTAGGTAGGATTTTGGTTCGGTAAATGAATAAACGAAATTCATCAAAGAGCTGATGAAATTGCATTGTCAAAAAATATATATATATAAAGAAGACAGACCGAGTTCGGTGTGGCCCTGATAAAACTTTATCACCTGATTAACAATCAATGAAATTAATGAACATTAAAGAATAGAGGGAATTGAATTATTGATTATTATCTGATTTAAGTCGTAATGGTCCAAATGAGAAATTGAAGGACAAGTGTGGAAATGGTTCAATTCAATGAAGAACTTGAACTCCAATGAATAACCAATGGGGACCTGATGAAGAACTGATGATGAGGAAACGTAATTGACTGAGGAACTGATTAACACTCGTCGTTATTCAGCTGGTTGGGGTCTGTGTGCCTTAAAGATTTAAGGAGCTAAGATGGTAATGTTCTATGCAGGCCTGAGGCGCTTTCTGCTTCCTGCAGTCCTGAACCGACAGGGTGAGAGTAATGTGTGTGTGTGTGTGAGGGTGTGGATGTACGCCAATGCAGGTTTTTAACACACCTTCAGGGAACCCTTGACACCTTCTTAAAGGCGTTATACGACTTTATCAGGTCATGAGACGTCTGTGAAGTGAGGCTGAGGGGTCGGGTCTACAGCAGTGAAGACTTCAGGAGTCTCTCTCTCTCTCTCTCTCTCTCTCTCTCTCTCTCTCTCTCTGCGTGTGTGTTGTTTAAAGGCATGGAAGAGATTTAGGTAAACTGTCCACAGATGAACCATGCATTACAGCTGTTCAAATTCCACCATATTCCTTTCACGTCAGAGTTAATAATAGAACTCAACAGGAAGCCATAAATGATCACAGTATAACCAATGTCTCTCGCCATGGTAACCAAGGCTAAAGGTTTTCTTAGGCAGTCTGGTTTCTCTCACCAACACACACACACACACACACACACACACACACACACAGTCCTCCACAGCCAAACAAGATTGGTGGAGGACCGTCTTTGTTGCATTCTAGGCATTCTAGTCACATGTTTGGAGCGGCGGTGTCCGACTGTGGTATCTGACATTCAGCATGGTTAAGTGATTTCACTGAGCGCGCACACACACACACACACACACACACACACACACACACACACACACACACACACACACACACCATATTCATTGGTTATGGTGTAGTAGGTATATTAGAACAGGATAAACAGCAAGCCATTCTAGACATACCTGACAAATAACCAAATAAACCAAAATGCTAAAACAAAAGCTTCACTATCACACACTGAACTTTCACCCAGAAGATAAAGAGATTTAAAATGAAAGCTAATAATAAACACCCAACATTTACTACTTAGTTGTATTTTTGTTTTCTTTGGATTTCTTTAACTGTACACCAGATGTGACCTGAAATTCCGATGTGACAGTATAATTGTAAGTATAATTCTAAGTACAATGGAGAGTGCTTTTAGCCGTAAACAAATGGGGTGGTGTGTTGCGTTAATGTAATGTGCTCTGAGAGGCAAGACACAAGCGTATAGGAGTCACAGTCAAAAGACGAAAACCAGAACAAACAAAATGAAAAACAAGGCCTGGATACTAATTACGTGATACGGAAAGCATTGCAAGACCTCACAATAAACAAAGACGCAGAAGAACATAGAACCGTTTGACGTCGGGATCAGACGGCATGAATTCGGCCCGATTTTAATATACAATAACAATATAATTATGTTACGGATGAAAAATTTTCCAGTATTGTGTTTAAATGTGAATGTCAGGAATGATGAATGAGCCTTGTAGAGTGTGTAACCGAAAAACACTGAAGTGGTGATGCTTGATAAAGTCTAGCATGTCAGAATGTTTTTCTTTTTTTCTTTTTGTATTTTCTTGGTTTCTGGTTTAAGAACTCCTACATGTTCCTTGGTGTTCCGTCTGTCGCCATAATTGACAGTTTCTTGACCTTCCTCCACGATAACATGCAAGGACATGAACGATGATTGATTGGAGTCAAACCAGTCGCTCGTCTCTAGATGAAGACATGCCGACAATGTATGGCACTATGATTGCCTGATCCGATGTGACCTTCTTTGATTCATTCATTTACAGAACCGCTGGATCCCATTAGGGGCGCAGGAAGGCTGGAGCCTATTTCAGCCAACCCTGGGCAAAGGCAGTGTACACCCTGAACAGCTCGCCAGATCATCACAGGGCTGACACATTCACACTTGCACTCACACCTAGGGGCAATTTGGAACAGCCAATTAGCCTAATGTACATGTCTTTGCACTGTGGGAGGAAACCGGAGTTCCCTGAGGAAACCCACGCAAGCATGGGGGGGAACATGCAAACTCCACACAGAAACGGCCCGAGCCCGAGAGTCGAGCCCAGGACTTTTTTCTTGCTGTGAGGCAGACATGCTAACCTCTACGCCACTGTGCCGCCCATGGTGACCATCATGAAAGAGGAAAATATCGTATAGTCTGATGTGAGCGTAATAGAATCTAAGAGCAGACATGTAACACGAGACCACAATCAGGCTATAAAGCAATAACAAGACAGGAGTGGGGCCAGGATTAGAACGATAAAAACAAAATACCAGGACATGGCTTTTTATCTGGCCAAAATGTATGATTATCATCATTTAATAATTATTATTGCGTTCATTCATTCATTTGCCGAACCCGTTAATCCTACTATGAGGTTAAGCCGGGGAGACGGGAGCCTAGCTCAGCCGACTCTGATTGAAGGTGGGGTAACTCCACACAGAAACGCTCTCGCCGACCAGGACCTCAAACCCAGGATCTTTTTGCTTTGAGCCGGACGTGCTAACCACTACACCACCGTGCCGCACTTTTTTATTTAAATTCTTTATTACAATTATCATATCTCAAATTTTTTATTATAATTATTGCAATTATTGCAATTGTTATTAAGGCCATTCTTTTTTATTCCTTGTTTTGCAGATCCTCCAGTGTTAATATTCACGAGTTCTAAAAAATAAATAAATAAAAAATTTGAAAACCCGGAACCTTTTTGCACCAAGCCGGTCCTTCCGTCACCCTATTGACGGCAGCTATTGTAACTACATCATGTACATCTGCGCATGTGTACTTGCCCGTCGGCAGTGTCGCCTCAGGCACCCAGCCACTGTTTCGAATCCAGCGATCTACACAGTGTGCTTTGCTCGTACAGATGTCTGGCGCGCGAGACTGTCGAAAGTGATACGATCGACATATATGACAGAACTGGTCAATACAGATTTTTATTGCTTTTGTTTTCATTTTTGAAAGTAGAGACTTCAGATTTTCTTCTACATGCAGACATTTTCCATCCTGAACTGATGGCAGCAGCATCAAAAGCTACCTGGGGGTCGAGTCACTTTTAATCCCACCCACAGAGGAAAGGTGAAAGGGGAGGTGTATAAAAAAATGTTATGGTAGCTTCCTTTTTGAATGTTATGGAAAATGTTGGGACTGTCTGTGTCACTGGTCTGTTTAAAGCAGTCGTTTCAACAGAATATACACAGTATGAAAAGTACTACATACTACATGTACTCCTTCAGCTCAGAACAGACTCCTGTATTCAAATTATTACATCTTTAAATTAAAGCACTGGTTCAGGGTTCTTTAGGAATGTGAGAAGGGGGGAAAATATAAATATTTAGCTTTTACTCTTTCTTGTATTCTTGTTGCTGTGTTAAAGAAAAAATAAAATACCTGTTCTTAAAATGATTTATATATATATATATATATTTATTTATTTATTTTTATCTCATTTGTTTGACTGGGTTTAGTTCTCTTTATCCACTATTGGTTTTAAGTCATACTTTTGCAGAAATATAGAAACTTTTTCACAAAATTTCACCACTGTTTAAAAAAAATTCCTTCACTGAGCTCTCTCTCTCTCTCTCTCTCTCTAAGCTTCACTGCATCCTCCATACTGTGGGATTGGTTGGCATGCAGCATTTCAACAAAGCTTCCTTTCATAAGCAATGACAGGTTAATTCTCTTTCATATAAAATAAAATAATAAAAAAATGCCCTCCTTTAAACGTCTTATTAACAGAATGAGACAGTGAGTAAGAAAAACCATGTGTGTGGTGAAGATGAAGTTTCCTCAGTCCCTGAGGAGTAATAGGTGAAGTACTTCTTCTGTTTACTGAGAGCTGTGCACAGAAGTACAGAAACACTCTGTTTATCATGGTTGTGATGAACATTCGTCATAGACACAGTCGTGATGACTTATTTATTGTGTTTGTAAAAACATGTCGGGTCATTTTGCCTTAGAGATTCAAACAGGAGAAGAAAAAAGCTTGTCTATTTATTCACTGCTCTTGATTGTTTACAAAAAAAAAATTGTGTCAGCACAGTGTGTCACCCGTTAGCTATAACGCGTGTCAATGAGGTGAGAGGTGGGGTCCACCCTGAACAGTTCGCCAATCCACCATAGAGCTAACAGAGACACACACATCCACGCACACTCTCATTCACACCCATAGACATGTTAAAGTGGACATGTCTTTGGACTGTAGGAGGAAACCAGAGAACCTGGAGGAAACCCACTCAAGCATAGAGAGAACCGTGCCACCGAATAGTTTGGAGGAGACCTTGGTGTGCTCACTTCATGTATCAGTGAAATCCCATATGTGACCCATCTCCACAAAATGCTCAGCAAAAATATATATAAATAAAATAGTAATAATAATAATAATAAAAATATGTGTTCTAATATTTTGTTGGAGTGCCATTAGTGTTGCTTACAGCACATAATTGTCAAAATTGAACCACTCCATAAAGTCTTCTCCTGCACATCCCACCGACTTTCAGTAGGGACTCTGGATATGAAATATCTGAAATGATTCCTCATGCTCCCTGAACCACTCTTTCACTATTTGGCATAGTGGTTAGGATGCCTGCCTCACAGCAAGAAGGTTCAAAGACATGCACATCTAGGCTAACTGGGTGTTCCAAATTGTCCCCAGGTGTAAGTGTGAGTGGATGTGTGTGTGTGTGTGTGTGTGTGTGTGTTTCCTTGTGATAGACTGGCGAACTGTTCAGGGTGTACCCCGTCTTCGCCAAGTGTCGGCTGAGATAGGCTCCAGCGTCCAGCAGAGTAGCACCATGTCTGTCAGCACTCGTTTCAACACTATAAGTGCTCTATCTCCAAAATTCTGTGACCTTGCTCTGACCTTCACCTTTGTCCTTGACATTCCAAAATAAAATCATCCTTGGGGCTCGGGTAAGGTAGTGTCCCCACCAAGAAAAACCATGCATGGATGTGGTCAGGATTTTGTTGGCTGAGATAGGCTTCAACCTCCCCACGACCCTGGTAGGATTAAGCGGTTTGGCAGGTGAATTAATGAATGAATGAAGTTTGCGATAAGGGGCGGCACAGTGGCGCAGTGGTTACTACGTCTGCCTCACAGCAAAAAGGTTCCAGGTTCGATTACCGGGCTCGGGGTGCTCCTGTGTGGGGTTTGCATGCTCTCCCCGTGCATACGTGGGTTTCCTCTGGGTACTCTGGTTTCCTCCCACAGTCCAAAAACATGCACAGTAGGCTGATTGGCTGTTCCACCGCCCCTAGGTATGAGTGTGAGTATGAATGGTTGTGTGTGTTGTCCCTGCAACGGTCTGACGAGCTGTCCAGGGTGTACCCCGCCCTCACCCAGAGTCTCCTGAGATGGGCGCCACCCTCCCCGCAATACTAACTAGGATTAAGTGGCTTAGAAAATGAACGAATGAATGAAAGTTTGCAATAAACTCCAGCACCCTCACCACCCTAATAGGATATAATATCGAATGAGCTTGTTGGCACTTATGTAGAAGGATTACTAGCATTGAACCCCACCCATGGCTTAAGCTGTAGCAATGTGCAGTACATCCTGTTACTTTCACTGGAATTGTACGTGGGTGCTAAATACAATAACTCCAGTGTTCATTGTAAGCTGAGATGTAAATGCTGCTTGTAAAAGGAGAAGGTGGTTATTCCAACGTAACCAAAAATCTAAATGTATCGGTTGTGCCCCTCTCTCACAGACTTAAATTACTGTTAAAGTGAAATTCACTGTTAGTGGAAGATACTTTCATTCATTCATTTTCCAAACCGCTTAATCCTCTTAGGGTTGCGGGGAGGCTTCGCTCATCTCGGCTGACTCTGGGTAAAGGCGGGATACACCCACCAAACCATCGAAGAGCAGCACACACACAACCATTCAGACTCACACTCATTACTAGGGGCAATTTAGAACAAAATCAAAGATTTTTGAGAAAATCTGTGAACGCCTGAGCTGTGGGACTGAAACCCACGACCTTCTTGCTGTGAGGCGGACGTGCTAATCACTATGTCACTGTAC
This sequence comes from Tandanus tandanus, assembly GCA_039654325.1. Classification (NCBI taxonomy): domain Eukaryota; kingdom Metazoa; phylum Chordata; class Actinopteri; order Siluriformes; family Plotosidae; genus Tandanus; species Tandanus tandanus. Next base: position 26,725,448 of record JBCNYH010000007.1, on the reverse strand, counting down.
CGCGTGGAAGATACTTTAATTTGCTTTCATGACCTGCATTCCTGTGTTCTAAAAATGTAAACAAGCTTTAAGGAAGTAAGATTAACAAATAGACTATTATTTTTTATTATTATTATTATTATTATTATTATTATTATTATTATTATTGTTATTATTATTATTGTTATTATTATTATTATTA
>JBCNYH010000007.1:26705260-26719240 GCA_039654325.1 Tandanus tandanus | reverse complement strand
CACGCGATGCTGAGCAAAAGCGGGGTACAAACACAACAGCGCACCAGACCATCTCAGAGGCAACAAACACACACACACACACACACACACACACACACACACACACACACACAATGAATTCATTTTGGTAACCAGCATTTGCCAATACACGCATGCACACACCTCTACACACCCAATAAACCTATACTGATCATGAACATCTGCCAATCCACAAACACAAACACACACATGTACAGACTCGACGTCTGTCATACAGGTTACCAACGTTTTCCATTTCCATTATATACACATTTGCAATTCGCACACACTTCCATGCACCCAATTTGAGGGAACGGTGACTCTCATCGCTTGTGCCGCTTCGCCTCCAGTATGTGGCCATAAGCACGTAATCTTGGAAAGGATTTCATTTCGGAACGCAAACACGGGACCAGCAGGACGTTGAGGAAAGACAGCGTAAAAGTAAAATGAGTCTAATATCATCCTGATATGAGAAATTAGAAAACAAACCCTGTTTATAACGATCTTATTAAAATCCCACGTCGCATTCGTGTTGGACAAAAACGTGTCCCTTCCTCCCAAAACTAAGGTTCAGAATAATACTGGGACTTTATTTGAAAGAAAGGAAACCACAGACTGCACCATGGTTGTGCCTAGCACACATGGGGCGTGGCACATTTTCAAGATGGCGGATGCTATAGTAAACGATAATCTGATAACGTGTTCCATTCCTCTTTAACTGCCTTACGAAAATGTTTAAAGTAAATCAATAGGCATGAAAAGAAAATTCTGCCTGTTTTGTTTGGTTGCGTCTGTCTCGAGTGCTGGAACACACAGTAAGTTGTAAATACATTCATTCACTTATTTTCTAAGCCGCTTAATCCAAATTAGGGTCACTTTGAGGATAAAGTCTATCTCAGCCGACTCTGGGCGAGGGCGGGGTACACTTACAACCATTCACACTCACACCTAGGGTTGATTTGGAACAACCAATTAGCCTATCATGCATGCTTTTTACTCTGGAAGGAAACCGGGGTACCCGGAGAAAACCCACGCAAGCACGGGGAGAATATTCGAACTCCACACAGAAACTCCCTCGCTGGGCCCGGGAATCAAACCCAGGACCGTCTTGCTGTGAGGCGGACGTGCTAACCTATGTGCCACCGTGCTGCCTGTTGTAAATACAGTGTGTATTAAATCGTACAGAAGAAAACACTGTAGTGGAAATATGTGCAGGGAGAACACAGGGAGAACACTGGGAGAACACTAGGAGATATTTTGTCTATGTGTTGCCTTTAAAGAGTACCATTCACAAGTAAACTATCTTTGTGTTTTATCTTCCATTATCAGTTCATTCATTTTCTGAACCGCTTAATCCTAATTATGGTCGCGGGGAAGCTGGCGCCCATCTCAGCCGATTCTGTGCGAGGGCAGAGTACACCCTGGACAGCTCGCCAGACCATCGCAGGGCAGAAACACGCTGACGGCAACCCAATGGCCTACTCTTTACGAACGACAGCAATGGTTCTTTTACACGCCTCTCACCACAGACAGTGAGAAACATGGCCAGCCCTTGATAACCCAGTTAGCTGCACTGAGGGGATTATCAGTTCATTTTGGCTGAATACAAAAGTTTCATGGAGAAACCACTTCAGCTCACAGGCTTAGTATCTCTTATTCACCCGTTTTACATCTTGTTTTGGTTCTGCGTCTATTTACGGAAACAATAACAAGACCGCATGACCAGAGCAACGATCGTGCGCATAAATAATAAATTAGCAGAGCAACTGATTTGTTGAAAGTGGAGAGTCTAAGATCAACTTTTAGTTGATCAGGGCAGCGGTGGCTTAGTGGTTAAGGCGATGGGTTACTGATCTGAAGGTCAGTGGTTTAATCCCCACTATCACCACTGTTGGGCCCTTGAGCAAAGCCCTTAACCTTCAATTGCTCAGTTGTATAAAAATGATCATTGCAAATCGTTCTGGATAAGAGCATCTGCCAAATGCTGTAAATGTAAATAAAAAGGGCAACATTAAAAAAAAAAAAAAAAAATACCTTTTAAAACACACACGCACAAAGAGATTACATCCGAAAAAATTTTAAAAGTTACCTGTCTGTGTTGATGGTCGCTATTTTGTTATGATGATAGTTCTGCGCTTTCGCTCGCTTCAGGATGGCGATGATTACTAACGTCATCATGGCCGGTGCTGGGGTCACTGACACTCGCATACAGGAGTAAGCAAATGGTTACAGAAGGACACTGTGGCTGATTCTCTTTTATTGCCAGGAGATAACACTGTATTTCATGTTTATTTATTAAGCCTGGTACGTGAAGCCAAGTATGATAATAGTTGCTTAAAATAAAAATATTCAAATAAAATAAATGATGACCAAGTATAAAGAAAGGACGTTTGCCTCACAACAAGAAGGTCCTGAGTTTGAGTCCTGGGTTGAGGATGGGTGTGAAAGGTTGTGCGTGTGTTGGCCCTGCGGAGGACTGGTGAACTGTTCGGGGTGTTTTCTTCCTTTGCTCCCAGAGTCAGCCGAAATAGGCTGCAGCCTCCCCAAGAACATAGTAGGATAAAGCGGTTCAGCAAATAAATGAATGAAACTATGAAGCATCAGACGGGTTACAGTCAACAACACTAGTCTGCAATTTTTAAGAAGTTGTCTGCTTTTTAGACGGCAGGGTGGTGTAGTGGTTAGCACATCCGCCTCACAGCGAGAAGATCCTGGTCCCGATTCTCGGGCGTTACTGTGTGGAGTTTGCTTGTTCTCCCCGTGTGTGTGTGGGTTTCCATACAGTCCAAAGACATTAGGCTAATTGGCTGTTCCAAATTGCCCCTCTGGTGAGAGTATGAATGGTCTGGTGAGAGTGTGAATGGTCTGGTGAGCTGTTCAGGGTGCACCTCGCCTTCGCACAGTGTTGGCTGAGATAGGCTCCAGCCTCCCCGCGACCCTAAGAGGATTAAGCGATTCAGCAAATGACCGAGTGAGTGAGTGAGTGTCTGCTTCTAAAAAGCAAGCACTCTTCAGAATAACTTAATGAATAATTCACAGGGTTCTGAAGAAGAAAAGTCATCGCTGTCCACAGTTACTCATGGTGCATTATGGGTAATAAACAGGTTTTTATTATTATTATTATTATTATTATTATTATTTTTTTTTTTTTATTGCTATGACCATTCCTATTACCACTATGAAGAAGTCTTGATACCCATGACTCTGCCATTTTGTTCAATGGCTGATTTTCCAGCGAGAATATTAAAGTGTGCTATTGTTTAGTGGAGCGCTCCAAACCGGTTTGAGGAATGTACACAAAAACAAACATCTGAAAAGTGCAACTGAAAACACAATAACTCCGACTGTGTTCTGCAACAGAAACACTACTTTCGAAATGGATTTCCTCAGTGTCACTTTGCTCAATACTTTATTTCTTACACCTTCCCTTTAATCACCCACATGTTTCTGCATCATCATCATCATCATCATCATCATCTCAGATTAGACTACACACCTTCAGTTACATAGATGAATAAACACAGAAGGAATCAAACAGCTGTGCCGCTGTAGCTTAAGCATTTGATGTAGCCTATTATTTTCCAATCATAGCATGATTTTCATTCATTCATTTTCTAAGCCGCTTAATCCTAATTAGGGTTACGGGGAGGCTGGCGCCCATCAGCCCATGTGGGCAGCCGTAGCCTAATGGTTAGAGAAGCGGCTTTGGGACCGAAAGGTCGCTGGTTCGATTCCCGAACCAGCAGGAAAAATGTGTGGCGGGGGGGTGAGCTACACCTTCCCTTCCTCCACCTTCATGGCTGAAGTGCCCTTGAGCAAGGCACCTAACCCCCAACTGCACTCCGGGCGCCCCAAAATGTGTGTGGCAGTCCACTGCTCCGAGTGTGTGTGTGTGTGCTCACTGTTTACGGGTGTGTGTGCTCACTTTGGTTGGGTTAAATGCAGAGGAAATAATTTCCTTTGCTGGATTAAGACAGTATAGCAAAATATATAAATAAATGTCAGCCGACTCTGGGCGAAGGTGGGGTACACCCTGAACAGCTCGCCAGGCCATCGCAGGGCCAACACACATACAACCATTCACACTCCCACTCTCACAAAGGGGTGATTTGGAACAGCCAATTAGCCTACTGTGCATGTTTATGGACTGTGGGAGGAAACCAGAGTACCCGGAAGAAACCCACTCAAGCATGGGGAGAACATGCAAACTCCACACAGAAGCACCCAAGCCCGGGAATCGAACCCAGGACCTTCTTGCAGGTGGCCAGACATGCTGACCACTGCAACACTATGCCACCTAACGTGATTTTATTCCTCTTATATCACACACACACAAAAAAAGTAAAAACATTATCATCTGAATACTTGACTCCAATTGGTCAGTTACCATATTCAGCAATCTTTTATGTGTTTATATACACCAGACCATTATGAAATATAACAGACACCTTCTAAGGAGAGTGTCAGGAAGACTCACTCACTCGTTCATTTGCCAAACCACTTAATCCTATTAGGGTCTCAGGGAGGCTGGAGCCTATGTCAGCCAACACTGGGCAAATGTGGGGTACAGCCCAAAACAGTTCGCCAGTCCATCACAGAATCAACATGTCCATTTACACTCACATCTACGGGCACTTTAAAGCCTGTCTTTGCATGTCTTTGGACTGTGGGAGGAAACTGGAGCACCTGGAGGAAAACCCGTGCAAGCATGGGGAGAAAATGCAGCCTCCACGCAGAAACACCCGAGCAAAACCCGGGACCTTCTTGCAGTGAGGCAGACATGCTAACCACTATGCTACCGTGCCGCCTGTCATGAGGACTGGAGGCAATAAAATTGCATATTTTGTAAGTAGTCTTGAAATAAACGGGGTACAGTCAGCTGGTCATTATTGCAAAATAAAACCCTTCAGGTGTGACGCAAGATGACACAACCTGCTTTTGTGATAATGACCGGCTCGCTCTCCATTATGTACCGTATCCCGCTCTTAGTTTCATTTAATAATAAAAAATCTCTGAGATACAAAAAGGGTTCTTAGGCATGAAAACAAATCCATCCGTCCATTATCTGTACCAATTATCCAGTAGGGTCCAGGGGGAGGTGGGGTTACTCCCTAAACAGGTCGGCCTTTTTCTGTCACAGGGCTAACACAGACACACACACAACCATTCACACTCACATTCACAACTAGGGGCAATTTAGAGTAGCCACTTGACCTAATGTGCACGTCTTTGGGCTGTTGGAGGAGACCAGAGTACGTGTAGAAAACCCAGATATGCACAGGGAGAACATGCAAACTCCACAAAGAAACCGAGGGCCTTCCTGCTGAGAAGCGACAGCGCTAACTCCTACACCACAGCGCTTCCCATCACTATAGCATAGTGGTTAGCACATCCGCCTCACAGCAAGAAGGTCCTGGGCTTGAGTCCCAAACTTGGCGAGGGCATTTCCTGTCTGGAGTTCCTCTATGCATGTTCTCCCCGTGCCGGCGTGGGTTTCCTCCTGCTACTCCGGTTTCCTTCCACACTCCAAAGACATGCACATTAGGAATGGTTGTGTCTGTTTGTTAGCTATTTAGGGTGTACCCCGCCTTCACCCAGAGACGGCTGAGATAGGCTCCAGCCTCTCCGTGACACTAATAGGATTAAGCGGTTTAGCAAATTAATTAATGAATATTCATTCATTCAAATTAAACCCACCGACCGTTTGGCCGACCCTGCTCAAGCTTTAAGGTTCGAATAGCAAGCGTACGGGGTATGTAAGGGTGGTGTTCATTTGGTGGAGATCATTTTATGGTGTCAGATTAATATTTTTATCTGGGAAACAGTTTCCTTTCCAGCACATGCTCTAAGTAAGAACCTTTCTGCCCTCCTTTAAGAGTGTACTAAGGATTCAGGATTATGTGTGACCGGCAGGTGGCGCTGTTTTCAATGTCTTGCTCTACAGAAGTGAAATCTTAACCACATACCAGGGTGAAAAAAAAAATGTGCCAAAAAAAAGAAGTGTGTTTTATTTACTGTTTTTGACTGAAATGAACCGAATAATGTGAATGATAACAAATGTACCTGCATGGTGTTGAAACAAATAGCTGGAAAAAAAAGAACAGCTAAACAAATCATGTGACATGCTGGAGATTTATAGTTTTAATTATGGAGTTATTTATTTATTTATTCATTTTGTGATTGAGGGAGGGAGGGGGGGAATAGTGCACTTTATTGATTTTAATCTGTTGATAGTTTAGTGCTGGTGTGGTTTCACTAAATCAGTGAATGAAATCTGAAGCTGCACTGAATGACAGAGCAGGGTCATGCATTCAGGAATAATATGATTATTAATAAATAATAATAGTGTTATTAGTTCCTCCAGCATGCAGGGTGGTGGTGTAGGTGTATGGTGCATATCTGAGGAGTGTAAATAAGTAAGTTAAGGCTTTATAGTGTTGGAGTGTTTGTCTGCACCACATGCATGCATGGCTCTCTTTTTTTCCCCCCTTTTTTCTTTCTTTCTTTTTTGCAATTGCATTGCCTTGCATTAAAATATTTTGGGTGTCGTATGAAAATGTATCGCTGACGTACAGGATCATGTGAGTTTTTTTTTTTTTTTTTTTTTTTCGTCCCAGATCTCCCAGTGCAATGCACGGACACTTTCTCTCTCCTCTTTCCGGGCTTGTCTTTAGGTTTCATCCAGTAAATCTTTAAGGATTTGACCACCGAATTTGCTTACAGGCGCTGATTTTTGGGCTCTTTTGGAAAAAAAACAAACAACAAAAAAAAAAAAAAAAAAGAAAGAAAGAAAAGAAGAAGAGGCGACGAATCTTTTAAGATTTAAAGCAAACAGATTGTTTTTTCCCCCCTCCGGGTGGCAGGTAAGAACCCGAGTGAGTGATTTATCTCCTCTTTGCAGTAATAATCAGTGTTATGTGCTTATAGTGTTGAACATTATGTGACATGACTCTGGTGAAGTTATTGAACGCAGCTTCTTCCTCTCCGCCTCATTTCACTTTCAGCTGCGCTTTTCTTCTTCTGGGGTTTCAGTTCTTTAAAAAAAATCACCTTGACTAGTTTACAAATGATCTCTAGGATATCTTTGATGTTTTTAATGATGGATAACACCGTTTTACCTGCTTAAACAACAATAAACAGCCATCAGAGCGTAGCCTGTACACACACAGCAGTGCACTGTAACCCCAAACTGTAGGTCAGCTAAAGATAAATAACAACATTATATCAGCTTTACTAGCTTACCAACAGCATTACTTTTTTATCACACGGGTTCACGTCTACGGCGTGTTTATATTCGTCTTAATACAATCCGTAGGAAATGTAAAAAGAAAGCACAGTCACGGTATTAAACACAACTGCACAAGCCAACTTTGAACATTAAAAGTGCTGCTGTTGCCACCGGCAACTGGGCTCTGCAAAGGGCTATTTTGCTAGCATAGCCTGCTAATTATTTATTTATTTATTTTAGCCTAGCATGACGACTCGTGTAAACACACTCACATCCACAAAACACCACCAATTATACGCATGAACACGTTTTACGAGTATTATAAAGTGTGAAAAGTCTGAAGTGTCGCGCTGTTCGGTGTTAAGCAGCGAGATAACTGTGTTGTCAAGGACTTCAGTTGACTAGCTAGATAAGCTAGCCGTGTATTTTTAGCCAGCGTGCTAGCCTGTCGCTTTGGGCTTGTTCGTGCGACTTGGTTTTGATTCAAATACATTTCCTGGACGTTTTCCCGAACAGTTTCGTGCTTTAAAAAACATTAAAAAGAAAAAAAAAAAAGCTAAACAGTTGTTCAAATTTGGCGCATGGCGTGTATGGCTAAGTATCTGGTTGCTAGCAAGCTAACGTGACATAGCAGTACAGTGTATCATCACAGGCAGAGTTATGGTTTTAGTTTTAAACTGCGACACTGAACTAATTTGCATGACTAGTCCTGGCGTGTTTGGGACTTATTAACCCCATGCTGCTTATTTTGAAATCTTGTAAACCAGATATAAGGTGTGTTGTTACAGAAACTGAACGGTATATCAGTCAGTACTCTTGGTAGATAATGTGTACTGTGTATATACACGACCATTGGACCGGCTACATGTGGACGGGTCAGAGGGATTATGGGGATTATATCAGAGCTTTTCCTGTGCAGTTTGCATTACAGTTCATTTGTTTCCATCAGAACTATAACCGAAACGAGGGCAGAAGTTCAGATGAGGTCGATTCCCAGGACTGACTGTAGCTGTGTTTGTGGTAAACTTGTTTGTGATGATCATTCGTTCGTTTTCTGAGCCGCTTGATCCTAATTAGGGTCGCGGGGAGGCTGGCGCCCGTCTCAGCCGACTCCGGGCGAGGGTAGAGTACACCCTGGACAGCTCACCAGGCCATCGCAGGGCCAGCACACACACAACCGTTCACACTCACTCCTAGGGGTAGTAATCAGCCTACTGTGCATGTTTTTGGACTGTGGGAGGAAACCGGAGTACCCGGAGGAAACCCACGCAAGCACGGGGAGAGCATGCAAACTCCACGCGGAAACGCCCCGAGCCTGGGAATCGAGCCCCGGACCTTCTTGCTGTGAGGCAGGCGTGCTGACCACTGCGCCACCGTGTGTGATGATGTTTTGAACTTGGTTTAGCAGAGCTGTAGGCCCACGGATGTCACAGATTGTGTGCATGTCAGAATCTTTGGCAGACACCCTTATCTTCCATTTTTGTATACAGATGAGCAATTAAGGGTTAAGGACCTTGCTCAAAATCAAGGTCCCAGCAGCGGTGGTACTGGGGCTTGAACCCCTGACCTTTGGATCAGTAAGCTGGAGCCGTAACCACCTGAGCCGGCACTGTGCCACTCAACAAATTTAATGCATGGGACATATTCGCAGATGTTTATCTGATCGCAGTCGTGTAAAAGGAACATGCAGAATCCTGATCGGTATGAATTTATACCAAGAAGGACTTAGATATAAGTCTTTATAAATAACAGTGCCATTCAGGGTTTGTTTTATAATGAAATTCTTCTCTAAATTGAACTTCTTCGTTCTGTTTCCATGGCAGTTTCCCACAATGGCATGATTGGTGGCACCTGTAGGATTCGGCCCCTCTCCATCTCTACCTAAAGGGTGCTTTGTTTTGTTCCTTAAGTCTGTCCAGCTCTCCCACCTCTTCATGTGTCCCCTCTGCCCAAACAGACCAACTTCCAAAGGCTTCAACAAACATAGCGCTCACACCAACCAGCTCGTAGATCGTTAGCTAGCTGAGCCGAGTCCGTGCTGTAACTCAGCACAACTGAGTTTTATAGCGACTTTGCATTCGGAGACGTCTGTCGTCGCTTGATTTCTCATTAATGATGTTGTATTGGCTGATAATAATGAGTGAGAACAAAATGTCTGGGGGTTTTTAAGCGCAAAAAACAAATTGTGACTGTTATCACTTATCTTGAGACAGTTCATATTTCTCCGGTTACAACCAATCGTAAAAACATGCTTGCAATATAACCACTAGTTTCTCACAGGAATAAAAAGCACATTAGCATCAGAGTCATTAAATACATCACAAATATTTCACTATAAACACACTTAATGGGTTTCAGGGTGGAGTTTTCCTTTAAGCAAAATCAGTAACCCTCGACAGCTCAGCTCTGTGTTTGGATTGGATCCCCACTTGTACCCTGATTTGGATAAAAGCGTCTGGCAAATGAATAAATGTAAATAACTCGCTACAGGCTTGCACAACACCACTGCCACCGATCTGACCTGTTTCACGGCCCTCGATGATTGAACTGAGCACCAGTGTGCTTTGAGACACTGCAGGAAGAGAAAACCGGCTGACTGAAAATGATTCGGTTTATCATCGGGGCAGCGGAGTCTTGTAATGCCAGAACACAGCTCCGGGGTTCCGTCCTGACTTCGGATAACCGAACGTGCGGCGCTCTCGTGCACGTTCTCTCACTGCCTACGTGTGTTTTTATTTTGGGTTCTACAGGTTCACCTCCAAAGCACTGTATGAAAGCACTACCTGAAGATCAATGAATGCGTTGTCATTGTCAACTAATTATTTTTATTTAAAAAAAAAAAATCATATTTAATTGACTAAATTAGTGGTTCATGTGTTGAATCCAATTAGTGTAAAGGTCGCACTCTGGGTGTTCACTCTTTTATTTATGTAGGCAATAATTAACAATTACCTGCTCGAGAAGAGGTTCTTGAGACAATCTTGATTCCGTTAGTTTTTTTATGTTCTTGTGTAATTTCTTGGAGGGCAGCCGTAGCCTAATGGGTAGATTAGCGGCTTTGGGACCGAAAGGTCGCTGGTTCGATTCCCGAACCAGCAGAAAAAATGGGTGGCGGTGGGGGAGTGAGCTGCACCTTTCCTTCCTCCACCTTCATGGCTGAAGTGCCCTTGAGCAAGACACCTAACCCCCAACTGCTTTGTGTGTGGCAGCCCACCGCTCCGAGTGTGTGTGTGCTCACTTTGGGTGGATTAAATGCAGAGGCTTCCTTTGCGGGAATAATACAGTATAGCAAAATCAAAAAAAAAATATATATATATATATCATGAAACAATTCATCGCTGAAGGTGAGGTGGAATAAAAAATTTTCTGTATAAATTACACAGGAACATAAAAAACATTTTAAAACCGTTACAAAGGCAGGTCAGGTGAGCTTTGCGCGCTCTGAGCAGAGTTAAGCGCTGTGTAGCTAACGACTAAAGACTTTTAGTTTACACTACATGGAAACAGAAGACCACACTCTAACAGTGGGTTTTTATTCTCATACAAAGTTTTAGTGTATGTTACGTGGAAACACAAGAACGGTAAACTAAAACAAGAATTTTTTTGGTTGATATTTCCCTTTTTTAAAACATGATAATGATGCCGCCGGCTCCAAGTGACCGCGACAGACTGTGTGTCTTTTTGAATCAGGCATTATCCACTCAGTGCTCTCTGTCAGTGTCCTAACAAGTAATTGGTAGCCCAGCTGATAATCCTGAGTGAAAGCAGAACAAAACAAAACAAAAAAACGAATGTAAGTAATGAAAACTATTTCATGTTGCATGTGTGGTTTCGATTGGAGTGCTAGAACATTTTATTCATGGTGTAACGCTTGTAAATATTGTTTAATTTTAATATTTTACTGTTTAGTTAAAATAGCTAGAACGTGTTACGTTGATTTATTTAAAATGTTTATTATTTTAGATTCGAGTAGTGGTTGTGTAAAACGATCTAAACCCTTTCACAGGAAATATTTTTTTAATGTTGCTGCTGTTTTTGTTGGCTGTTTCTTACAGATGTTGTGAACCAGACTGCTGCTTATCTCAGAAATCGCAAATGATAAATTAGTTCATTGTCCAGGTGGTGTAGCGGTTAGAACATCCGCCTCACAACAAGAAGGTCATGGGTTCGATTCCCAAGCTCGGGCGTATCTGGTATCTGTGTGGAGTTCGCATGTTCTCCCTGTGCTCCAGTTTCTTCCCACAGTCCAAGGGCACGCTAACGGGCTGCTCCAGATTGACGGTTGTTAATTGTGTTGATTGTGAGTGTGAATTGTTGTGTGATGATCTTGGTGAGCTGTTCAGGGTGTACCCCGCCTTCGCCCGGCGTCGGCCGAGATAGGCTCCATCCTCCCCACGACCCTAGTGGATTGAGCGGCTCTGCTACTGAATGAGTGAGTTTACTTTCCCTGTCGTAAAAATGTATCTTGGACTAAAGTGCTACAAACACGATACCGCCGCAGTTACAATAAACCCCAGATTTTGACATATTGTGATATGATATCTTTGCCATATCACCCACCCCTAGCTTTAACCGAGTTTAAATGTGGAAATGCCATGAAGCCAAAACTGATGGCTTGGGCTAAAATATGTGAACTAAATATGAACCTGGTAGATGAGGATTAGGATTAAGGTACTGTAAAGTATATGTAAAATATTTTACAAGTGATTTTTTTTTAACCATGTGTTAGTGTAATGAGTTACACCGAAGCACTACACTTACACTGAAGCAAGTGATCATGAAAAAAACTCAAATGCAACCCCCCCCAACCCCCCACCGTCTCACTGCATGAGCTCTACATCTTTCATAAGTCATTTGAGATCAGATTGTCCACGGGAGAAGTCAACGCAGTCAAAAGTTATACTTCATGTGTACTTATGGAGTCACTGTATAATATATTAATAGTCAGTTTTTCCCTCTTCTTTTTCTTCTTCTTCTTCTTCAAACTGATCAGGACGAGTTCCTGTGTATATTATTGCTCTGTGAACTTCCGCTTTTTTTTTTTTTTTTGTCCTAAATTTGCTGGCATGATTAATATCTTGAGCTCTTTTCTAAAAGAAGCACGAAGCTGTTCCAACACTGTTCCACCAGTATAACGTCATGTATTTCTGAGAACGCTTCTGCTTTATTTTCAGCTGCTTGATTTTGTACTGATGGAAAAAGGAAAAGAAAAAAGTAGGGAGGGACAGGTTTCAATTTCAGCATGGAGAATGCATTCATCTGTACTTTGCGTGAACTGCCATCTTGCAAAATTGTGTTGTTTACATACTGCAGAGCTTTTCAGGAGGATTGTGCAAGTCAGGCGGGCCAAGTTGCCAGAAAGTGCAAGTCATAAGCAGCACGTACACTTTCTTTCTCCGAGTCCACCACAACTGTTACCACGCTCATCATTATCGGCAATTAGTCAAGTGGTAATGACAGGAAGAAGAAGAAAAAAGTTCTGAATGTGTTAATTAGTTAGGTACAGAATCCTTGTTGATGGATTTAACGTGACAGACAGCAACCTTCCACCAGATAGGATTTTTTTTTTTTTTTTATATCCTGTCTCAAAAATACAGTGTTGAGAAATCCAGTGTTTCGTATGTATGTGGTATCAGGTTACAAATTCCCATGAACTTAAATGCTGTAGTAGTAACAGTGTGAGTAATTATTATTCACAAATCTGTTAATATTTATCTTAATGTGTATATATATATAGCTAACTTCCCCGGGTCACGCGGATCGACTCTCTTTATAAAGCGACAGCCGTTCATCCCCCATGTTAGGTTTCATTTGGCTCCATCTGGCAACACGTTAGGTTTCATCTGGCTCGAGCCGACAACCAAAGAATGCGGCCCCGGGTGGGGAGCGACCGATCTATAGTGTCCCTGCCCAGGCGTGACACCGGTGTCTATAACGCCCCGGCGGTGCGTCGTTTCAGTTGCCGTCTCAGGGGCGTTAAAAATCCCTACGTGTAACGAACTGTTTCAGACAATGTTTCATTTTTCACTCAATCTGTAAAATGATTAAAATTTCAGTCAGTATGTTCATCGCCTGAGTGAATCAGTCATTTTACAGATTGACAGAAAAATTCAGTCATTTCACACATTGACCGGTTCAAGACATTGACTGTAACATAGATAGATAGATAGATAGATAGATAGATAGATAGATAGATAGATAGATAGATAGATAGAAAAAAAAGGTTAGTACGATATGTCAATAAAGAAAGCAGCACATTACGTATAACAGACCACTTTTCAGATAAAAATATAATGAAGACTGCTGCAATTTAGGAGCAGTGGTGGCATGGTGGTAGGGTGCTGGATTACAGATCACATGGTCGGGGGTCCAGCCCCGCTGTCACCGGGTTGTTACTGCTGTCCCCCCAGTGCAGCTAACTGGGTTAGCCATGTCTCTCACTGGGCCGGTCATGTCTCTCACTGTCTGTGGTGAGAGGCACGTAAAAGAACCATTGCTGTCTTTTGTTAAGTGTAGGCTGCATTGCCGTCAGCGTGTTTCTGCCCTGCTGAGATGGGCGCCAGCCTCCCCGCGACCCTAATTAGGATTAAGCAGTACAGAAGATGAATGAATGGATGCTGCAATTTACATGCAACTAAAGAATCAAGAGTGACAGTCAACATTTCCAGATCTACCGTACTTGTAAACCCCACAAACTGGACCTGATTTATATCTATATATATCTATATCTATAT
>JBCNYH010000007.1:26642739-26671461 GCA_039654325.1 Tandanus tandanus | reverse complement strand
CACACACACACACACACACACACACACACACACACACACACACACACACACAAAACCATTCACACTCACACCTAGGGCCAATTTGGAAAAGTCAATTAGTCTAATGTGAATATCTTTGGACTGTGGGAGAAAACCTGGATACCCACAAGTGGATACTAACCATTACGCCACTGTGGCATCTACATTATTTAGTTGCAATAATTATAATGATAAATAATATATTTACATAATATTTTGTTATTATTCTAAGTAGTTGTAAAGTTATCACTTGTAGAAAGTATATATAAAGATTTGGACTTTTATTAATAGTCGAGACATTGGGGAAGCATCGGACATCAAAAGATCTCAATAGTGAATTAAAGCTGCGATGAGTGGATAAATCCTTTAAATCGAACTTTTTGCTGAAGCATTACTTTGTCATGGGCAGCACAGTCGTGTAGTGATTACTGCGTCCGTCATAGCGAAGGAATTTCTGTTGTGGAGTATGTGTGTTCTCCCTGTACTCGTGTGGGGTTCCTCCGGGTACTCTGGTTTCCTCCCACAGTCCAAAGACATTTTGGCTGTACCAAATTTCCCCCCTGGTGCGGATGGGAGTGTGTGTGTGTGTGTGTGTGTGTGTGTGTGTGTGTGTGTGTGTGTGTGTGTGTGTGTGTGTGCTGCGATGGTCTGGTGAGCTGTTCAGGGTGTAGCCCGCCTTCACTCAGGGTCGGGTGAGATAAATTTTTATTTTTTTTCAGGCCATGGGTTTTTTTTATAGAACAGAAGTGTTTACATGGGAGTAAAGATTAAAAACGAACAAATGGGAGAGAATCAGGCCTTTCAGGCTGATTTTTCCAGAAATACAATCATAATATAATAAACCGTTTAAAAGGTGAGGTTAGTCAATTAGAGTGACGTGAAATATTAATTTACTACTGCAGACGGCACCTTTCAACCATCTTACCATCTGCTGTGTGCTGGCTTGGACGTATACACAGAGAAGCCTCTGTGTTTATTTTCTCTCTCTGTTTTGCTCTCTCTTTCTCTCTTTGTTTTTCTCTCTGTTTTTCTCTTTCTCTCTCGGTCTCTTTCTCTCTTTGTTTTTCTCTCTCCGTCTGTTTCTTTCTCTCTTTCTCTCTCTCTCTCTCACTGTCTGTCTGTCTCTCTCTGTCTTCCTCTGTGTGTCTCTCTCTCTCTCTCTCTCTCTCTCTGTTTCTCTCTCTCTCTGTTTTTTTCTCTTTCTCTCTTTGTTTCTCTCTCTGTTTTTCTCTTTCTCTCTCTGTCTGTCTCTTTCTGTTTCTCTCTCTGTCTCCCTCTCTCTCTCTCTCTCACACTGTCTCTGTCTGTCTCTTTCTGTTTCTCTCTCTGTCTCCCCCCCCTCTCTCTCACACTGTCTCTGTCTGTCTCTTTCTGTCTCTCTCTCTCTCTCTCTCTCTCTCTGTCTTCCTCTGTCTCTCTCACACTGTCTCTCTCTGTCTCTCTTTCTGTTTCTCTCTCTCTTTCTCTGTCTCTGTTTCTCTCTGTCTGTCTTTCTCTCTGTCTCTCTCTGTCTTTCTCTGTCTGTCTCTCTCTCTCTCTGTGTTTCCCTCTCTTTCTCTCCCTTCTCTCCCTTTCTCTCTCGCTGTAGTTCCTGCTGTTGTTTAGCGTCACTGCAGACACTGCTCCGCCCCGGTGTATACAGATCGATAGTTCATGTGTGTCCAGTGAGGGTGGAAGGGATGAAAGAATGAGAAAGAGAGCTAGAGTGTGAGAGAGAAAGAGAGAGAGAGAGAGAGAGAGAGAGTGTCAGGCATGCTTTTTTTTCTTTTTGGATCTGCACTTAAACAGGCGGTACAGAGTGTGCAGCCAAACTATTTGCCGCTTGGCCGGCGAGCTGGATCTGAGAACTGGACCTGCTTAATGGCGAGCCTGAGAGTCTTTCGGGTGGAATCTTGTGTAGCGTAGCCTCCATCATGAATGACGAGACAGTAGGCTTTTGTTTTGGCTTGAGATATCAATTTACAATTTTTTTGTTGTGATGAGGAAATGCGAAATGACATTTGTTTTATTTAGTTCTTTCACTGTAAATTCATCTAGCGCTGAGGGAGACGTTCAGGAACATTTTAAACACTTGAGAATGTGCTGCTGTGGGAAAATAATCAGTGACTCGGTGGAGAGTTGTGGCATGACACGGCGCGTTATCTAGGAAGGGCATTTATTTTCCAATAACGAAACATCCTGAGGTCATACGGCGGCGTAGTGGTTAGCATGTCTGCCTCACAGCAAATAGGTCCTGGGTTCGAGCTCAACGCCCAGAAAGGTTGCTTCTGCATGTTCTCCCTGTGTTTGTGTGGGTTTCCTCTGGGTGCTCTGGTTTCCTCCCACAGTCCAAAGACATGCGCATTTGACTAAGTGTGCACCTTGGTGTGAGTGAGTGTGTGTATGGTTGTGTCTGTTGGCCCTGCGATGATCCGGATTTTTATCCATCCAGTAGTTACCTTTTCTACCACAAAACAAGTCAGTTCCTGTTCTTGAGTACATTATACCAGCTCTAAACAGCTATTCAAGGCTCTGTTTATTCTCTTCCTCTTCCCTGCAGTAGCAACAACACTGGTGACTCCATCCATAAATGTTCAGGTTCACCACACATCCCAATCTTTATTGAATAACATCTTTATTTTTTTTGTTATTTGTGAAAGATTTTGTGGTGCATCCACTGTATACGTCCCTATGAATGAGCCGTTACTATAGGAACGATGATGTACAGAATAGAAAAGAAAGAACGTGTCCCAGTGAACACCGTATGACCTGTCAGATTTGAGAATCCAACAGCGCTGTGGTGTCGATTCCAAATAATATCTGATGCTCCAGGATTTAAAAGTTATTTTATAATTTGAACTCAACAACCTCATTCAACCCAGGAAAGATGGGGGCTGATTGAAACAACATGGAAGGAGGGAAGAAGAAGAAAAAAAAAACGATCCAGAGATCATCAAACAGTGGTTAGGAAAAAGAAAAATGCAGCATAATCCCCTGGTATTAAGGAGCATTTCAATCACCATGGGTCTAAACCGAAAAATAGGATCGAAAAGGTTTCCAAATATAAAGTTAATGCTGTGAGATCAGAGCAGTGCTGCACAGCGTGGTCTAGAAATCTTATATAGTCTTATTTACTTACTTTAAGAAAGGATTTACCTGCAGTACGGACATATCAGTGATCTTGTGAAGTGGCATGATCTAACCCTGACGTGCATAATTAATATTATAATTTGGTAATAGGTTTTTGAAGTTTTACTCAACTCAAGGACGTCAAATGAGTAAAACTGGATAAAAGCATCACCGCTTAAAAATGCACACAACAGAGTGCGTGACTATCAACTGGAGACCGCAGGCTCGAATCCAGGCTGATGCACACAGCCATCCACTGCTGGGACCGGGAGTTTGTGGTAGCCAGTTGGCAGAGCCAGAGCATGGGCGTCTGTGAGCGAAAATGCATACGTGGGGGCAGATAGTGCTTTCCCAACGAAATATGCACGCTCGAATAATTAGAAACAATAATAGAAAAAAAATAAAAATTATTATATATATATATTATGTGTTGAATATAAATATAATACAACGTTCAAAACAGTAACATTTTTCAGTTGGCACCTTGGCTGATGCAGGCAACATGGTGAAATTACTGCCTCATTCGGAACTCCCTCTGCTATTTCTGGTGGTCTTTGCGTTTTTATCAACGGGTTTCCCGAGTAATGTGCAGACAGTACAGACTCCAAGATACCCATGAAGCAATGCTCATCATGGAGTCCCCACCACCCGGGAAATCACTGAGGGTTTTCCTTTTCTTCACAGCAGAAATGCACCCAGTTGCTGATTGGCTGGTGTAGTGTTGTGTGGCTCACTCCAGTCCACTTTGTTTGCTTCTCATCTCCAGAGACAGGTCTGTGTATGAACATTGGGTTTTTTTTTTTGTTTGGTTTTTTTTTAGCGCTCACAGAGAAATTCACTGAATTTGACAAACAGTGTATTGGATTAGAAATGATGACTGCACTTTAGGTAGGAAGGTAAGGTAAGTCTGTTGGGCTTTTACACCCGAGCCAGTGGCTCATCAGACCAGTGCTAATCCCCGGTTTCTGTAGCGTGAAGCAACTAGGAGATCAACTCCTCCTGGATGGGACGCTAGTCCATCGCAGGTTACCTTCCCAGTATTTTTTACTGGTGCCCATTTATACTGCTGAGTGGACAGAGGTAAACTTGTGGTTAAGACCTTTCCCAGGGGTCTTAGCACGGTGGGGGTCTAACGGGATTCGAACCCACAACCTCCTGATCATGAGCCCATCACCCTAACCACTACACCACCGGCTGTGACTTAATTCTTTTTTTAAAATCATGTTTTTCATGCAGTATCTTCCTATTTTTTTCTACATATAAAGAATAAACCATCATAAAAAGACTTCTGCACCTTTAAGCACGTTAGCGCTAACTGTAATGTTGAATCATTGAAGTTTATTTTAATCATTTGCAGCTTTAGTTGCTGGTTTAAACTGCGCAATCTTGCCTTGAAGTGTTGTTCTACAGCCAGGTTTTCATGTTTGCTTCCAAAAGTTTTTTTTTTTTTTAAACAGAAAGCTGCTTCAAATATATCCCACTCATGGGAAAAGGGTTTGGCCTTGTCACTGTCCGTGCACGTAAATCCAAATGTTTAAATGTTCCTTGCTGTTCTTACAGACATTTTCCCTTTTCGGACATTTTGTTGTTTCACTTGTGCTCCAGCGTTCCTCTTCTCTTACTGATGATGTGTCTGTCTGTTCTAAGTGATTTTACAGAGATGTTCTGAAGATAAAGACTCTTTAATGTGCTGAGAGCTACGATCTTTTGATATGGCCTGTGAGTAATTCGATTAGCACTTCTCACTTTGTACATATCAGTTAAATATCATCAAATACATTTAAATGTATAATGTTCATTCATTCATTCAATTATTTTCAAAGCAGCTTAATCCTAATTAGGGTCGCGGGGAGGCTGGCGTCCATCTCAGCCGACTCTGGGCGAGGGCAGAGTACACCCTGAACAGTTCGCCAGACCATCACAGGACCACCACACATACAACCATTCACAATCTCGCTCACACCTAGGGGCGATTTGGAATTGCCAGTCAGCCTACTGTGCATGTTTTTGGCCAGAGGAAACCCATGCAAAACAAGCCAGGGAATCGAACCCAAGACCTTCTTGCTGTGAGGTGAACGTGCTAACCACTGCCATTAATTAATTAAAACTTACCATTCATTCATTTTCCGAATTGCTTAATCCAACAAGGGTCATGGGGAGGCTAAGGCCAATCTCAGCCAATTTCAGAAGAAGGCAGGGTACACCCTGAACAGCTTGCCAGTTCATTGCAGGGCCAACACACTCACACTCACACACACACACACACCCACAACCACTCACACCCAGGGGCAATTTGTACCAGCCAGTTAGCCTAACGTGCCTGCTTTAGGACTGTGGGAGGAAACCCGATTACCCAGAGGAAACCCACACAAGCATAGGGAGAACCATAAGGGGAAACTCCTTACAGTAACATCTTCACCGAGCCCGGGACTCGAACCCAGGACCTTCTTTCTGTGAGAGCTGTGCCACCTTCAAACTTAACGTATCATAAACATTTCTATCCGAGTGTAACGAACCCCCGTGTTGCCCCTGATTGTAGTGGATGGAGTATTAATGCTGTATTTGGCCTTCTGGTATTTTTATATAACCGTCTCTGAGTCAGATGACCGTACACGAAAGGGTTAAAGCCTAGCCTGCATTATTTTGGACTAAAATTGTTGACTTGTGTCATTACGGTACATGATAGAATGTTAATAGCTTTTCTTAGAGGCTTGTTGGGGTGTTTCTTCTGTCCGTAATATCGCCACTTTAAACGGCGTTCATGTATAAATAACTCCTAATGTATAACTAATGATCTGTGGCACATCCTGGGATCCTTACAAATGTATGCAGCTTTGGATAAAATCTGCACTGTTACTGGAGGAGTGGGCATGTGTGTGGGTGGGTGGGTGTGTTTTTTGCTGAATTCAGTAGCATTGTGGGGGTTCTTGTTTTCTTATTTCATCTTTTTTTTTTTTAAATACATGATCTCCACAGACGTGCTGAATCCTCCTGCGTTTTATCCCCCCCCCGCGTAAATTTTAAACACAGCCCCATCTGCAGTGCTTAATCAATCGGATCAATAATCAACAGCGAGCTCATCTTGAGTGCCTTTCTATTCGATGTCTGAAGAGGATGCCGATCCAATCACACGAGAGGTTTGCCGATGGTTGCCAAGGCAACTAGTCGAGTGTCCCGTTCTGCACTCGAGTCTTCTCGTCAGGGGATTCACCCCAAATCTGCCATTAGACTCTGATTATTCTAATGAGGCTCCGTTACCGAGCAGAAAACGGCGAACCACAGCGCCGGGCTTCCGGTCCTGCCTCAGCGTCACTGCTCTTCTACAGAGCACAGGGATTTGTACACTCATTCAGTGTTGCCTCTGTGTGTGTGTGTGTGTGTGTGTGTGTGTGTGTGTGTGTGTGTGTGTGTGTGTGTGTGTGCACCTGTTGTGCTTCTACCTTAATTGTTTTATTTATCGTGTGCACGTATAGTCTTTCTCTCTCTATCTCTCTCTATCTCTCTCTGTCTATCTCTTTTAATCTGTCTCTGTTCTCCCCCGCTCTCCCTCTTTTGTACTCATTGTCTTTCTTCCTTTCTTGATCTGTCTCTCTTTTCCCCTACTCTTTCTATCTCTTCCTGTCTTCATTTGTCTGTCTCTTTATATATCTCTCTCTTTTCGTCTTGCTGTCTTTAATTCTTTGTCTCTTTTTTCCCTCTGGTGATCTAGCTATCTATTTTGCTTCCTCTTTTTGATATGTTTTTCTCTTATTTATTCTCTCTCTTATTTTCTGTTGATCTGTCTTCCTTTCTCTTTCTCTCTCTCCAGATGCCTGTCTTTTCCTTTCTTGTTTTCTTTCTACATCTCCACCTTTGATCTGTCTGACTCTCCATCTCTTATTCTTTCCAGCTGTCACCCTCCACTTATCTACCTCTTTCTATATCTGTCAATTTCTCTCCCCCGATCTCTCTCTCTCTCTCTCTCTCTCTCTCTCTCTCTCTCTCTCTCTCTCTCTCTCTCTCTCTCGCTCACTTTCTTTTTGATCTATCTCTGTCTCTCTCTCTTTCACTCCTTCACTTGATCTGTCTCTCTCTCTCTCTCTCTCTCTCTCTCTCTCTCTCTCTCTCTCTCTCTTTCTCATTGTGTGGCATGGAGTATTAAAGTGATTATGCCTATTGTCTCTGCAGAACTGATAAGGTATTAAAGACCTCTGTGATAAGATTTAAATTAATTCTGGGCTTATTCAAATTCAGTTAGCCTGCCGTGAGGAACACGGTTCCCTTTCTTTTTCATTTTGTCTGTCATTCTCTCCATCTCTTTACTTTTCTTTCTTCCACTTGATCTGTAACCTCCACGCACACAGGGTTTTATCTCGCGATCTGATGGTAAAGCTGCCTTTAAGCTCAGTCAGAAGCCTGCTGCTCTCAAGGCCACTACTCTGAAGTGCTGTTAAACTTTGAACTCATCACCTTGCCTTAGAAACTGGCTGCACCAGCAAGAAACGTGATGCGGTGCCTTGAGTGGCCCATCTCTCACTGATACGAACCACCAGAGAAGATAACTATAATACCATTGCTAGAGCAATATCAGAAATGCGTACACAGCTGAATCCAAGCCCCATTTTGGAACATTTGACCATTTGACAATCCTGCCAAAGCTCAATTATACCAAATGGCTGAAGGCTAACCCAGTCACAATTAGACCTGTGAAAACACCTACTGATGAGCTCTGGTAAAACTGCACGGCTGCCTAGAGGCCATGGATATGAATATCTTCATGAAGGCTACAGTGATTTCATACTGGTGCACTTCCATTTGTGTTTTTTCAAATCGAAATCCCTGGTGGATATACGCGTGAAGGTCAAGAAAAGACGGCAAGCTTTTAAGTCAGGGGATAGAGGAGAGTACAAGCAGTTCTGATATGCGCTACAAAAATTCATCAGAGCTGCAATAAAGGTCATGCTCATCAAAACTCAAAGGCTTCTACCTGCAAAACCACATATAGCACGTGGCAGGGAATCCAATCAGTCACTAACTACAAGAAGAACGTGACCGAGACCTGAGACACCACCTTACCAGACACTACCACCTTACCACCCCTTCAAATCCTCCTGTAACCCTGAAGGCACTGCACTCCAGATGAAACTAACACAGGTCTAGAAGGCTTTGAAACAGGTAAACCTTTGTAAGGGAGCAGGACCTGATGGCGTTTCACCAAGAGTCTTGATGGCCTATGCTGAACAACTGTGTGTATACAGTTATCTTCAACTTGTCTTTTTCACCAGAAGTGATCCCATGCTCATTCATGTCTCCCATCATCATACCTCATCATCCTTACAAACCCACAACCACTCTGGATAAATTTATTCCAGTGACACTCTCACCAGTTGCCCTGGAGTGCCTAGAGAATCTGGTAATGTGGACAGTCAACAGTCTCCTTGCCAACAGAATCCAACAGGCTAGTGGTTGTTGCAGTGGCTATGGCTTTGCACTATATACTTAAACACCTGGCCTGCAGTAGATTGTATGCAGGGATGCTCTTCCTGGATGATAGTTTGGCTTTCAACACCATCCGACCAGGAAAGCTGATTGCAAAGCTGACAGACCTTGGGGATTCAACTCTAACCTGTACCTGGATTATAAACTTTCTCACTGATAGACCACATGTGGAGAGGATGAAAGGCAGGGTCTCTGCTGAGCTCACAATCTCAGGAATACCACAGGGTCGTTGCCTCAGCCCAAAAATGTAGGCCCAAGACTGTCCCTCCCTCAGGACAGTACTATCATTTTGAAGATGATAAAAGTATCCTGGGCATCATCAAGGGTGGGGACGAGACAGGTTACAGAGAGTTGGTCAGCAGTATCTTTTTTCTGTGAAGAAGATAATGACCTCATCCACACTGTAGACAGGACCAAGGAATTAATCGTCGTGGACTTCATGAAGGAGGAAGTCCCCCCCACCCCTCCTCTTCTGCAACTTCTCATTATCAAGGGGACTGAGGTGGAGAGGGCTGACAGTTACAAGTTTCTGGGCTTTCATTTGACATCAAACCTGAGCTGAGCCAAAAACACAGTTGCCCAGCAGCTGCTTTATTTCATCAGGCCGCTAATGAAGGCTAGACTCCACCACCGCCTTATCACCCAGGCCTACAGAAGACTTATAGGGAGCATCCAAGCAAATGGCATCAGTGTCTGATTTGGCAACACCACTCAGGCAGAGTGAAAGGCTCTCCATCTCTCCAAAAGATCATCGGAGTTGACCTTCTATCTATTGACACTCTCTACACACAATGCTTTAGTAGAAAGCACAGAGCATCCTCAGGGACACTCACCACCCAGCGCACTCTCAGCTCAGGCATAAACACTCAACACAACCTGAGACGCTGTGGAGAGGACAGTATCATCATGCACAAAGCAAGCTTTTATTACAGCTCTGTCTATCCACTGTCAGACTGATGGCAAGAGACATAACAGAAGAAAAAGTATGTCCACCCTTAATGTTTAATAGTATTTTACATCTAACCATGTTTTATTCTGCGTATTCCGCTGCATTTTATAGTGTTTCTTTATTATTTATCTTGGTTTTTTTTTTTTTTATCATTTATTCCTATTTCTACAACTGACTCTAAGAGCTTTGCACAAAATTCCTATGCACCTGTAGTTTTATTGTCATATTCAGATAAGAACAGAGCATCATTACCGGTAATGAAATTCTTGGACCCAGGCATCCTCAAGTATTGCATATAAAAGAATATAAAATAGAAAGTATATATATAAAAAAAAAAGCAATAATAATAATAATATAAAATAAATAATTTTAAGAATATAATGTCGTGCAAGAGGGTGTAGATTTCTCTGAACAGACCGACCAAACAAGGTTAATAAGTAGTTTATTTTATTTCATTTTTAAATAGTGGCCTTTTAAAATTCACTTCAGTCGCTGTTACTTTTTTAATTCCAGCCGGGATGCTATTTCCAAACTGCCTGCTTCTGAACAAGGCGTCTTCTTCCATGTCTGTAAGGGCTTTGGTAGCTTTTGGCTTGTTTCCCTTGATTGGTCGTAATGCAGGTAATACATCAAGTATAGACCAGCAAGTTAGCCGTTAGATAGCTGTACTGTGCGCCATGACCTTTACCGGCTTCCAGAGTAGAATGAGCTTGCAAAATCCAGTGACGTACTCATTGCTCGTCGAAAAGCTTTCGCACGTCATGGAATTTTGCAAGCTCTTTATCCCTTAGGATATTTCCTGTATACATTTTCTCTTCAAGAAAGCTCTGAATGCTACTCTGGAAGGCGGTAAAGGTCATAGAGCACAGTACGGCTTTTTTACAGCTATCTTGCTGGTGTATACTTAATCCACTACCGGCATTTCGACCAATCAGATTGCGTGTACTGTCATTGCCATATAATAAATCTATATATCCTCGTGTATATCCAGAGTGACCTGTATGGTTAAAGTGACACTAGTTGTGAAGTGAATGTAAATGGAACAGAGGATAACAGAGGTGTGGGTCCAGTACTTGATAAATGTAAGCGTATAGTGTTTATCAGCTCTGAAGCCCGAAGGCTGGTGGATAGAAGCTGTCCCTGTACCTACAGGTACGGGCCCGAATGCCCCTGTACCGCCTGTCTTACGACTGGAGCATAAGGAATGTGTGGCTGGGATAAGAAAGGATCCGCTGTGATTTTTTAAATTTTTTTCTCTGCAGCACTGTGTGTAGAGATCCCGGCTGGCTCGCAGTCTTGTGCCGATCGGACGACTCTCTGTAGAACTTTCTGCTCCAGAGCATTGCAGTTGCCATGCTAAGTTATAATGCGTTCATTCATTTGCCGATTCGCTTAATCTTATTAGGGTCACGGGGAAACTGCAGCCTATCTCAGCTGCCTCTGGGCGGAGAACAGAACAGCTCGCCAGTCTATCACAGGGCCAACACATACAGCCAATTAGCCTAATATGCATGTCTTTGGACGTTGGTAGGAACCTGGAGTAAAAAAACATCTCTTAAAAACCCATGTAAGCACATGGAGAACATGCAAACTCCACACTAACGCCTGTGCCGAGCCCGGGACTTGAACCCAGGACTTTCTTGATCCCTTGAGGCGGACCCCAATTAAAGCGCTGTCACTGGATAGAATACTCTCACTGTACTGTCTGTGTGTTTACAAATAGCAGTTAAAATCTCTTTATTTTATTTTATCTTGTCTTTGGAGCTTTGTGATGGTTGTCAGCAGCATGAAGCATCATATCCGGAGATTAAGCTCAATGTCGCGAAATGAAATACAGTATAATTTTAATATTCAAATATCTGTAAAAGTTAATGAGCGGATATTTGGTTAATTGCTAGGAGACGGGAAAACCATTTTTAATGTGGTGTAATCAAGTGTAATTTTTCTACTGCAAGCCTTCCTCCGCTCCACTTTGCTTCTGTCAGAGGTGGCACGTACGGCCATGTGCTTGACAGATATTAAGAAACAATGAAGAGAAGTATTAAACACGCTGTAAAAACTTTAATGAATGCCAGTCTTCCTGAATATCAGGTCAGTGTTTCAGCCTGCAGTCTTGCTGTAAAGGCGTATTGTACACTCCATGGTCGGGCAGCATGCAGACTTTGAGAACGTTGAAAAACGCCACAAGTGAAAATGTTACACTGGTAAATTTTAATTATAAAATGTTCTATAATGCTTTTAAATTCTTATTTTTGCCCTCAGGTTTGCTCACATGCACATCTTTGCTCTTCTGCATCCCTGAGCTCACAGACGCACATGATTGGCTAGTGTCCTTATGATTGACAGGGCACCAAGAGTATACGATCTGTCCCACCCTGAGAACACAGCCAGTTGTTCTCTCCAAACTCCAAGCTGCAGATGTCGATCTTTCTTTTTTTCTTTTTCTTTTTTTTGCTGCGCCACTCGTGAGCTCCGTAGTTTATGACTTTTAAGAGTTTCTCTAAACGTGTACTCTCTTTTATCTGCCTGCCCACCTTTGCCCGCACCGGCTCTCGATACGTTTTTTTCTCGAATAGGATGGTGGCACTCTTTGCATCCAAATAATATTTTCTTTTTCATGTCTTTTTTTTTTTCCCCCACAGACGTCATGTGGACGCAATGGAAAATGAATCCCAAAGAAAGCTTTTAGTGTTCAAATAATATCCAAATAATCATGCAGCACTGGTTTATACATTACACCAGGAGAACGAATGAAAACTGATTTATACACAACACAATATAGCAGGAGTTTTCAATTCACATTTCTACAGGTCCAGCTACATACAGTAGAACTCCTGCTTACGCAGATCCGAGTAAGCAACTAGCATGAATGATGACTACAATTACCTTTTAATGCTTAACTGTTAATGATGGTGCCTATAAATATGACTCATCCATTTTGAAATGATTACGGCGTGTTTCATACTGGTGTTTCATGTCAGCGCTTTGGACTAGACCCACGGACTCGGAACAGATGAGACATCTGTTTGAGTCGACGTGCGTAATAGATGCATACTTCTCTATCTGAATGTCATAGAATATGGTTTGGCTCCCCCACCCCCCCCAGTTTGTGAAAACTCATCCCTCGGCTGCTTTCAGATAAAACATTTCTTGAAGTCATGTGATTGGCCTAAACAGAGGATCTGTTAGAAAATCTGTAATGGTTCATACCACTGATCTACAGCCAGAGCCGTAAATCTGATGAAATACTGTCTTCAGTCTGCGTCCGGACTGAACCCAAGAATGTTATGAGCATCACACATGCACCAGGTGATTTCTAACTAGCATTAGCATTAGCGTTAGCACTGTATCTCTGATTTCATAAGAAATAAGTACCATCTTTTTCTTTCTCTCTGAAAGTGTGGCAAAGCAGCCCTTCGCTAAAGACTGTGGAATGATATCCTGCTGCATGGATGACTCATCTGATAGGGTTAAGAAATCAAGAATGTTGTCTGTGTTGTGCATATACACATCGAATATCTGATTTACATTTGCGTATTCCGCTGACGTAAGCGAGCTATAATCCATTACAAGCCCAGTTGAGGGTTGCGTGCATTGAAACCATATTGGCTCTAATGGCCTGGTTTGAATGCTGCAGCTTTCTTTTTTTTTTTTTTTTTTTTTTTTTCCCCCCCAAACCATTGTAATATATAATTCATAATTCATACCATCTATTCATACTGATCATATGACATACTTTTAAAGCCTTAATCAGAATGTTAAAGGCTTTTCTTATCCGTGTGATAAACTCTGCACGATTCCACGATCGTGGTACCATTTATTCATGGTGAGTCTTAAATTATTATTATAATTATTATTCTTTTTAACACTGAATGTAGGAAAACATCCATTTATCCACCTTGTTAAACCATCTCTGGGATCATACTTTCATTTATTAAAATAAGCTTTTCCCAAACCATTATATCTGAACTCCAGCCACTACAGTATTTTTTTAGTACTCTGTATTTATTCTGTTTCTATATTTTTTCAACTTGTATATTTTAGTTATTATTCTGTTTCTTTTATTTACAGTTTTTATTTTTGATTGTATATTTTATCTAAATGTTTCTTATGTGCAATATTAAGGAGGCTCAATATTTATATAATATTTATTTATTTATTTTAACGTTAAAGTGTAATCTCATCTGTAACTCTGAGTCTAAGTGTGCCATTTGCATCAATTATAAAAACACTAAGTACTTGGCAAGGGGCTGGAAAGGGGTTCAGTGTAACGGGGAGGTATGTGTGAGACAGGAGTCTCAATCAGCATATATTTGAAAATGAGTGCAGTTTTACCAACTCGCACACTCTGGCAGGAGCTGGGTAGAAGCACCGCCCACTTCTGATCAGAGGGTGTTAACATTTTTTTCTTTTTCTTTTTTAAATAAAATAAAATTAAGAGCAGAGAGAAGTAGGAAACAGATGATTCTACATCAGTGGGGCCCTGGATGGTGTGGGAGGATTTTAGCCAGTAGATGGCATTTTAAGGCATTTTCAACCCATGCAATGCAGAATTTTCTAAAAATTTTAAACTCTTTTGTCATATAAAGATCAGCATCCCAGTTTCATCACAGTACAGTCATATAGTTCACAGCTTTAAAAAAATACACCTTTTAGTTTTTAATTTTTACTCATCAGTCAATATCAGTAAATAAAATACACAAAAAAATAAATGCAGTGCATTCATTCATTAATTCATTTGCTAAACTACTTAATCCTATTAGGGTCACGGAGAAACAGGAGCCTATCTCAGCCGACTCGGTACGAAGGTGGGGTACACCCTAAACAGCTTGCTAGTCAACCACAGGGCCAACACACACACACACACACACACACACCTAGGGGCAATTTGGAACAGCCAGTTAGCTCAGTGTGCACATCTTTGGACTGTGGAAGGAAACCATGGTCCCCAGAGGAAACCCAGCATGCTTGGGGAGAACATGCAAAATCTGCACAGAAACCCCGGACCTTCTTGCTGTGAGGCGGACATGCTAACCACTACGCGAAAGTGCCGACCTAAAGTAAAAATAAATAAATAAATAAATAATAGAAAATAAATAAAATAGAGTGAGTGAACTTCTGAAACATGCGCTGAGGGCTTCCTGTGTTTAATGTTTTTATTACTGGGACACAAATAACACCTCAATATAAAATAATTTATCGAGCTATACGTATAGTTAATATATTTTTTTTGATGATCCGTATTTTCTTTGTTATCCATGGTTTCATTTCTTAAACATCAAGGGTGGGAGGAAAAAACCCCCAGAAATCTCATTAAGTTGTGTGAATAGCCTGTAACCTCGTTAGCAAAAGTTTGGTGTCTGAATTCGGTAAACACATATCTGCCATAGCAGAAAAATAAAAGCAACACTAATTAACCTTTAGTGCCTTTTGTCCCTGTGTGCCGTCGGGGACATCACCACTGTACAAACTCTTCCAAAATATAGCACTGATTCTCCAGATTTTTAAATCGCCCTGCAGTTTTTACCCCCTAGCTTCTTTGGTCCAGCGGCGGTCTTCGTAATTAGCGATACAAGCTTGTCCACACATGCTGGTGTGCAACAGTTCATCAGTGAAAGCAGCGGTCAGTTTTGCATACTCACTTGTCTCATTTATGGGCTGGATGAGTTGCCATGGCAATGGCATGGTTCTAACAGCTACAGTAAAGTGTTTTGGGCCAAATGGACGTTTGAACTGCTATAATTCAGACGCAGAAGACTGCTGTGGCACTTTTAGTCAATTTTAAATTTAAAATACATTGCAGTAGAGTTTTCAAATTTATATTTGTTTATAAATAAGAAGGAAAAAAATGAAGAGCACTGATTGAACCAGTGAGCACGTTCAGGACCGTTACTTACATACTAATATATGTGTGTGTGTTTATGTATGCGTGTCTGACTCAATTAATTATCTTTTCGGGTTTTTTTTTTCAATGAATATGCAGACATATTTTTTGTGTGTCTGTCTTTAAGGAGTGTGTAGTGCGAGTCGGGGACAGAAGACGACTCATGCATGTTTCATTACGATGGGCTCATCACCTCGGTGATGCCAGCCTGTACCCCCGTCACTCACTAACCGGAACGGATCATTACTCTCTCTCTCTCCCCCCTCTCTCACTCTCACTCACACACACACACACACACACACACACACACACGTACGGACCCGTCTGCGCTCCGCTGGGCGGCTGTGAGTGTGTTTCTAATTAGCACCTGAGAGAGAGGCGGAGTCATTAATATGCAGCGCAGAGGTCACACTGCTCTGCCGTTGCCATAACGACAGCATGGATATGAAGTCAGGCTTCATATTTTAACATATTAATACTCTGAAAGAGAGCAGCAGTTTATTTAATTTAGAGAAGAGCGTGTGCGTGAACCCTATCGGGAAAATTCACCCTGACTTTTGCCATCATGACACAAGCACACTGAGCAAAGAGTCTGAGGTATCGACCTGCTGTACTGCAGAGATAGATAGATAAATAGATAGATGGATGAGTGTGCTGTTTATATCTATCCATTCATCCATCCATCCATCTATCAGCTTGAGCCACAATATTTATTAAAAAAAAAAGTTGATGGATTTTTGCTTCGGGGTGCAGGGCAGACACATAGATGCCCTGAAGGGTAACATGCATTTACATCAACACCATCTTAAGACGCATCTGGCACTTTGGAGGATTACTCAATGAGGCCTGAATAGCCGGAGGCCAGAAAAATCAATGTTTATGTGATAGTCAGGAAGAACTGAAACGTGCAGTTGTTAAGGGAAAAAGGCTTTAAGGGTTTCTAAGGGGGTGAAGATGGAGGAAGATTCCCTGAGTTTGATTCTGATGTGGTTCTTTTGATATTTGTGTCTTTGCTCTGTAAATATGGAGACTACTATATGAGAATGCATTCAAATTATGCCCAAATGGAGCCCATGAATGAAGCTCATGCCCCTAATGACGCTTTTCTATACGCAGTCCATCCCAGTGATCCATTTGACCTGGTTTATTGCTAGCCTTTACACAAATTTGTGGTTAATATGGATTGGACTCATATTTTTGAGGTCCTTTATGTTTAAAAGGTAAGTAAGGAGAAAAAAGTTATCAGAATGGGTGTGGGAAAACTCATTCCTCTAGTCATTCACTCATTTGCCGAAACACTTAATCCTTCTAAGATGGCCAGGGGTTGGAGCCCATCTCTTTTCAGCCGTCTTTCGGTGAAGGCAGGGTACACCCTGAACAGCTCACTGGTCCAATACCGGGCCAACACACACAGCCATACACATTCACATCCGGTGCATTTTTTTTTACCTGAACGTGCATGACTTTAGACTGTGGGAGGAAACCGGAGTACCCAGAGAAAATCCACGCAAGCACGGGGAGAACATGCAAACTCCACACAGAAACACCCGCGCCAAGCCTGGGATTTCAACTCTGGACCTTTTTGCTGTGAGGCGGACGTGCTAAATGTCCATAAATTGTCTTGACATAAATTCTGCCTAGTTTTATCGGCAAAGCTGAAAAGACCAGGCTTCATTTGTTGTCTAGT
Organism: Tandanus tandanus; assembly: GCA_039654325.1. NCBI lineage: Eukaryota > Metazoa > Chordata > Actinopteri > Siluriformes > Plotosidae > Tandanus > Tandanus tandanus. The sequence continues at coordinate 26,654,337 of JBCNYH010000007.1, read as the reverse complement.
GTAGAGTTTAAATAACATGCTTCCTCTGTTATGGCTTTATCAGAGCAACAACTATGAAAAAAAAAAAATACCCGTGTCATGGTAAAGACAGACCGAAGAGGTAAATTGTGATCTGGCAGTTAAGGCTGAGTTTAGCCTGTGAAAATTCCTGGTGCTCATCAACCTCAGACCTTGAAGTAATGGAAAAGTTGCATGCCTTGATTTGTTTGTCTATAATCAGTTTATATAGATTTTTCCCTCCTTTCTTTGGTTCTTTTGTTTCAGCTTTTTGTTTCTTCCTTTATCCCTCACTCTCTTCTCACTCTCTATCGCTCTGTCTCTCTCTTTCATCGCCTTTACTGTCTATCTGATGTTGTTAATAAATCTTGTATTCTGGGAGACGTGTTGGCTTGCTCTGTGGAATGCCTGAACCTGTGGACCCCTCCAGCAAACCCATAGCCCTCTCCTCTTTCCTGCTTTATCTGTTCACACAGTAATCTCACAGTAACTGTTAAGAAACGAATGGGGATTTAGAGTGAAACCATATAATATTAATAGTAATATCTCCTACCTTTACTTAACAAATGCACATGCGTGTGGGAATCTGTATCTTGTGCTGCTGGTTGTGAAGATGTATCTTTATCTTGTCACTGTATAGTTAATGTAATAAACGTTGCATTAAATTAAATTGAAATTTAAAAATGGTAGCTTTGTGTGTAATTAAGTAATAATTTGCATTATTAAACAATGATCTATAAAAAGTTCATATTTTGTTTTTTTACTTGCTGCTTGTACTCATATTTAAATATTCATTTTCTGTGCACAGGTCAGTTGTGGGTGATGACGTCCTATGAAGCTCTGCACTGGAGCTGATGTTCCCGATCAGCGGGGGACTCCGGAGCCAAGGCTGGGCGACTCCGGAGCGGACTGAGGAACTGCAGAGACCAGCTCCTGTATCGGGAATCCACTCTGATCACCTCGATCCCATCCTCCCTCCCTTTACAACCCCTGCAAACTCGTCTGTCAGGCTTACCCCTGAACCATACCAGTGCGGTTACCATGTCCAGCCGAAGGAAGTCCTTCACTCCGTGCATGGTCTCTGTTAGTGATGTGGAAATGGGTGGGCCTATGGAAACGGATATCTTGGATGACGAATTGGTGGAAGACAGACCTTCCTTTCAGCAGCCTTCATTAGATATGCATCAAGAATCGAGGCAGCCACACGCTGAGGGTGATGAGAAGGGTCATGTGGCACGGACAGGAGAGAAGATGGCAGAGAAGTCCTTCATCCCACAGAAACAACAGAGTAGGGGCTACCAGTGTAAGTACTGCTCCTTCTCTACCCAGAATCTCAGCAACTTCAAAGAACATGTGTACACCATACACCCCAATGTCATTCTGAACCCTCTGTACCTGTGTGCTGTCTGCAACTTCAGCACCAAGAAGTTTGACTCCCTCACAGAACACAATGAAACCGAGCACCCAGGCGAGAGCAATTTCAAGTTCAAGCGGCTCAAACTTGACAATCAAACTGTCCTAGAGCAAACCATTGAGACTGAGGATGACTCAAACTCTCCAGAATCTAAGCTTATGCAAGATGATGATGATGCCTTTGAATTTTTACCCTCATGCCCATCAACCATGCAGAATGTTGAAAATGCAATCTTTAATAATGGAAATGAGTTCAAAAGTCATTTCGATCATTTGCTGTTTAAGGATCAGATCACAGCAGTGAATGTAAACGGAACAATCATCATCCCTGAGCCCATGATGCTAGAGGGCCTCTCCCATGTCATGCCTCTTCTGCAGCGTCCCCCGAACCTGAGCTCCATTCCAACGATTGGCGTTCCGCTCAACACAAGCAAGTACAATCCATTATTGGACACCAACACTACACTCATTGCATCCTTCAACAAATTCCCCTATCCAACTCATGCAGAACTTTCCTGGCTCACAGCCGCTTCCAAACACCCCGAAGAGCAAATCAAGGTGTGGTTCACCACCCAGCGGCTTAAACAGGGTATCACCTGGTCACCAGAAGAAGTGGAAGAAGCCCGCAAGAAGATGTTTAATGGCTGCATGCCTCTTTCTCACCACACATTCACCGTTTTGCCTACGCCTGTGAGCGAACCAGTTGCCACCAGCCAGTCTGTTGCACCAGCAGTGTCCTGCCATGTTATTGGACATTCCACCCTGTCACCTGCAACCAGTGCAAATGGAACTTCTGGTGCCTGTGCGACTGTCACTGTGACAACAGTTACTAATATGCATAATCTCAAGCGCCCTTTGGGAACATCGGCGGTGGCACAGGATGTAAAGCGCCCCATGATTTCCACAGATGAACACAAAGAAAAGTTACTTATGGCACCTCCACCGGTCCCACCCCTAGAAAGACCATCCATGGCTCCTCCTCCTGTACCCCCAGACAATAGGAGATCCATGCTCCCACCTTTAATTACAACAGACATGAAACGCTCTGTTGCTGCCCATTATGCTTTGCACAAGGGTAAAATGCCAATGGTATTTCCGCTGCCACACCCTAAAGATAAGATACCCATGGCCCCACCTCCCCTGTTACCCAGAGATAGAATACCTATGGTTCCCCTTGTCTCAACTGATCTAAAGAGGTCTACAGTTTCCCAGCAAATAAGAAATCAAGCTCCTGCCTTTTCTGGCATTTCTAAAGATAAACTGTCACCGTTACCTGCTGACATAAGCTTACCCTTGGTGCCCCCGTTGGTCACTTCTCAAGTGAAGAGACCACCAATCATTCAGACTGCACGGGCCCCACCTGTTGCCCCAAACTTGATCCCCACTTTCTCTCTGGAGAGTAAACCACTAGAGCTGTCAGTGGAGCAAAAACCCACAAACTCAGAGAGTCGACCCACAGAGAGTCAGAATGGCAATAATAGAGTCCCCTGTGGGGATGGTAAAAAATGGTTTTCTGATCATAGTGCACTGGCCCATAATGGTTTACGGCACTTAAATAATAACTTTGCTCCAAAGGAGCGTCCCAAAACAGTCCCTACCCAGTTCCCTCTCCTGGAAAGACTGAAGGGGAAAACTGCTGAGCAGCTTAAGGTTTTAGAGGAGAGCTTTCAGAGGAATAGTTTCCCATCACATAACGAAGTTGACCATATTGCAATCACCACAAGACTCTCCAGAGAAGAGATTGACAGCTGGTTCTCAGAAAGAAGAGCCCTCCGAGACAACTTAGAAAAAGCCCTCCTAAACTCCATGGGGTCCAAGAGGACTGAGATTGGAGAGAGAAGATCGTTTTCACAGCACCAGCATGCTTTGCTCAATGGAGTTTACAAACAAGGTGGGCTACCCATATGCACTCTGCCCCCCATCGTTGCCCCCACCTCGTCATCTGTGCCTATGGATAGGAAGTCTCTCAACCTCCTTAAAGATGTCTTTGTCCAAACACGGTGGCCTTCACCTGAAGAATATAGTTATCTGGAGGCACAGACAGGTTTGGCTCGTACTGACATTGTAAGATGGTTTAAAGACAGCCGCCTGGCTCTGCGCAGTGGAACTGTAGAGTGGAAAGAGTTGTTCCACAAGCTAAGTGGCAGCGAGTCGAACGGCCGTGTGATCTCAGATCAGCCCTGCAGTGTCGGTTTGCCAAGCCAGGAACAGAAGACGCCTACAGGAGAGTGTGCCAAACTAAGCAGCCAAGAGATCAAAGAGTGGTTCAACAACTCACTGGGCCAGCGTGGGCCCGAAGTAGGGAGAAACGGAGGTCAGAATGGAGGCAGTGGTGAGAAGTGTGGAGGTTGGGCGGAAGAAGCAGTGGGGACTAAGATGGCGTCGCGAGAGCTGGTCTCAGACACGGATTAGGGCACAAGAACAGGAGAAGAGGGTAAGTTTGATCAAATTTCCGTATGCCTTTTTTTTTTTTTTTTTTTTTGGTCTGGTGAGTATGCAGACCGAGGGGACACAATAGACCACTCCTCATCAAAGGATTTGGCTGTTTCCATGGAGATTTGGAATAGAGGACTGGAACCCAGGTTGGGCTCTTTGATGTTGTTCCGTTAAGAAAACAAAGCTGTGCAGCAGGGAATTGAGACATACTGAGATGTTGCTATGCAAATAACGCAAAGTCGATGGTTAACCACAATATACTCTCAGAGAGATAGAGGAGCCATCATAGTAAATAGGAAACAAAGATCTTTTTTCCAGCTTGAACTGGTTGTTTGAAAGTGTATTCCCTACAAAGTTTGTATTGGGTTTACACATGGCACATTGCTTTTCCTTTGGTAGCAGAATTATAGAGTTTATCATCTCTCTCTGTTTTTTTTCTAGCTTATTAGCAACCTGGACCCTTTTATTTTATGCCTATAAAGCAACTATAAACAACATACACCAATCTGCCACTGTTGGGCCCTTGAGCAAGCTTTTTAACCCTTAAATGCTCAGTTTTACAAAAGTGATAAAATGTAAGTTGCTCTGAATAAGGGCATCTACCAAATGCCTTAAATGTAAATGTTATTCTGGGTTTAATTCCCCATAATTTTGCACTGTATCTTAGAAAACAATTGCTCACATGTTATGTTATATTGTATAGATTAGTTCAAAGATTGATGGTAAGAAATGTAGTTGCTTTATACACTGCCTGGTCAAAAAGAACTAATTGTGCACAATAAAATGTTGTTGGACCACCTTTATCCTTGATTACAGCACGTAATCTCCATGGCATTGTTGCTCCAGTTGGTCGGGTCGAGGCTCAGCAACATTAATGTGGCAATAAAATGAAGTCAGCTGAATGTATGAATGAGCAGGTTATCACATCAATGGACTTTTTCTTCCCTGATGGCACGGATATAAAATGTAGTGCTCGAATAGTGAAAGAGTGGTTCAGGGAGCATGAGGAATCATTTTCACACATGAACTGGCTCCACAGTGTCCTGACCTTCACCCTATTGAAAGTACTGGAGAAGACTTTATGGAGTGGTTCGACTTTCCCGTCATCAATTCAAGACATCAGTGAAAGTTGAACCTAACTGTAGATGGATATTAATGCTTTTTTATGTTGCTTAAGTTTGTTGAAACAGTGCCATGGTGATTATGTGCTGTAATCAAGGCTAAAGGCGGTGTGCAACGTCGTTTGGTCAGGCAGTGTACTTTTAATGGATTGTTTTTGTATCCTCAAACACTACACAGGTGTTTGAAAGTAATAGGAAGCGTGTATTGTTAAAATAAAATGTAATTTTTGAGGCTCCTCTTAAAAAATTGAGAACATGCCTAGGTCAAGTATTTTTAGATTTGCTCAAAGGCTACAGCTTGTTATTAACATTTCTGTAAAAAAAAAAAAAACAGCCTATTGTTATGGATAATTACCAACACAAATATAGATCTAAAAAACAAAAAGACCAAAGCTAAGTTGTCAAACTCGGCAGAATAGTTGGTGGCAGTGTAATTTCGAACTCTTTTGATGATCCAATTACTTTTTAATGTGGCGGAGTAACTAAAGTCTCCCAAGCAGCTTGAGTTCATGGATACAGGTAGCACAAGAGTCAGCATGAAATTCCTTTTGGGGTTTATCAGCAGTCTGGTGTAGTCAGTAACTCAGCCTGTCAGACTGCTAATGATGGCTTTGTTCCAATTCTCCACAGGTAGGAACTGCTGCCGCTGTCATTTTGCACAGAAATGGATGAAAAGAAAAGAAGAAGAACAAGAGAGGTCTACTCTGAGATGTATTTTCGGAACCAATGATTTTGCTCTTGCCCTTTTCCACTGCACCAGCTCGCGCACGGCACCAAACAGAAGCAGAACGAGTCTGGTCACACAGCGCGGAGTCCTGAGCTGCAGCGCTGATTCTGAAACACTACTTGGTGCTTCATGTTGTTTGAAGCAGTGAGGGACAGGGTGAACGCATGGAGGAGATCAAGACCATCGAGTGCCAAAGCTGGATTTGCTGCATAACTACACTTTAAGAAAAAAAAAAAAAAGGTTCTTGTAAATATTTTTTTTTTCTGTACCGCTACAGATTTGTACAATTTTGCCGGAAACTTTTGTTACATTTTATAATGGGAGCACGAGGCTCCCAGGTTTTTGCTCTAGCTGGTCTTTTCAGTGGACATGTCCTACATTTTTTTTTGTAACAACACTACGCACCACTACAGGCATTGGCAATATATCAAACGGATGCTCATTACAGTATGTCTTTGGAGGGACTTCTTCAAATCAGTGCATTTACTGACTGTTTCAAGGTGCTGTTCAACTTTCTGGATATTACATGCCATCGCTTTTGCTATATTTACAGTTCTTACAGCGTGAAATTTTGCAAACAACAGTTAAAAAAAACAAAGGAAAAATCACTTTTGCTGTTCAACACACCAATGGACAAATCTGTTTTGTCCTGTACAGGAATAAAACATTTTCAATCGCCAGCGTTTGTATGTGATCGTTCAACTCCGACCGTAGAAACACTTAATCCGGTACCAGACTACACTTTCCATATTTACTGCTTCTGTAATGTCAGCATCACATATATTAGAAATACTGTACTTATACCAAGGTCCTGCTTACTACTCTCCAAAAGACAGATGTTGTCTGCTGTAATCCAATAAAACACAGCCTACCTAAAAAATTTGGTTTGTTGAAGTTGTACCTCTTTGAGCTGAACTCTCTGAATGGAATGACACGCTCCCAAGGTCTTTCAGCACTGTTTCCTAACTCCAGAGACACCTGATCTGAAACCCCGTGTCTGTTTTTAAGGACAGCATGAGCTAGGTGAGGTGTACTGGGAGTTAGGAAACCATGAAACTGCACAGAGCTGTGGGTTCCCAGGACAGGAGAAGGATTGAGAAACCCTGCTCTAATGTTGCTGGTTAATTGTGCTTTGCATCATTCTGACCAGGGGTCATCAACTGGTGGACCGCGATCTGGATATGGACCCAGAAAAGTATTTCAGCAAACCGAATCAAGTGCTGCAACGAAAGCTAATAAACATTTTTTTTTTTTTTTTTTTAATTGCAGTTTTCTAAGCATGATCCATCACTAGTGTCTGTAACAGACCCTTTGTTGTGGTTTATCCAGTTGCATATATTTAATGTGAATTATTTTGCTGAAGGCAGCTCATCATACTGGAAACTAGCTACAGGGCTGAAGACATTAGCTCAAAAAGGGAGGGTTTCCATAGATTTGTGCAGATTTTTTCCCATAGCTGTTAAGTTGATGTTTAAATTGTTTAAAAATCACTGGGAAAAGGTTTTTGCTTATTTACTACACAAGAAACTACAAATGGAAGTCTATCTTATAATCCTGGTTAAAAGTGGTAACATAATGCACTATTGTGAAATAAAACACACTGAGGAAGTGAATAGACCCCAAGAAGAAGTCCTGCTGAAATGCAAAGGCTAATGGGGATCTAGATAAATAAACAAACACAACCATTTTAAATGATTGTACAGTATTTCTAGCCATATATAAAAGAATAAATCCTGTTCCTGTGATGGCCTGGTGAGCTGTTCAGGGTGTACCTTGCTTTCACCCATAATCAGCTGAGATAGGCTCCAGCCTCCTCATAACACTAGTAGGATAAGCGGTTCGGCGAATGAATGAATGAATTTTTTGGTTCAGTTAGTTACTTATACAGAACTTTTTGTAAGCAAGGGATTATACACTGCCCGGCCAAAAGAAAAACTGGTTACTGAAATATTTTGTTGGACCGCCTTTAGCCTTGATCACAGCATGGCACTGTTTTATCAAACTTCAACATCACAACATTTATTTCCATCCAGAGTCGGGTTCATTTTTCAACGACGTCTTGAATCATTATTTGAGTCCCATCAGGGAAGAAAGATTCCTATGATGTGATAACCTGGTCATTCAGTACATTCAGGTCATCAGCTGACTTCATTTCATTGCTACATTAATGTTGCTGAGCCTCAACCTGACCAACTGGAGCAATAATGCCATGGTGACTACGCACTGTATTCAAGAATAAAGGTAGTCCAAAAAAACATATTAGGATGAGGATGTATAGGAATGTCTTTTTTGGCCCGAGCAGTGTATGTAGCTGAGCCTTTATCAATTTTAGACACACCTGCACTAGACACTGATATGGTTTGATTTTGATGTTTGTCCACAAAGTGCTTTTTAAAATTCGCACATAAATTCCACTTACTGTATACTAATGAAATGTTTCTGCTTTTTGCTCTCTGGCTTGCTTTGGCATGACAGGATGACTGTGTGGATTGTGTAACCTCATGAGACGCTGCTGGCACTGGATGAGCGTTCTCTTATTCACTTAGAGCTTTTACTTCCAACTTCTCATATTATATGTATAGTGTATGTGGGACAGATTAGCCATGCTAATTCTGTTCACATACCACTAAAAGCATTGTTTTGATGTATCCGATTTACGAAAGCCTCGATTTTGATTTGATTACTTTCAGTGTGCATTAAATCCAAACCAAGCATCTCATATCATCACTTAGTCATGTCAGCCGGTGTTGACGTCATGTGAAAACTTGCATATAGCCGTTGTTATGACATGCCTCCTGATTATTTCACTGGGGGGGTAAATGCAAAAGGAAAAAAAACTAAATAAGACTAGAGTGTTGTCTGGCAGACATTAAAGCTGGCACGAGAAAAAGAATTGATTTTGAATGTCAAATTCCCATAGAGTTTTCAACTTGGCCTAAAAAAGCAGCCCTTGAATATCCTACTGGTACCAGAGGGGTTATTGGGGCAGAATACAGAAATCAAACAGTGGGAGGAAAAGTTTTTGCAGATTTACAGTGTGGTACAGAGAGTAACAGTGCAGTCTGTGCCAAAATCCTAGTTTATCCAGAGTGCATTGCTTAATGCTTTATGGCGGACTCAGACCCTGTTTCACAGTGCTCGCACTCGGCATGCTGGAAGGGCTTTTTGGGAAGCACTCCACAATCTTCTTTATCAGAATGATCAGAGAACTCAATGAAACAATAGCTCAGTGTCCTCCATCTGCTTTGGGGTGTGTGTGTGAGTGCGCAAGAGTGTGAGTGTGTGTGCACAAGAGAGCAAGAGAAAGAATTCCTGCCCCCACAAAGACCTTCAGACAGATGAATCCACTGCAGTTTTTTTACTCAAAACACGCTCAAAAGACATCGGCATCCGTCTGTTGCCTGTAAATGTGATCCTAATTAAAGTGTTATTGAATTCATACATACTCTATTCTTTTGCCTAATGTCCTGAAGAATGGTCGGTAGTGCTTCTCTTTTTTTTTTCTTTTTAAAGAGCATCTGAATATAAGGATAAAGTTTTATAACCAGCCCCTTTTTGGCACTGAGCCTGTTACTATGCTGATGTTGTAGCGAGGGAGGCCGGTCTTAAGAGAAAGCATTTATGCAGGAAGTCCAATCAAATGACTTTCCTTTTCTTATCTGCTTACTGGAGGAACTCTGTATCTCTGAATCTCAAATAACAGACTGGGATCGTCATGGGCCATTTAAGAGAGCGTGATGTCCAGTCTCTTGTAGTCTGTTATATTGTTTAATTTTTTGATTTACCTCAGGAGCTCTGTGAAGTAGTAGAAATTAAGAGGTGTCGTCTTCCAGCTAAGCTTCTCACAATGGAGGCCAGGATCCCCAAATGGTAGTAGCTGTGGATCTAACTGGAGGCATTGAACAATTTATCAAGTTTTAATATTTATTATTAGGTTCCAAATATCGGCTTGTTATATTGGTTGCTTGAATCTAAAGTGTTTAATTCTAACTATAAGTTAATTTCTGACATAATATATATATATATATATATATATATTACTTAGACTTATTTTATAGGCCTGAAATTTTTACTGGGTTATTTTTTCATTAAACCTCTTAATATAAGATCTTGTATGATTTCATCAATAAGATGAAAATCTTTTTCATATAAAAATTGGCCACCCTACCCTCCGAGTCTGTCTCCTCTGCGAATATTCCCCAGTCTGTAGAGTCAAAACAATCTTGTAGAGCTGCGGTGGCTTCCTCAGTCCACGCCTGGACTGTTTTAACTGCTGGTCTTTGGCTACAGATTTAAGGATTATAAGCAGGAATCAGGGAAAGAGAGAGAGGTGATCTGAGAGTCCAAGATGTGGCTTGGGGGTGGGTGGTGGGGGGGCTTTATAGGCATCTGGAATGTTGGTGTAGGCCTGGTCCAGTGTGTTTTTTTTTTTTCCTCATCGGAAAACTCACATATTTTGTAAAATCTGGGCAGGACAGACTTCAGGTTTGCATGATTAAAGTCTCCTGTCGCAATTATAACACAGTCCAGCTGTGCCGTTAGCTGTTTGTTAATGGAGTGTTGTAGTAGCTCCATGGCTAGCTTGGGCGGTTATAACGACAGACGTAAGCTCTCTCAACAGGTAAAAAGGTCTACACTGTACCATCAGATACTCCATATCTGGACAGCGGAAAGTGTCCAACCAAGTCTCAAAAATTACCGTTACACAATAATTACTATAATCCATGCAGCGTGAATTAAAGCGCAGTCGTAACTCATCCATCTTGTTGTTCAGCTCGGCCCTGCTATACTGCACATGTGCAGCTACCAGGGACTAAGAACGGAAAATAAAATAAGAGTACACTAAATAAAGAAAATAAAAGACTAGCTGCTAAAACATGAAGAGTGCCGGGCTGCTGCGTCTACCTGAGTCGCCATCTTGCTCATGAGCAATTGCTTAATTTGAAAACCCTCAAAACGGATGTGTTTCAATCAGTAAATGTACTGATCGAAAGTTATCCGTGTCCTGGTTGATTTTGGCACTTGCGCCAGGCGCAATCTCGCAGCAACTTTGGCTTGCGTCTGGAGAATTGCATGAAGGAATTTCGAGCCCTGACCTAGCAGGAAAAATCCCTGGTAATGGAACATATCGACCGAACATGAATGGGTTGATGGAGAGAAATCCCTGCTCAATGTTTCTTACTGCTATGGATGATGAAGAAATACTGGGTATTGAGAACAAGTATGAAAAAGTCTACGTATTTTAACGATATATGTCATTGGTAAAAAAAAAAAAAATCATTGTGGAGATTTCAAAACCAGTAACATACATATGTAACTTATCTTTCCAAACTGGTCCATTTCCAGACAAAATGAAAATAGCTAAAGCCATACTTCTGTATAAATGGAAACAAACACATCTTCACAAACTACAGACCTGTCTACTTGCCTCCACAGTTCTCTGAAATTTTGTAAAAACGCTACAATAACAGACTGGACACACTCTTAGAAATGCATAAATTACTCACAGACAGTCAATATGGATTTAGAGCTAACAGATTGACATCACTGGCTATGATAGAATCTACAGAGGAAATAAAAAATGCTATAGAACAAAAAAAAGTATGCAGAGGGAGAATTTCTTGATCTTAAAAAGTCATTTGATACCATTGATGGTTGAGGCTGGGTAAATCCCTATTCAGAGTGTTTGGAAATTGCTTGTGGTGTTTCTCAGGGATCAGTGTTCATTCATTCATCATCTTCCGCATCTTCCAGGGTCGGGTCGCAGGGGCAGCAGCCTAAGCAGTGAGGTCCAGACGTCCCTCTCCCCCGCCACTTCCTCCAGCTCTTCCCAGACCAGCCGAGAGACGTAGTCCCTCCAGCGTGTTCTGGGTCGGCCCCGGGGTCTCTTCCCGGTTGGACATG
>JBCNYH010000007.1:26542256-26553594 GCA_039654325.1 Tandanus tandanus | reverse complement strand
ACACAGGGCCATGTAGGTTTGGATTTTTTTTTTCTCCCTTAATAATAAAAACCTTCATTTAAAAACTGCATTTTGTGCTTACTTGAGTTGTTTTAGACTAATATTTAAATTTGTCTGATGATCTGAAACATTTAAGTGTGACAAACATGCAAAAAAATTAAGAAATCAGGAAGGGGCAAACACTTTTTCACACCACGGTACATTACAACACGGTGAACTTTTTCTTCACATCTCCCAGCTTGTTAGGAAGTTTGGGTCACAGCACAGGGTCAGGCCCATGACAAGGCGCTTCAGGAGCAGGGGGAATTAAGACCCTTGCTCAAGTGTCTAACAGGGCAGTATGGTGGCACTTGATGTTGTGGATGGTCAGCCTCCTTCAAGGTTTTCCTCTTTTTAAGTTAAAATAGGAAACCACTACCTACAATATCCACTGTCCTGAAGACTCATTTGTGTAACTTACAATTGATGGAACTGTAGACTCCTTTCAAGGTCCATAAAGATTTCCTGAGGGAAAACTTACCAATTAAATATGTATTTTTTTCTTTGCTTTTATAGTCGTGTCATATACACAATAACAATTATACACTTCAGGCTTGGTAGATATCCCAGAATAGTCCCCGGGGGTAATGTCAAGTTTTTAATTGATTCAAGCAATATCATGAGTAACTTAATGATTACACATGGTGGATGTCTCTGAATAGGGACTATTCAATTCTGCAACATCCACGGAGCCGGAGTTGCATAATTGTCTTAGCATTTACTACACAGGAACATAAAAAAGGCACATCAAGAGATTTTTAAAATCATAACAGCATCTCTAAATATACTACATGAAAACAAAGAAAAGGAAACTAAAAAGAGACTTTTTTCTAATCGTTTTTATTTACTTGCTTAAACTATGACAGAATCAGGTTAACTGTGGACTAGCGAGCTGTTCATGGTGTATGTACCCCGTGCCTTCGCCCAGTGTTGGTTAAGATAGCCTTCAGCCTCCAAGCAACCCTTGTAGGACTAAACTGTTCAGCAAATGAATGAAGTCAGGTAAACTTTGAGTTTCGAGCCAAGCTAAGCAACATGTGACTAACGGCATATATTTAGCCTACGCAAAAGTCTAATAAATACTACACGGTGTAAACTGCACTCTTCTGATCATGTTTATGTACATATATATTACACAAAACCACAAGACAAAACTGTATTCTTTATGGTTTATTTTTCGATTTTAAGACGTGATAATGATCACAGTGGAAAACTGAGGTCTGTCATTTCGTTTTACTTTAAGCATTATCCACTCAGAATGTTTTTTATTCCCAGGATTCAAACCAATCAAATCACATTGTTCCCATGTAAATAATAGTAAATTATTTACCTTTCGCGTGAGCAATGCAGAAGGTACTGTGACACGCCAATTCGTTCCGCAAAAAATTGTGTGTGCCTTTGTCTGTCCGCAGTCCACGAATGAGTGCTCGGTCCTAGTAAATTATAACCTTTCACGTGAGCTATATAATGTTCATGTTATTATTACTAGACATTGAAGAGCTTACGAAAATTTCACCAAAGAAAATTACATTTACATAGACAGGAACTTTCCAATAAGTGCAACACCAGGATCTAATTAGATAATTAGAAGTTCATCTTTGTCTTCAAGTTAGACAGAGCATGCGTGTGTCCCAAGACTCGGAAGAGGTAAGTTTTTAAATTCGAATTTCTCCACTAATGACAAAGTAAGTAATGTCATGACAGTAGTAATGTTATTAGTAGTATTAGCGGATACACGTCATTCAGGTAACGTAACATAAACCTTAGGCCCTACTAGACAACAAGTATCAGACATTTTATATGACAGTTGGGGTCACACGAAATGTCAGTGAATGTTTGTGTTCGCTCCACCAGTCATATCAGAAAATAAGTTAGAATGCTGAGTTTCATCATGTTTTATTGATTACTTAAGCCAGTGTTAGATGGTGCAAGTAAAATTTGGAAGGGCGTAGCTCAACCTTGCAATCCCATAAAATGATGCAAATGTTGTTAATACAGTTTCCAATACAATATTTTTTTATTGTACAGCACATTGAACATGTGCTAGATGATTACATTAAAAAAATAAAAATCTCTGTGCAGAATTTCAAGTTTGTCTCATGTCTCTGTGCGTGTCTTCTGGTCTCTTTGGACCTTGGACTTCTCCTATAAAATTTGCAACACTAGGCTCATCTTCTAAGGCAAGCAGCCTGCTGATATCTAGTACAAGAAAGCCCAGCAGTAATCACGCACATTAAAATAGGAAGTGGGTCACAGATCAGACGCATGCCCCCAAAATAGTATTAAAATACATTGGCTAAAACCTGAAGGGGTGAAGCAGAAATGCATTCACCCTCTTGATCAGAAATCATGAGCTCAATGCTCGATGCTACCACTGCAAGTCAAAGGTGCCAAAAGAAACACGATTCTTGGTTCAGTTCAGGTTCAGCTGTTATATAAATAGGGAGAAGTAGCTGGTGGATGGGACTCGTTCTATTTCTATCACTAGGGCAGGGATGGCTTAGTGGTTAAGTCGATGGGTTACTGATCCGAAGGTCAGTGGTTCAATCACTGCTATCACCACTGTTGGGCCCTTGAGCAAGGCCCTTAACCCTCAATTGCTCAGTTGTATAAAAATGATAATTGTGAGTCGCTCTGGATAAGAGCATCTGCCAAATGCTGTAAATGTATTTCTTGAAGACACCAAGCCATCCTTCATTTCTGCTCAAGGCATCATATAAATCCATTTTTATAATGAATTAATTGAAATGTTTCTTGACACTATCATGGAGGCTCAGTACACTATAAAAATGTGCTTGTTAAAAATCCCATTACACATATAGTCTCCCATAGTTGTTATAATGAGCTCCACTCTTTCAAGAAGGTTTTTCTTATACTTTTGAGAGATCTGTCTCATTCAGTCCAAAGAGCATTTGTGAGATCAGGCACTGATGTTAGGTAAATAGCTCTAGGGTACGGTTCTTCCCAATGGTGTTCAGGGGGTTTTAGCTTGGGGCTCTGGCGAGGACAAGTTTTTCCCACTGTAAACTTGCCAAGCCACACCTTATTTGGGATTTTCATGCTGGAACAGGTTTGGCCCTCTTAGTTGCAGTGAAGGAAAACTGCAATGCTACAGCATACAATGACCTTCTGTACAATTACAGACTTCACAGCAAAAGTTTGAGGAAGAACATGTATGATGTGTATATCATGTATGAAGTGTATGATGGTCAGGTGTCCACATACTTTTGGTCATCGTGTGTATATTGATCAGGTGACTCATAGTGTGACTGGCTCAGAGACTTTTCTGACAAAATGACAAATGTGATAGGTTTTTTAAACTGTTATCAAATCAGAACAAGACAGGTATTTTATTCTCCAGGTTTTTTACTTGTTGCAACTGCACTAGAGGATGAACCTGGTAAACAGAAAACTCAAGTACACCTACAAAGAGAGAGAAGTTTAGAGCAGACTCATGTTTCTGAAAAACCAACAGCTTCTCAAGTGTGAGGTCGAGACCCACAAGGAAACTCTTTGCTCTGCACAGAAAGGAGGAAGACAGTGTGTTACAAATAGGAAACTCTTGGGAATATTTATCAAAGCATACACAATTATTAAAAACATCTCTGAATACTATAATGACTTTTTTTTTTTAAGAAGCAGTATTCTTACCATGACATAATGAAGATAGATCCAACACACAGTTTCCCACTGAAGGATTCATCCACAGTTTCCTGGACAATCACACAAGTAAAAACACCATTCTGCTTACCTCCATAGTTACCTCCACCAAGGAGGTTATGTTTTCACCGGCGTTGTTTTGTCTGTCTGTCTGTTATCAACATTACTCAAAACCTTATGAACGGATTTTGATGAAATTTTCAGGATGAGTCAGAAATGATACAAGGAGCAATTGATTAAATTTTGGCAGTGATCCAGATTATTGTCTGGATGCAGGGAATTAAAAAATTTTTTTTAGCATGGATGACAGTCATCCAAGTTACTTTGTCTGGACCATACAGAAGCGTTTGCGTTCGATGGTGTAATCTCATTTTTAGGCCAATTATCACAAAAATTATCCGATTATTAATACTTCCTCATCCATGCCTCTTATTCAAGGCAGGCCCTATACACAATGCAATCATATAAATGGCTGTGCGTTTGCATTGTAGGGCTCAAATAATAAACAAATGTTGCATTTATAAAAATGCTTAATTTCTTACAATACCATATGGGGGTACTGAATGGCCTTGGCGGAGGTCTGCACTCTCTGAGAGCTTTTCTAGTTCCAAAATGTTTTTATTGAAGCCATTCATCATCCACTGATTCTTACTATCAGCAAAAGACCATCCTAACATGACCTACACATATGAGCTAATTATAATTATATATTTCCCCCTTAAATGCTCAATGCATCTTTGTGCAGGCTTGCCTAAAAATCCACCATGCAGATGAGCTTTCATGACTGACACTGCCAAAACGCAGTTCCTGATTTATAATATAGCTGTATTCGAATAATTTATTAGCCCTTTCTGGACTCTTCTTAAGCTGAAAATGGTAGAGGAAATAAGTTCCCAATGCCTATTATTTAAAAAAACAAAAAGACAGGAAAAGATTGATCATGATTGTTTCATGATAACATGCACAGCGGAGAACAAGAAATATTCCACAATACCACTAGTAGCACGAGAATTCTTTAGGCTCACTGTACTGTGATATTTGTGGATGTATTTCTGCAGCAGTCAAAATCATTAAGTGAATCAATCAAAATAAATGTAGCATGTATTGCAAATTAAAGAGATTTGAGTATTTGAGATGACCAATTATCACTTCAGAAAGAAAGAAAGAGCTAGACACATGGAGGGGAGAGAGAGAGAGACAGAGAGTGAGAGAGACAGAGAGAGAGAGAAATACCAGCTCACCCACTGCTGAAGAAGAACACAGTTCTGGTGTGTTCAAGCTAGCAACGGCTCTCTCTCTCTCTCTCACGCCGATACCTGGATAAGTCAGATACAAAGGGACAAACACTTACCAAACACAGACACCGATAAGATGACAGCAGCAGCACACACTTACCACCATATACTGCAGGGGCGCAGAGCACATCGATAAACGCAAGGAGAGATTGATTCAAAACAAAAAGAAAACAATACGGTATTCTTTTACATATGGGATTATTTACAAGAGGTTCGTGTACAGCAGAAATAAGAAGTACTACAGCAAAGAAACACGAGTGGGGCATGTACACTGCCCTGCCAAAAAAAGTTGCACACGCTAATATTTTCATGGAGTGCATTTAGCCTTGATCTCAGCATGTAATCTCCATGGCATTGTTGCTCCAGTTGGTCAGGTCGAGGCTCAGCAACATTAATGTGGCAATAAAATGAAGTCAGCTGATGACCTGAATGAGCAGGTTATCACATCAGTGGACTTTTTCTTCCCTGATGGCACAAAACCCAACACTGGATGGAAATAAATGTTCTGTTGCTTAAGTTTGTTGAAACAGTGGCATGATGATTACATGCTGTAAGCAAGGCTAAAGGCAGAACATGTTCGAGTGTGCAACATTTTTTTGGCCGGGAAGTGTATATCAACTGCAACCACAGTTGTATAGGTCTGTATTGCTTCCTGACTAGCATCGTTCACTACAGAGCTCACTGTTAAAAACACTGTCAGAACTTTGTGAAGTTCAGACCAAAAAAGTATGGAATCACCACTCTTGGAAGATGTTCATTCAATTGTTTAATTGTGTAGGGAAAAAAAACAATCACAGACATGCCACAAAACTATTTTCATTTAACATTCCAACCTTCTGGCTTTATGAAACACTTACAAAAATAAAAAAGAAAGAAAATTCTAGTAAATTGCAACTGTTTTTACTGATTAAACAGAGGGAAAAAAATATGGAATCACTCAATTCTGAGGAAAATATTATGGATTCACCGTGTACTTTGCAGTTCTAAAACAAACACCTGTATCCGATTACATCTGCTAATTAGTCTGGAGTTAAAAAAGAGCACTTGTACACTTTAGTGAGCTGTTGAACCGAGCTGATTGACATAAATCATGGCTCCAACACGAGAGATGTCAGTTGAAACAAAGGAGAGGATTATAAAACTTCTTGAAGAAGGTAAATCTTCACGGAATGTTGCAGAAGATGTTGGTTCTTCCCAGTCAGCTGTGTCTAAAATCTGGTACAAATCAAATAGAAAAGTTGTGAGAGGGAAGTGTACTGGAAGACCAAGGAAGACATCAAAGCGTCAAGATAGAAAACTTAAAGCAAAATGCCTTGAAAACAGAAAATGCACAACAAAACAAATGATGAACAAATGGGCAGAAAGTGGAGTCAGTGTCTGTGAACAAACTGTAAGAAATGGGATTTACATCCAGAAAAGCCAAACGAAAACCATCATTAACATCCAAACAGAAAAAACAAGGTTTCAGTGGGCTGAAGAAAAGCAATCATGGATTGTGGATGACTGGATGAGAGGGATACTCAGTGATGAATCATGAATCTACGTTGGGACGGTGATGATGCTGGAACTCTTGTTTAGTGCCGTCCCAATGAAATTTATAAAGACAACCCCCTGAAGAAAACATGCAAATTTCCACAATCATTAATGATATGGGGTTGTATGTCAGGTAAAGGTACGGGAGAGATGGCAGTCATTACATCCTCAATAAATGCACAAGTTTATATTGAGATATTGGACACTTTTCTTATTCCATCAGTTGAAAGGATGTTTGGTGATGTCATCATTTTTCAGGATGATAATGCATCATGCTGTAGGGCAGAAGCTGTGAAAACTTTCCTTCAAGAAAGACATATAATGTCAGTGGCATGGCCTGCAAATAGCCCGGACCTCAATCCAGGTGAAAATCTATGGTGGAAATTGAAGAAAATGATCCACGACTAAAACTCCAACCTGCAAAGCTGATCTGGCAACTGCAGTAAGAGAAAGTCGGAGCCGGATTGATGAAGAAAACTGTTTGTCGATGGTTAAATCCAGGCCTCAGAGAATTCAAACTGTTATAAAAGCCAGACATGGTGCAAAAAGTACTAGTGGTGTTTTTGTTTGGTGATTCCATAATATTTTCCTCAGAATTGAGTGATTCCATATTTTTCCCTCTGTTTGATCTGTAAAAACAGTTGCAATTGACTACAATATTTTTCTTTTTTTTAAATGGAATGTTAAATGAAAATAGTTTTGTGGCATGTCTGGGATTAGTTTTTTTACACAATTAAACAATTGAATGAACATCTTCCAAGAGTGCTGATTCCATACTTTTTGCCAGGGGTTGTACATGCTTAGTGCTTGAACGTTTGCTTCTTTAACCATGCACTAGAACCACAACAAGTAAAAAAATACACCAACCAAAGGGTAGCTGAACAATGTCAAGACGGCCATCTTGGATCACCAGAAATATTTTTTCAACTTTATGCAATTTGATTTGGTGCGTACTTTCAGAGTTGGGCGATTTGACAATATAACAGCCACAATCTTGCAACACACTTTCAACCTCCTAAGACCCAAAACCTAATTTTGCGTGTCTTCTCATTTCTTCACACCGCTTCTGTTCCTCATCACCCGGTAACTATTGAATTTGATCGTCTTCAAACGAAGTCTTTCAGAAAAATAATACCCAATGGCCCTGATGTGAGGATCACATGGATGGACATCCATACAGTGTAGTTGGGAGAAAATACATCATCCTCATATGAGGACAGTGGGGTCTCAAGAGGTTAATATGTACATTACTACAGAGCAAAATAAACCGTTTCTTTTTTTTTTTTATCTGAAGCTTTGATTTTGCACATCTTTAAATTTGCTACATTACATTTTGACTTTTTTTCTTTTTTTGTACAATTTACTTTCAGCTCCTGATAGGTGTGGCAGCAAGATGCCCCATTTGCTATCATCCTGGAAATCGCCAGTTCATTTCCCGGTCGATGCATACAGCCATCTATGGCAAAAGCCCATGATAACTGAGCTCTCAAGCAGGCAAGAAGGCATATGGTCATTTGGCTTAAAGCAGAATCCTTGGCCCTCCCTGGATGGTGAAGGTCATGGGTCATGTGATAGGGAGGCACAGGTAGGTTGAGCTATGAATAAATTAGGGAAGACTTTTTTCCCTAGCCCCTCAGGAAACATAGGAATAATAAAGGAATATGAAGACTGTATCTATAATAAATTAATAAATCAATAATAAGGTATGACACTTGTCATATCGCCCATCCTTAGGTGCTACAGTCAAGTTTACATTACTAACATTTGTACACATACACCCAGATGTCTTAAGCAAAAACCTGGAAATTAAAAGAGATCAAGTTATTATGCATTAAAATAATGTCGCTTAATAAAGACTGAAATATATCTATGAAAAAAGTTTGTTCTGGCTCCAGTGCAATGTTATAGAAGCAAAAGCCCACATTACCAGTAATGTAACTTGGTACATTCATTTCTGAATACAGGAATATACATTCATGGATGCTTGATATTAAAGCAATAATTTGCTTTAAGCAATTTCTTTCAGTCTTATTTCAGTATTCTGTTTGTTTCTGTTTAAATATATTAATCCTGCTGCATAGTTTCCCACTTTTTCATCTTAAGCCTTTGACTCCTACACAAATCTGTCAATAAACGGAATGAATGTTCAAATTCTATAACTGCACAAATTAAATTTGGCCTTGACGACATTTAGACCCATTTTCAAATAACTGTCTATAAAATCACTAAAATAATAGCTATTGACACAAGATTTTTTGCAGTAATGTGAAAACCATGTTGTATAAACATTTACAGATGATGCAGAATTGTAGAACCAGGTAGTCCAAGCTAAAAATAAATTTAACCAGACTACCTCAACCGTGCATTTCACTTAAATTAAAAAAAAAAAAAAAAAAAAAAAAAATGCTACAGTGGACGTAAGTCTACACACCCATGTTAAAACAAGGCTTTTCTGATAATTATCACAGTCAATGAAATTCAAGTAGATGGACAAATGGGGGGATATATATCCTGGCTGCACAAGTGGGCGTATCCTTTTATAATAATGATGCATGTGACTGAATACATAATTAACTAACCACATTCAAAATAAATCATACTTGACATCTTCAGGACAATGTTTACCGGATCTGATTGGGGAAAGGTATCAATGAAGAGATTTCTAAACTCCGGATGTACCACAGAAGACTATCAACAACAAGTGGTAGAAATGGTGCACCACAGCAATTTTACCAAGAACAGAATGTCATTATAAAAGGATATGAAGGAAACTTATCAGGTAGGTTGCCAAAAGATTAACAGTAAAATTACAGGAGCTGTAGAAATCTATTTATTTATTTATATATATATATATATATATATTTTAATCTGTCTATAACATCCAGGCTATTGGGCAGGGAGGGGAGCTGGACAGTGTTTAAAAAAAAAAAAAAAAAAAAAACTAAGCTGCCTAAATCACCCCAAACCACATGGCAAAATGAACTACAGTCTGATTAAACCAACTTAGAACTTTTTAAACATCAATCTAAAAAGATGTGTTTGGTAGAAAAACAAGACAGTGCATCACCCACAGAACACCATACCCACAGTGAAGAAAGCACCATGCTGTGAGGCTGTTTTCGTTCAGCTGGGACTAGAGTTTTAAACTAATCATGATCGAGGGACTCGATGAGCTCGAATGACCAATTTATTTTGGCACAAAAGCACAAATCCACAAGCCAAAAAAGAAAAGGCTTCAGATCATGAGCAGTGTTTTGAGATAGCCTAGTCACAGCCCGGATTTAAATCCTATTTGAAACAGGAATAAAATCAAAGTGGAATAAAATTTGCAAATCAGGACGAGCTGTGTCAAAGTCAAAAGGACCAAGTTACACGCTACAACCAAAATGTGCATTAAAATGTATTCGTTAAGGATTGTACACATTTATGCAACTAAATTTCCCCCTTTTTAAATTCCTCAGTTTTCATTATAGGTGAAAAGATCCAAAAAGTTATCTTGGCTTTATTTTTATCATAAACACCTTTAATTTAAACACGGGCTTGTAGAGTTTTCATACTGTGTGCGTAAAATAATGCAAGTTAATACTTTTAATATACAGGGTTCTTGCCATATCTTTACAGGACATTTTTTTATTATAAAAATCTTACATTTTAATGTTCAAGGTCTGAGTCCATACTGTGAACTGAAACAAATGCATGAAATATGCATTTTGAGGTTCACGTTGATGCATAACCTGGTAGAAAAATGTTACAAAACTGACGCTTAGCCATTCAAGATGCAAAGCAAGGGGCAAAGATTTAAGTGCAGGAACCAATAAACAAAAAACTGCCCCAAAGACTGTAGATAACACGGACAGCATGGCTTCACTGCCTTCAATTCTATAGAAACGAAGCCAAAATTGTACACAGTATACATGCATATATTTTTTTTTTCAGGAATGACTTTATAAATTTGCATGTCTAATAGGTAGAACCACGTACACACGTTTTTGTAAGGCTGCTTTGCAATGAAATTCATCATAAATGCACTATACAAATACAATTTTAACTGAATTAAAAGGTTGTCCAAGGAAGCAGTACCTGCAAAGTAGAGATTTTCTGCTGCCAGAGACGAGCATTAAGGTCAGACACACCTAGATCTCTGGTTATCCAGCCCCCTTCTCTAATCCAATGAACACAATCACATAAAATTTGCTATTACATCTATTCAAAGAACTTATACAGCTTCAGATGGAAATATTTAATTAATACAGATGCATTTAGGAAAAATCATCATGTGAATACAACAGGCACTGATGCATTATACCAGTGTAGAATGCCATGGCAGCGTAACACCAATTAATAATTATGATTTTTCCAATACACTGTAAACTGACTAGCCTGTTTATAAACTTATTTTAATGTTACTGATGGGTGCAGATTTCGATCGTTGGCTGTCTGTCAATAATAATACAAACTTGAAGGTGACTATTATGGCTAGACAGCTTGCACAGCTAAAGCTATATATGATGTATCCGAGCAAAATTTTTGTGGCACAGAAGAGATGATTTTGAATTTAATACATTTAAAATTTTAACTTTTCGCGGATTATTCACTATGGTACCTCCCTGGCGTTACAGGTAAGTTTAGCTGTAAACATCTCGGTTTTCAGCATGAATATGCACGAGGCTCTGATGATTCAACGCCACTGCGCATGTGAACACAGCATTGACCCGATGATGGAGGAAGAGGTGAGTGCACTCACTAGTTTACATTACAAAATCACACACACATTACAAAATCACACACACACACACTTACAAACATACATT
>JBCNYH010000007.1:26527599-26541652 GCA_039654325.1 Tandanus tandanus | reverse complement strand
ATATATATACACACACACACACACACACACACACACATACACACACACAAGTCGTAACTGTGTGAATTTGAGGTAGATTAGAAATTTGCACAATTGCACTAGCAGACCATGTTCGAATTTGAATACACTTCCTGAAGATAACACCAACAGTGTTCTGTTAGTTTTTATGGGGGTTCGGGGGAAGGGGGGGTGTTGTGAAAAGATAGACGATACCATCGTACATGTATGTACATGTTACTGCAAGTATAGGTTGCATGCTGATCGATTTCTAAACTCAAATAACTACCTCAAATAACTTTGGATTATAAATATAAAAAGATTACGCATTCAAAATGAAGTCAATATTTTTTCATAACCTTATTACTCTGGACTGCAAACAAGCATGTGAAAAGATTCTGCAAACACACCTGTGAAGTAGGAACACCGCAACTTCAGAGTTAAGCTCTCAAAATGCTCTCCAATGAAAACCCTTTCTCTATATTTTTTTCCACTGTTTCACTGATTCAGTAAATTGTCTGGCGCCACCTGGCCTACCTCGCTTTCTTGTCATTGCCATTGTTGTTAATAGTCAGAAAATAGCGTCACGTGACTAATTTTAGGTGAGAATAAGCAAAGAGCCGACTCAGAAATTAAATTATGGTATTCGCTGTACATTTAAATATTTGCTGTGAGAATTACCTCAACTGTGTAAATAGCAGCAAAGTTTTACCTTTATCTTAAGTTCTAATATTGATTAAACAATCTTCATAACTTATATAACAAAATTACATCATATATAGCTTTAAACTAGCCTTCTCTTATTAAAGTTATCAAATGTTGTAACAGAAAAGGCAATTTTTTTTTTACGGCATGTGGCCAGAAAACTTTGTACATGATAAACTGTCCGGTGAAGTAGCTGTTCTCTACTTGCTGACGCCGTCCATCGCTTGCCTCCAAAGTGTAGCTACACCTTCTTAAGGGGCACGCACAAAGAAAGAGATGAGTGCCAAGCAAATCACTTTGCTACTGAGACACAAGTGAATCACTGCTGCTGCAAGTGCCACTTTACGAGGGAAACCATGAGCAGCATCGAGCTAGCTCACTACAAGAATAGGTAAAACAGGTAAGAAAACTCATTTCTGGGGGAATGTTAAAAAAAAATGTGCATGTATAAACAGTGAAAACTAACTGATCAATCTGTACATGGATGTGACGTGATAGTTTATTTTGTCAGTGAAGCACATTTGTGGTACTAAAAATTGCACTGTAGCCAGTCAGACGAACAATAAGAACACACTGAAAAAGAATATTTATGGAGACGATAACTGTCCGTGTTTTCTACAGTTAATGGGTTGACCATAAAATGAAATATGATCTGGATTGTAAAGGACCAGTTTCAGCTGCACATGCATGTTACCATCCATTAGTTTTATTATTTACCCTTCAGATGCTTACACCTTATTGAGCAGCCCATCTGCCCAATGAACATGGATCCAGTCCAGCACTGTAGAATATTTTGAATGGAAATAACCGAAGGACTGAGCGGATAAATTTACATTTCACCATTTAATATTTGGCTCCTATACTTGCTATTCTTAGTGATTATGGTGAGGTCTCTTATGAATATTTAGTATCAGTTCTTATTGTCAAAATACACTATATGAACAAATGCTTATGGACACTTGACCATCAGACCCATATGTAACCTCTTCCCAAAATTAATGCCACAAAGTTGTACACAATTGTGCAGAACGTCTTCGTCTGCTGTTGGGTTACAATTTCCCTTCACTAGAACTAAGAGGCTCGAACCTGCTCCAAGCATGACGGTCCCCCAGTGAGCTCCATGAAAACGTGCCTTGTGAAGGTTGGAGAGGGACAACGTGAGTCGCTTGAACAGAGCACTGACCTCAACCCCACTGAACACGTTTGGGATGCCCCAGGGGGCCCCACCTGACATCGGTGCCTGATCTTTCTAATGCTCTTGTGGATGAATGATCACAAAGCCCCTCAGCCCACACTCCAAAATCTGGTGGTAAGAAATATATTACAACAGCAAAGACAGGGTCTGTACACCCTCCTCAGGGTTATGAAATTCAAGGACTTTTCCATGACTTCCCAGGGAAGGACAGACAAACCCCCATAGCCTTTAAAAAAAAATAAAAAAAACAATTCCATAGATTTTTTTTTAATGACACTCCATTGTGCCTTTGCAATGAAAATTTCACAATATATATTAGCCAACCAAATTTAGAAAAAAACAAAAATTTAATACAATGCAAATTTAATCAAGTGTTACTGTAGCACACAAACAATTTGTAAGCATACACTACTAAAATGTGATAATGTCATTTTCTATTGTCCATAAGTATTTACGAAATTCATCTTTTAACTTTCGGCATCTGTGATTGGTCAAAATGTATGGCTTTAACGAGCCAGTCAAAAATACTCTTTAACCTCCAGGAGTCGCTGGACGTGTCGGCGCGTCCAAATCACTTGACCGATTTAAGTTCAGTTTCAACGTGTGTCAGAAGTGCAGACTTCAAACTATATACCAGTTTTAAATGGTATTGACAGGCCAAGTAAAATCAGAGTTATGACAAATAATTCATGTCATGCTTTTTTCCTGAATGCCGCCGTCACTTTTGGTGCGTGTTTGATGCGGTAAAACCGAGCTATGCTAAGCATGAGGGGAGGGGCACGGCAGCTGCGCGTGTATTAAAAACATCGCTGCAGCGACCGCCAGGAGATGCGCAGTATTTTTGATGAGTTTCAAGTACTTTAAGACTCTTAAGCAATTTCAAGGGCCTGGAATTGTACTTTTTTAATTCAAGTACTTTCCATGACCTCGAGCACCTCGTACGGACACTGAAAGAAGAATGAAACCCGGAGTCCAACGATCAAGAAACACGTGAGTGTTATGGTCAAGTGTCAAATTTAGCCCATATAGTGCATGTTTAAATGAACAACTAGATGTTAGGAGTCTCATCAGACAGTTAAGACAATTAATGAATAAAGTAGGAGTGTCTGTCAGGCATTTTTGTGATCGGGTTCGCAGGGCTGAAAATAAGTGACTTGAAATTCTATAGTAGACATGAGCAAGAACCCTGTGTACACTGTATGAGCTGCTGCTAGACCAAGTTTTATCTGCTTCTGTGAAGTTTTATTTACATAAAAAAAAGTGTCTATAGGCTACGTAGCTCTCATCATATACTGGCATGGAAGGAAAAGGCAGAAAACGTATGCACTTAAATCGTGATCCAAATTAAAAGTGTGCTTTTGTTTTATGGTCTTAAGCAATGAATAAATAAATTTACAATCACAAACATGGAGTTTCAAGTTACTTGACCAATTGTTGCTCGGATGAGTTTTTATTGAAACGGAACAAACAGAAAAATAAAAGTTATAAATACAAACATCAGAGAACAAATTGTCTTGGCTCTTAAGGTGAGCCAAACCAAAGTCCTAACGAGCAAATTTCAAAAAGAAAAAAAAAAAAAAGAAATCTGATGTCAGGTTTTAAAAAACACAATTAACTACTTCTAGAAATGCTAAACATTACACTTTTCACGGTACTTCCAGCTACGAAACTTTGTTTTTCCCTCCCATGGATTCTTTTTCTCCACTTTGAAAAAAAAAAAGAAAAAAAAAAGAAAAAAGATGAAGCTCTAGTAATAGCAATTATTTACAAGCAAAACCCTAAGCCACTATCAGAAACCACAGAACGAGAGTAAAAGAGAGTAGGGATATTAAGAGGGTGTACAGTATGAATGTTTTGAGGGGGTTTAGAACGTTTGGACAGATGCTTTCTGCAAAACCATTTCATAATCTTAAACGTACAGAATTTTTTTTGTCTTTTTTAGAATTCAAAGTCTTCGATGCTTTTAAAATGTTCACTGCTGGCTTTTAAAACAAAGAACAAATGGAAGGGATAAAAGTGGAGCATGATTTAAGACAAAATGTCCCAGTCATTTGTGTGTGAGAGAAAGAGAGAAAGAGATAGAGATATAGCAAACCAATCAGGGGAAGGAGAAAGAACAGATACATTCTCGTCTTCAGCCAAAACGTACTTTCAGCCAATCAGGATTTGTGAAGCCAATTCTGGGGCGTGTCCTTATTGTGTCACTGACATACTCTAGGGAGGCAGAAGGAGAATAGAAGTCAAACACTGCCAGCCAATCAATGTCTGAGTGTTTCTTTTCTTTTTTTTTCTCCACAGGAAGACGGTGGGAATGTGTTCGTGTTTCATTTACTGCTAGGTTTTTTTTTTTACTTTTGCTGCTTTTTAAATTTATACCAAATACCTTTTGTGGGGGTGATGTGTATGTCGTCTACTTCCACTGCTGCCCATAAGAATCCTGGGAAAATTCCAGGGTGTCATTGCTGTAGTAGTTGCTGGAATAGTCGCCCTGCTGAAGCGGTTGCTGAGCAATTGGCTGCGACCCCCAATTCTGCTGATTGGTCATCTGACGTCGTTTCGAATCCGGTTGGTTAAACACGTCTGCCTTTCTCTTTCCACCAACGTTACCGCCGCGGTTCCCACGGGTACCCCTGGTGCCACGCCCACCCCTGGGCGACTGGTAAGGGCCCCCTCGCCCCCCTCCGCGTCCTCCTCGGCCTGAACCCATGGGAGCGCCTCCCCTTGGCGCATAGCCACCTCTGCCGCGAGTCGGCGGAACCCCACGAGCTCTGGGAGGGGGCGGAGCTCCGCGGCTCCCACGGTTGCCACGGCCCCTTATTGGGTACAAGTCTTCATAGGCATAGTATGGATCATCATAGCCACCACGGTAGTCATGGTAATCGTAACCATAATAGTCATCGTAGTATTCTTCATAGCTGTAGTAATCAGGTGGGTAAGGATAACCGCCACGACTGACTCGGCCACGGCCACGGCCAGGTGGTGGCATGCGAGGTGGGGGGTAGTAGTAATAATCATCATACCTGCACAGACAACAAAAGCAGAATGAAATGATTCTGAAAAGTGTGTCTGAGTGTTCGGTGGATCTTGCAAGCTGACTTGTGAGTATCAACAAGTATTTCAATGTAAACTTTATTTAAAAAAGAAGAAAAAATGAAAACTCCAATACACCCAAAGAGAACAAAAACTTCTCTGTGTGGTAACCACCCATCCTGTGTACATGTCTTTGACAGGGGTGAGGGTTAATACGGTTATCACAGTGTGCAGACTTACCCTGTGTTTCTGGTGGTCTGTCTGGCAGCTTGTCGCTCTTTCCTCTTCTTGTCTGGAGGCTTTGCCAGGACAATCTCAATCTCCTCTCCCCCAAGCTCTTTCCCATTCATCTCTTCCATGGCCTGACACACACACAAATTGTATCAAGTGCTCTTTCTATAAAAACGAATTTCTTGTTGTGCTACCAATCATCTGTCATGAAGGCATACACACACACACACAATAAAGTCAAACTCTTTTTTTTTATTTGAACATTTACTTTTTTTTTTTTTTTTTTTACACTCGTGTACATTCTAGACTATTCTATCACCTTAACAGCAGCATCCCGCTCCTCAAAGTGAACGAAAGCATAGTCTTTCAATTTCTTAACACGCTCCAGTTTCCCAAACTGCGAGAAAGTCTTTTCCAACAGCTCCTCTGTGACAGACTGGGCCAGTTTGCGAACAAACAGCACCTTCACCTAAAGGCATGTGAACACAAAATATTTTTAGAAAAACCTCTTTAAAATGAACCCTGACGTGAATTCGTTCACTCATTCCCATATCGAGATTCACTGAGCTGGAAGTTATACTTTTAAACAACTCACCTTGGCCATGACCTCAGGGTCAGGCTCAGCGACCGGGTCGGCCCACTCCACAGTCACAGGGTTTCCCCACACCTTGATTTTGCCACTCATGAGGCGGCGACGGGCTTGTGCTGCTGATTTGTGGTCTTCGTACTCTAAGAAGCAGAAGCCTCGGTTCTTCTTCTTATCGTCTGCTTGTGTGTACAGAATCACCTCTTGTAGACCCTCTGGAACAGGAACACGCGTGTGTGAAATTTAAAAACAGATACAGGGCCTTTAAAACACTCCTATTTTTACTGTCATATTAACTGAAAATTGGAAAATACTCCCATACTGTGAGATACTTGGATTTTAGGATTTGTCTACTGTACATGTTCGATGGTACATTAAAGAATGGAGATGGATGTGGGGTGTCTGGGTTCTGACCTGTCACTTTGCCAAAGTCTTCCAGGATGCTCTCCCTGGTCTTGTTCTTTGGAATAGAGCCCACAAACAGTCGGTTGTTGGCCACCGAGATGCAGACGCCCAAATACTTCCCTGGTCTTATCTCATAATTATCACACTAAAAGAGACAAAAGGCAGAAGTTGTATATAAACGTAAGCAGAACATCTGAATTCAGTTCAGCCTCTCATACAAAAGGATCAATAAATTCTATACAGAAGAGGATTTGCCCTTTCTGGGTGCACCGTGGAAGGGTATCAGGGCGTCGTTCTGTGCGCTCACCAGTTTGACCGCCTCCTGGGCAGCGTCTTTGCTGCAGAAGGTGATGAAGGCGTAGCCGCGGTTCTGTCCGGACAGTGGGTCCATCATTAACCTCAGATCCCATATGGACCCTGCCTTCTCAAACAACGGAACCAGCTCGTCTTCATACAAGTCCCGAGGAATTTTCCCCACAAATACCTGCATAAGCGTGCACACACAGTAAAAATAATTACGGGTGTAACTTACATCCAGGGCTTTCATAGAGCAGAAGCAAAACTGGTAAAAGTGGTTTCAATAGTGAATGAGTGAGGTGGTTTAAAAATAAGTTATAGCATCAGCTTCTGGATCAACCCCAGATTCAAGTGAATTCAAAGTTTTGAAAAATGTTACCTCGGTGCCAATACCAGGCTGCGTGCCCGAGAAGACCGCCTCTGGGGGTGGGCCACCATACTTCCTCTGGCCTGTAGTGACATCCAGGGTATATCCTGTCCTCTCCAGCAAAGCCTGAGGGCAGGGCAGTGATGTCATCAAGGTGAGACAAATGAACATGCGAGTTGCTACTGCTTAACCCTGAGGAGGTAAACACATTTAACAGACAACTTACCTTGATCTTTGACTCGTCGGGGCCCTTTGTGGATTCCTGTATTTTGCTGCCTTGCTTTTCCCTCTGTCTGTATGTCTTCATGACACCACACAGGAAAGCGCTCTTATTCTGCAAGGCATCACAGACACGACAACGATGATGCAACAATATTTTACACTTTTACGCATTAAATAAAGGATCTTATAGAACTTTGAGGTTCAAAGGTAACCGAAGAACTCACCTGGACATGAGACAAGTCGCTCTCTTTAAACTGCTGCAGTACAGACAGCGCACCCTCTTCATTAAACTCACGCAGAGCATCGATCGCCCTCTCATCAAGGTCAGCATAGGCCACCAAACCTGTGGCGCACACACACACACACACACACACACACACACACACACACACACACACACACTAACCCTGAGCCTTGTGCACGCAAAAGGTAAACTCATCCACTAAGTTATTCTGAAACTTCTCGGGACCATGTAAAAAGGCTAAACGGTTGACCGTGCACTTGTACTTCAGCCATTAAGTATCATCGCACCAGTCTGGAAGATGTTGTCCAAGCTCTCGGCTACTTTCTGGGGAAGCCCAGCATCGATCAGAGTCTGATAATTCTCTGTGTGCGTCGCTGAGACATCCATGGGCTCTTCGTCTTCTTTAGCGGGAGCAGAGCTGCCATTCACTTCAGCAGCCATTCCTCTGACATAAAAAGATACAAAGAGAGTGAACATGGGCTCAAGTGAGATTGTTACACAGCGTCAGGATACGATACATTTAGTCAGGTGATTACTTCCACGTTGCCACTACAAACATAAAGCTTTACCTTAATATGTAGTGCACCATACCTGCCAAGTTCACAGAACACGGCCCATCAAATCAGAAACAAGTAAAATGAAACAAAATATATACTATGTCGGTTATTTTGACCGTTCAGGCCAACTTAAGTTAAATGGCGTCATAATTAATTAATCACCAAATGTGTGGTGGATATGGCTGAGAAGTCCCTGATTTGGGGTACTGAAGGGTTTATTCAGCGGTATCCACCAAGCCTGAGTTGAATAATTGTTTTAGCATATACACTACACAGGAACATAAACAAACTAAAGATTATTACAGTTTAGTTTTATAGATTGTTTTTCCCATGACAGAGGCAGTTCAGGTGAGCTCAGCACACAAGTGCTGTACAGCTTGGGGCATCTTTTCAACTCAAAGTTTTAAAACACTACCCTGAATCGTAAGAAAGCCATAATGGCGTGTTTATATACTCACTCAAAGTTTGAGCATATACTACTTGGAAACACAAGCAAGGTAAACTTTACATAAAAAAAAGAAAAGAAAAAGAAAGCATAAATTCTTGTTTTAAAGCATTGATAATAACGCTACCTGATTCAAGCATTAATCCAAGTTAGCGAACCAATCAGATTGCGCCATTCCTTTGTTGTATATACTAACTCGACACATCTGAATCTTGTGCACTAAGTGTCAGCTTTGGATTCGTGTGCACTAAACCGACAAGAAATCAAAAAAAATAATAACTCACCATCAAGCTATTTAAACATGATCAAAAGCTGCCCGTCATGGCAATGCAAATGCAAGAGAGAATTATACGGTACTAAAGAAATAGTACCAGCATCAGGCAAAGGGGTCACCATGGGTGCAGAGTGCACATCTCAGGAGTCTATCCAAGAACCAATTTCCAAAAAAAAAAAAAGGTCCTGAACAAAACCAGCCATGTATGAGAGACAAACCCAACTCGGGCAGGAGCTTGTCCAGCTTTTCATGGGTTATGGAGTACAGTGGGGAGCAGGAGCAGGTCTGCCTACACCCCCTGGACTTTCTATTCTGCCTTTATAATGGGATGAAGATAAAATAACCCTTTATTAATCCCCAAGGAGGAAATTCAAATATTAATAAAAATTACTACCTACCACTGAAGTTGTTGTATATTGCATGTCGCGTAAAAAAATATCTAGTCGTTATTTTAAACGTATGATATTTTATTATAACAACAACATTCTCCGAAATTAGTTTTTTCTTACTTTGGGGTGGAATGCAAGAAGTCTGTCACCTGCACCTAGCAACACAAGCAAGCAAGCGAGCGCGCGCGCAGCACAGCACGGCGTCCCCGCCCCCTTTCCAGACAACACAAAGCTAAACCTGTACCTCTGTACATCTACACCGAAAATACAACAATCACATCCCACATAAAAACGCAAAATAAAAAAGCCAGCAGCCCTTATATATGTTTTACTGCAACTTAATGAACCCTGGTGATACAGTAACACTACCACGTTACTTGGCTCGCGCGTGTTTGCTAACAGCTAAAACGCATTTGTATAGTAATTAGTTAAATAAACAGCTGGTATTTTGTTTAATAAACAGTAAAATATGTTACACGGTGTTTAAATTAGCATTTCCACTCAGACATGTTAACACAACAGCGTTCCGCCCCCCTAACAAAACTAGCGCGACACCATGCTAGCCAGCTAGCTAGCAAAGCTAGCTACCTCAAACAACCCGAAAACCGCACCAAGAGGTTCCCCTCACCGACACAACGGACCGAAATGATAAAATGGTGAAACAAATAAAACTGAGAAGACTATCAGGGAACAAACTTAGTACGTTAGGACAAAAGAACGATTGAAGAAGCTAGCAAACCGGCTAAGTCACATTAGCTACATTAGCCGCGGCCTAGCTCTTTCACAAATTCAAATCCACCAACCGCCAAATTGACAATTCAAAATGCTTACCGATATCGGTGTTATTGTTTTTTTTTCTCCCACGGAGCGACACGTAAACACCTCGACTGACCCTCCTTTTTTCCTTCAGCACCAATTTAAAAAAAAAAACACAGGAAACGTGAATGAGCGCGTGTGTAACTGAAGATCCACGAGACGCACACGCGCGCGCACGCACCGACACACATACATATGCACACAAAAGCCCCTCGTCGCTCAAACAACGCCACTTCCTCGCGCGGCGCAGCGAAGCGCCCCCTCCCTCAGCCAATCCCGTGGCTCGATTCCAATTCCACCACTCCCACGTTTCCACTCCCCCTCCCCCTAGGCACTTCCACTCGATCGCTTCACTTCGATGTAATTTAAACATCCCGGTTTATAATGGAACCCAGTTGGAGTCCAGGATTCCTTCGTTTTTACTATTAAACTCCGTCGCTTACAAAACCCGAAAGATTTTTTTTTTAACTCCAAGGGGTGAGTAATAAATAAGGGCCCTAGGTGCATTTTTAATAGGTTGCCTTGGATTGGAATCGAGCCTTAAACGGCGTCAGATTTGCGCAGGCGCCTCCATCATAGAGATTAAACGCGTAGACGGGCGCTCCGTCGAACGTGCTGTGCGGCGTCAACTTGACGCCATCTTGGAAAGTGTTACTTCGGCATCAATAGCATGAAAGGAGATAGAAAAAGTAAGAAAAATAAGAGTTTAGGGTCAGAATGCTTGGTGGTAAACTATAAAAATGACAGGAACCAACACAGCAGATCTGCCAGGGATAACATTTCACAAGTAAATGATAATGACATGCAGAGAACGCCATATAAATCCACGTCAGAAGAGTGTGCATTCACATGAGTATGAGGATGGTACCGGCGTTTTACACTGTATGCACCATATGCATGTGGCCGATTACAGTAGGAGTCAGTGCCTACATGTACACGTATTAAGTAAATGTAAACTCATTATTCAAATATATGGGTTTATGATTGGGAACATGATCATATGAGTATGAAAAGTACTCCTGCAACAATACCTACAACATTGCACACGTATTATAGCAGTATTAGATCTACATGTAAGTGTATATATATGTGTAGATACTCGTACATTTGTCATTTGTGTGTGCAGATCTATGTTATATGATATTATGTCTCAAATATACATTATGTATATTATATAGATATATTATATATTATATACATTATATAGATGTACATGTGTGTGCAACATCCTGAATGCTGCTTATTTTGCTTGTATGTATTGTGACAGTCATTAAAACGAGCATTTTAACTGACAATTTATAGATATAAGGTGACCTGTCAGATGAATATTACAATAAGTACATGTACATGAATGGCAAGCAATGCTTGATATTGTAAACTATTTTTTGCTGTGAGTTTGACAAACAACTAAACATTCACGTCATCTGTCGAATCTCATTCTATTGTTGTTCTTTGTTGTTGTTCTACATCGGTTTTGTTCTGTAGAGCAGTTTAACCTGTTTTAGCATGGCAGATCAGTGCAATGTTTGATTCATTGTTCGGTTTTCTTTATTTTTTGTTCTGTACTTGTATTATTTTAGTTCTTTCAATGTTATATGACATGTTGGTATATTTTGTTCCATATTTTGGTAATAAATTTGATTGGGATTGTAGGGGGTGAGAGAAAGAAATGAGCTAAATAAATTGAACAATCATGTGTCTAGAAATTATTTTATTTATTTCCATTTATTTTTTATACCAAAAAGTACCAATAAATGTATTAATATGAATAAATATATAATATTAAAACAGTTTGATAAGATCTAATAGATGTGAACAAGAGCATACTCTAATTAAATTAGAGTTTAAAAAAATATGTTGCAATAAATTTTCTACAATAAACAACATTAAAATATACAGCACTACTGGAATAAAAATATTTGCATGTTGCATATAGCATGATATGATGTGGGATAATTACATTCTTTTTAATTAATTAATAACATGTATTTATTCTGTACTATGCATTCCATAGTAATAAAAATAAACACACTGATATGATGATATCATGTTCTGTGCCAAATAAACCCACGGATCGCTTTCTAGTGGCATTAAAACATTTTCTTTATGCTCACTTCCCCCACTGTTTCTATAGCAAAAACCCACAAGGAGCCCTCTCCAAGATGGCGTCATGTTGACCCCACGAGAGCGATGCACGACCCGTCTATCTTTTTAGTATGTCTATGGCCTCCATTCTCGAACAGAAGAAGAAGAAGAAACAGAACGCGAGCGCGCGCCAGTGTACAACCTCCAGGAACCGCAGCAAGAACAGTCATGTCTGAAGTGCACGCGCCTGTCTGTTCCAGTACTTAATAATGAATGGACGTTTGCTACAGCAAATATATTTACAATACAAGTCTTTGCAGGCAATGTAACTTATTAATCATTAAAATAAAAAAATGAACCATGTGATTGCCCAAAAGAAAAGGATCACTAAAGCATTTTGGTCAGAAATTGTTGATTACTTTCTATAATAGCAGCTCTGACAAATCCCAGGTTTATATAAATGTTGTATTATACTATACATTCATCCATTCACTCATTCCCTGAACTGATTTATCCTACTCGGGTCGCCGGGAGACTCATCCCATCCCATCTCAGCCAATCACCCTAATGTGCATGTCTTCGGACTGTTGGAAGAAACCAGAATTTCAGGAGGAAAGCACACAAGCACAGGGAGAACATGCAAATTCTACACAGAAACACCCTCACTGAGCCCGGGATTTGAACCCAGGACCTTCTTGTAGTAAGGCAGATGTGCCTACACGCCACCATACAGAGACATATAAAATGTAAATAAACACCCCTCATTACAGAGTTTTATCTCTGAAACTCATTTGATCAAACGTGTTAATATATTTTTTCTTTTAGATTACTGAGTATAAATTGTTTAGGGTAACAAGCTATGCCGTGAACACCAGGAGCAAAAGAGTTGTCTGATTTTCAAGAAGGGTGTATTGTGGGTCAATCTGAGGGTGGATTTAGTTCAGATTTAGTCAGATTGTTCAAAACCTCGGGATTCCTCTTGCCACAGTCAACCGAGTGATTGTACAACACCAGCAAAGGCAAGGAATCAACAGCATCCCAAGCAGGTCGTCCTGGAACCTCTGACAGGTGTTTGAAAATAATACCCGCTGTAAGGATATTGCAGTACTGCTGTGAAGGATCTCCATCAACTTGGCTGCGATGTATATCTATGTATAAATCTTTCATGAATGATGGTGTTATTTACTATTGATATGGTACTATATAGGTGTATATGACACCTGAGCATCACACCCATATGTGATGCTTCCCCAAACTCTACAACAGCCCTGTTTGTGTCACCTGGATTGGATGGGTGACAGGCAGAGTTGTTTTTTGATTAACTTTAACTTGTGTCTAGGGGGGAAAAAGGTAAAACCATTTTAGTATCTTATGGTCCTAATTCTATAATAATAATAATAATAATAATAAGAATAATAAGAAGAAGAATAAGAAGAAGAAGAAGAAGAGTAATAATAATAATAAGAAGAAGAAGTAGAGGAATAATAATAATAATAATAATTAGAGGAAGAAGAAGAAGAGGAGGAGGAGAAAGAATAAGAAGAAGAATAGTAATAAAAATAAGAAAAAGAAGAGGAGGAGGAGGAAGAAGAATAAGAATAGTGATAATAATAATGATAATAATAATAATAATAAGAGAAAGAAGAAGAAGAAGAATAGTGATAATAATAATGATAATAATAATAATAAGAGAAAGAATAAGAATAAGAATAGTGATAATAATAATAATAATAAGAAGAAGAGGAAGAATAGTGATAATAAAAATAATAAGAAGTAGTAGAAGAAGAAGAAGAAGAAGAAGAAGAAGAAAAGAAGAATAGTGATAATAATAAGAAGAAGAAGAGGAAGAAGTATAGTGATAATAATAATAAGAAGAAGAAGAAGTAGGTGATAATAATAATAATAATAATAATAATAATAAGTAGTAGTAGAAGAAGAAGAAGAAGAAAAATAATAATAATAAGAGGAAGAGAAATAAAAGAATAATAATAATAATAATAATAATAATAATAATAATAATAAAGCAAGTTTTAACATGTTCTATAAAATTAAGTTCAGAAAATCATTTAAATAATTTTTTATGGTAAATTCATAAGGAATTTTGTAGATTCAAATTTCCTGACCTACACCCGACCACAAAGGACCTCGTGGCGCAACGGTAGCGCGTCTGACTCCAGATCAGAAGGTTGCGTGTTCAAATCACGTCGG
>JBCNYH010000007.1:26472501-26500940 GCA_039654325.1 Tandanus tandanus | reverse complement strand
AATTGTAGGCCGTTGAGTTGTTAATTCCAAAGCACACAGCCTTTTGGCTGCCTTCTGGGCATTGTAGCAGGAGTAAGCAGGAGTAGCAGGAGTAAGAAAACTCTGGGTTTTCTAGTGTTAAAGAATAAAGATAAAGATAAAAGTCTCAAATTAAAAATTACATATATCATTCATTTTTCCAATTTATTGTCAATGTGAACTCCAAGGTATTTGTAATCCTCCACCATTTCCACGCTGTGGTCTTCCAGTCAGGTAGTCCACAATTCAGGACAGAAGAGAGGCATTCACCTGCATCGCTGTCAGCTCCTCACCCAGTAAGGTCGGCCTGATGGTACTGAACGCACTGGAGAAGTCGGAAACCATGACCCGCACAGTGCTCGCCGGCTGGTCTCATCCTTTTATTACTGAGCTTAGCAAAAATGGGAATGCAGCTTGTTTCATTCATTGGGCCAAATCAAAGGGTTGCCAGTTCTTTTTTTTCCCCAAAACAACAAACAACCAAAAAACAGAATCAGTGAAATAGTCAAATGATCACCCCCTCCTGTGCCAATACTTTGTGGAAACACCTTTACACTGATTACAGCCATGAGTCAATTGGGACTGTTTCACTGTGTCAAGCTCATTCAAATTGGCTGGTGACTGTTGATGGATTGCAATCTTTAAGTCTTTCCACAGATTCTCAATAGGGTTTAAGTCTGGACTCTGACTAGGCCATGCAGGGACATTTAAATTTTTCTCCTTCAGCCATTGTGTGGTCAGCTTCAGGTCACTGTCATTGATTGTGTATGTTGCGCTGTAATGGACTGGCGAGCTGTTCAGGGTGTACCCCGCCCTTTGCCCAGAGTTAGGTGAGATGACCCTAGTAGGATTAAGCGGTTTGACGAATGAATGATGTATGTTCTATTTCTGTATGACTAACAGTTTCAACTCACTGTTAAAAGCTTTAGCTAGTGATTACCATTTCCCTTGCATTTCACACAAAACACACACACGCACACTCACCTTTGCTCACCAGGCAACCTCTCGGGGTATCTGAGTGGTGCAAAAGCTCAGCCCCCACAGAGGAATTGCGCTCTGGGGACCATTGGCATTTGCTAATGACGCACATGCACAGCTGTAATCCAGGGCCAGAGACACTTTATCATTCATAGCTGAAGGATTACATGAGAGGTGCTTTTCAAACAGTGCAATTAGTTTCCCTCAATCAGAGCTAGTGGGACACAAAAGCCCAACCACTGTGGCTTGAGTGCTACCATTCAGCCTGGCATGCAAATTGAAATAAAGCACATACCTGTTGAGTTTCTGAAAGAATGACTGGACTCCTCAAATTTCTATGACCTTACTGGGACTTAAGTTATATTGTTTTAACAAATAACAAAGTGACACATAACAAGAGCGGAAGCTGGGCCTCATGTGCTACATTAATGTGAGGGTGATGATTAGTCCATAACGAGGATTTAAGGATAGAAAAAGGGAACTGATTGGCTGGTGAAGTGGAGACCGCTCTTAGGGTGAACTGGTGTTTGATGATAATGACTAGGGAAATTATCCGGGTATACCTAAATAGCATCTCCACACTGACTTTTTTTGGCTTTACTACTTTCAGAGTATTCAATCATTCCACTTATCCTGTTTAGGGTCACGGAGAAGCTGGAGCCTATATCAGCTGATTCGGGTCGAAAGGCAGGGTACAGCTTGAGCAGCTCTCCGGTCCAACACAGACAAACAACCGTTAACATCTAGGGGCAATCTCTAGCCTAATCTCTATGTCTTTGGACTGTGGGAGGAAACTGGAGCACCTGTAGGAAACCCACACAAGCATCTTATATACAGTATGTCCAAACGTAGATCTTAAAAATCTGCATGGCAACCACATTAATCCTCCAGTAACTGGTTCACGGTTCTTCATCTTCTGCTTTATCCTTTATTAGGGTTGCAGTAAGGCTAGAGCCTATCTCAGCCAAATCTGGGCAGAGGTAGGGTACACACTAAACAGCTCCCTAGACCATTCCAGGGCAACACACACCTAACTATTCACACTCGCACCAAAGGGCAATCGAGAATATCCACTTAGCCCAGTGTGCATGTCTTTGGACTGTGGGAATGGGTTTCCGGCGCAAGTACGGCCAAAACATGCAAGCTCCACACAGAAGCGCCCTCACCGATCCCCATGCTAACCACTACGCCACCGTGACCCCCTTCCTAAAATAACTGTTTATTTATCATCTAAAAAGCAGCAGAAATCCTCAGCCACCATTGAAAAATGGTTATTGTAGAATACCTCGTCCAGGGCTGTTAATGTATGTAAGCAACATCCTTGTATTTCAATGCAGGCTCCCAGGCCCTGATGATGGACATGATCAATGCTCAAGTAGTTTGGAACTGAAGGCACTTATAGAGACCTGGCCATATTATTTATTCTCCTTCCTTTAATGCTGCAGGTAGTGAACAGACATGGCTGCAGATCACTTTGGTCATTTGGTCTAACAGGAAACTAATAGGCAGAATGGATGTGGAATATCTCAGACCATCATGCAGTTGACTTTGTGCAACTTTGCCAGTTTAACAAAGTAAAACAATGCCAGACGTCTATATAAAGGGATTTCATATTGGTCAAGGGAAGTGATTGCTTACTTGAATGCAAAGCATACGACTCCTTCTTCAATTAAATGATGAACCCATCGGCTAATTCTTAGCAGCTAATTCTTACCTTTGTGAAACTTGGACATGAAGCTCAATGATTTTACACACTGAATGATGTGTAACCATGGTTACACATGTACCCTTCTGATCCATCCTACTTTTTTAGTTTTTCCTTCTCAGATAATACTCTACTTAAGAGGTAGGAAGCTAAAGAGGCATACAACTAGCATTTGAATTTGAAAACCAAGGAGAAATTTTATACTTACATAGAATTTCCATGGGCAGTACGGTGGTGTAGTGGTTAGCATGTCCGCCTCACAGCAAGAAGCTCCTGAGTTCAAGTTTGAGGGTGTTTCTATGTGGAGTTGGCATGTTCTCCTCATGGTTAGGGCCATGGAGAAGCTGAAGCCTATCATAGCCAACACTGGGCGAAGGAAGGATACACCTTGAACAGCTTGCCAGACCATCACAGGGTCAACACGACCATTCGCACTCACATCCACACCTGGGACAATTTGGAACAGCCAGTTAGCGTAGTGTGCATGTGTTTGGACTGTGGGAGGAAACCTACGCAAGCTGAGGGAGAACATGCAAACTCCATACAGATACGCCCGAGCCCGGGACTCGAACCCAGGACTTTCTTGCTGTGAGGTGAATCACTACACCACTGTGCTGCCCAATATAAGCTACTTCACATAGGTAAAGACCATCTCAAAAAGAGGATTTTATATGTCATGGCAGCAGAAGTGGAAAAAAAAAAAGCCAATTAAATTTCTGAGTGACTGACTCATATGTGAGTCACATAACTTTCCTAACTATTCCTTGGTTATGTCATTGTCTCATTCTTTGTTCTCATGCATAAAATACATGAAATAGCATGCTGCTAATCATCAGTGATGACAAAGAGGAAAATTGACTCATTAATTTCAAAATTGCAATAATCATCCACAGATCCGTAAACAGGGTAATTCTGAATTCTGACTAACTGATAATACAAGTGTTAGAGGGATGATGCATTCCTTCTTTTGTGATTTTTTTCTTCAAAAACTGTGGTACACTGAGACTACTTTAAATGACACGGAGGTGTCACAGGAGGTTATTGCTAGGTTAGCGGCAAACAAGTTTTGACAGCTCATTGTTCCGAAAGTTACAGACCTTTGGTCCAACAGCCCTAACCCTAACCCAACTGAACTGAGTAGGGTGCCCAACTGATTTAAGCCAGGTGCCCATTATATATGAGTTTGTCTGTCGGAATATACAGCCGTTCATAAAACAACAAACTACCATGTTAGCCTTAACTTTCATATGAACAGTGTTCATATTCTGAAGCCTTCATGACACCCGACCTCCATTTCAGTCCTTCCATGTGAAATTCATCTTCATCATTCATTTTCTGAACCGTTTAATCCTAATTAGGGTCGTGGGAAGGCTGGCGCCCTCTGGACGAGGGCAGAGTACACCCTGAACATCTCGCCAGGCCATCGCAGGGCAGAAACACGCTGACGGCAACCCAATGGCCTACTCTTTATGAATGACAGCAATGGTTCTTTTACATGCTTCTCACCACAGACTGTGAGAGACATGGCTGGCCTTTGATAACCCAGTTAGCCGCACTGGGGGACAGCAGTGACAACTTGGTGATAGTGGGGCTTGAACCCCCAACCTTCGGATCATTAAGTCAGCACCTTAACCACTGAGCCACCAATGCCCCTCCATGTGAAATTGTTTTCTTTTAAATAAAAATGGCATTATGAGAAAGGTAAAGCTGGAGAAATGCATCAGAAATGTACCAATAACAGAAATGGAGGTTCTGTGTAATAGGTAGCCAGGTTTTTAATGGTTTATACATCAAATAAATAACCATTCCTCGAAAATAAAATAAAAATGACTAGATAATGGGGTTGTTTTCTGTTCTCCACAGGCTATATTGTCTAGATTGCATCCTAGATGTTCATGCTGTGGTCCGTTTTTTAAGTTGTTACTATATTTGTAGAAAAAAAAAAAAGCATTTTATGAACTTAAGTGGCTGATTTTATTGTTGCTTTCTTCCAAGAACTATGAAAAAACAATATGTGTCTATTTATATTAAGAGACAAAAATGTCAGAGATAAGAAATAACATAGAATTAAAACACCAATTAAGGACTTGGAAAAGGGGGGTGGGGGTCATCAAATTTGCGCCAGGGTGTGTTGGGGTAGGGTACAAAGAAGCAGTGATTGATGCAACAAATTATATCAGTATTGGCAGGGAAATTATCAGTGGAGCAGCAATCTGTCAGGTGAAGCTCAATAGTACAGCTAACTTGTAAGA
Organism: Tandanus tandanus; assembly: GCA_039654325.1. NCBI lineage: Eukaryota > Metazoa > Chordata > Actinopteri > Siluriformes > Plotosidae > Tandanus > Tandanus tandanus. Next base: position 26,495,987 of record JBCNYH010000007.1, on the reverse strand, counting down.
AAGACTCAATTATTGGTTCCTGGTTTGATGTCATGGCATAATTGAATTCAAATTTAGGCAACATGAATCTTGAATTGATGACGGTAAAAAACTGAACCACTCCATAAAGTCTTCTCCAGCATATACCACATACCGTATATATCTAATAGGGTGAAGGTCAGGACTCTGTGGGGCCAGTTTATGTGTGAAAAGGATTCCTCATGCTCCCTGAACCACTCTTTCTCTATTTGAGCATCAATTTTATGTCCGTGCCATCAGGGAAGAAAAAGTCTATTGATGTGATAACCTGCTCATTCAGTACATTCAGCTCATCAGCTGACTTCATTTTACTGCCACATAGTATTGCTGAGACTCAACCTGACCAACATAAGCAGCAATGTAATGATGAAAACCAAGGCTAGAGTCTAGTAAAATGTTTTCTATGGCTGGGCAGTGCATACATTCCACTGATTTGTTAACCTACTTAATTATCATCAATGATGCATTTGTATTCCATACATTCTGGAACTCTTAGAATATGACATGATTCTCAGTGCTGGCCAAAAGAGGATTAGCCCCAATGATTAGTCTCTGTTGCCCTTGACTTGGTAAGGGTTAAGGCACTGTGAATATCTTTAAGGCTAAATTAAGAAGTGGCATATAATCTTAATGAAAATGCTTAGGGCAGTGGTGGCTCAGTGGCTAAGGCTCTGGAGTACTGATCTGAAGGTCAGGGGTTCAAGCCCTAGTACCAACAAGGTGCCACTGTTGCACCCTTGAGCAAGGCCCTTAACCCACAATTGCTCAGTTGTATATAAAAAAATGATAAATATAAGGGTGTCTGCCAAATGATGTAGATAGATGTAGATAATGAAGATCATAACAACTAGTACTATGAGTCTCATGCATCAACATTAATGTGCGCTTCGGAGAATGAAGAACCATGTCATTTTATAATATAGATTTTTTTTTTATTATAAATCATACATATTCATCTTGTGCTATGAAACCTGTACAACTGAAAACAATGGAAAAATAAAGACATAAAAATGTAAAAGACACAAACAGTTAGGACTTGGTTAATCCATACCGTCTAAGACTGCAACAGCAGGGAAGGTTATTGGCACACAGGGTAACAGTGTTTCAAAACACAGGACAATACAGAAGACAAATCTGTTATTCAACAATCTGGGGAATCAAGTAGAAAACCAGGGGTTTGTCCCTGAAACATACTCTATTGTCTATTATTTTTCTTATACAATTTCTATTTTTATCTCCCAAATATTAATCACAAGACTCAAAGTCATGTGCTTTCTTCCATCAAATAAAATTTATGGAGAAAGAATCTTTGATAGGTACTAATACAGTCCTTAGACAGTATTATCATAAATGTCTCTATATGCTCTATAAACATGGTACAAAATTCCAAAAATAATAAAAATCTGGCATGGGTCTGACATCACCCTCACTTGAGCATCAAGCGTCCATCATCATATTGCACTTATATTCATTCTCTTTTTGCACAATATGAGAGTCTGTTTGCATCTACGGCTGTCAGTGCAGTTCTGCTGGAGTTCAGCGGAGGGAGAGAACAGCCTCGGTCAACATGCCGAGGTGCCTCAAGGCCCGGTACTAGGGTCTTTGGGGTTGTAGATATTTTCCCCTTGTTGTCAAGTTCACAAGGCCATGGAAAGAGCTGGTAATGGAAATGGAGGAAACACAAATAGTGAGATGATCCATCTGGGCGTTCAGCTGAGCAAAGATGGTGCTTTTATCCGTAATGTGTCCACATGCCACTCGAACCCGGCCTCAGGTACCCAGAACGCGCACTGGGCTTGCTCCAGGTGTAGCAGCGGTGTCACACAAGTGGCCACATGGGTTTGAGCATCCTTGTGGAGCCACACCACCACTTATTATGTTCCTCATGTAGGTTTTGGGAAACAGTCGGATGTTTTATATAATACTAGGAATATTAAACTCAACAGTTGAAGGCAATGAAGAAAAATACAAGCAGAAAACAAAGTACAATAAAACAAATTAATCTTATAAATAAAAATCATAGAGTCATAATGCGATATAAACAATAGTACGTAATAACAATGACAGTTTAAACAATAAAAATAAATGTTCAGCTCCGACAGTCCTATTCAGGCCTTGAGTCCAGGAAAGTTATGCTATTAGACTCTGGATAGAGTTCAATGGAAGAGTCTGTAATAAGCTCTGGAGAAGCAGCGCTACGCAAAAGCCATAAAAAACGATAACCACAGCGCAGACAGTTGGCAACATGCGTCCGTTCACCTCAGGGTGAAAAACAGCCAAGAGGCTGCTGGGAAGTCACTCGGTGCCAGTCCTTCTCTCATTGTGAGAGCAGAGACACTGGAAGAGGTCGAGCTCAAGGGGCCGAGTAACTGGTCGCCCTTTCCATACTGAAGTCGAACAAAAACTGAACAAAAGGCACAGGCATGAAGACCAGACCTCCTGGACCAGACGGAAGAGTTGTGGGAGAAGCTCTTGGCGGAAAAAAACGAGAACCTTACTGTGCTTAAAGGAGAACCAAAGCCACCCCATCAGATCCATCCATCCACCAGATCCCCTCCCCCCTTCTACTTCATGTTAATTAGCATTACTTGAGGCTACACAAATTGCTAAATTATGCAGCCTTTCTCATTCATTCCCCTCCTTAATTCTTTGGATATCAGGACATGGTTTTTGGTTCTCTCTCTCTCCATCCCTACATTCTATATATCATTCTTGACCTTCCATCTTTCCCTTCAGATTCCGCCCTCTCCCTCTTCCTTCCCAAACCAAAAAGAGCCAGGGTACACAGGATTTTTTTTGGTAAGGGCCTCACACTTCTGTCTGCAGATCGATGATGTCCTGGCCTACCAGAGGAATGGCAGTGCCAGGCTTCTCCCACTCTACAGAGGGCATCTCCAAAGGTGATGCCGCCAGAGGCTCGAGCTCCTTCCGCACCCACGATGGCGGCGATGCCTGAGATCGGGGCATGGTCTCCCACGAACGCTCACCCAGCGCTTGCTGTTTATCCTGGAGGAGAAAAGAAATGTGAGATGGATTAGGAAGAGTTAAGACACCGATCTCAACAGCCAATGTTCTCTCTTCTGTACTTTTTCTGGTGGAACCTAAATCTCTTTATGGCACCATTAAAATGATGTTAAAGGCTGTAAAAGTTGCTTTAGGGAACCAAACCTCATCCCTACGTTAGAAAACAATATGTCCCCTATATGTGGATATTAATGTTATCCTTCCATTAGACTAACTGCACAGTGTAAAAGAGGTTAATGCATTTTCCTATAGGCATTTACAGGCTTGTGTTAGTGCTCCAACATCAATGCTAAGAGAAGTATTGAACTGAATAAACATTATTGTTCCCCTAAAGCAGAAACAATTTATATTCCAAAAATAAAGCTTAAGAGACACTTACGCTGTGGCTTGTTTTGTCACTTCCTGCAGAAGACACGCTCCATCTCACAGACTGCACCAGAGAAACAAAGAGAAATTACTCCAACCCTGCCATTTACACAGCCTGACTTTAACACACTGTAATCTGAGGTCTCGGGATTTCAATTTTATGTCTGTTCATTTAACACTTGTGTTCTGAGCATGAGCAAATTAAGAAGAAAAGATTAAGACGAAGGTGGGAAGTGAGATGGCGGTTAGAAATGGCAGCCGTACACATGCATTAGCTTGATAGTGGTGGCTAACCTTGCTGTCAGAAGCGGGTGATTCTCTGTCTTTCTCAGCATGATGTAATTTCCGGTTGAGGTCCTGGAACATATTCTGATGGCGCTTTCGCGTATGCATGATCTTCTACAGGGGGGCACATGACAGAACAAAAAAGGGTTAGAAATGACAGAAAAATACAATATATGAGGTAAAAATAGCTTTATAAGTTCTTCCTAAATCGTATACATGAATATATTTAAAAGTAACTTTAAGTGGATGCCCTGTTCGTGTTCATTATTTTTCATTTGCAAAAACAAAACAAAAGCCAAAGGCTGTAATCTTCTCATAGAGCTTTTGCCTCAGAATAGGAATGATGTCTCTAAGCATAATGCAGTAATTCTGCTGCTGTGCAGGTGAGTTATGAAACCATAATTACCTCAAAGTCGAGCTCAGCATAACGAGATTTCTGCCTCTGTGATGTGGGCGTAGGAAGAAAAGCCGGGAGAAGAAAAGAAAGAAAGAAAGAACAAACATTAATCATTCTTATTTAAATGTTACTGCTGAGCCAACTGGAACAAACTGTACTTTTTTGTTTTAAGTGTTAATTATAAAACTATTAAATCCCCATAAAGTGAATTCAGGTGTGTTTAGCCTTATATAACTCACTAATAACTTTTCCTTCAATATTTAACAACAGCAGTATATTTCCACTCACCCCTTCGCTGACCTCCAGCGAGCTCATGGACAGTGTAGAGATGGTCTCGCTCTTCGACATCATAGAGTTCATGGAGTCAAAGGTGTCTCCTAGCAAACTGGTGACATGGCTCTCGCTGGAAATATTGTGCACGTTCTGCAGGGGTGAGTCGCGCTCCGAGTATGACACGCTTGCGCGGTCGGCAGGTTCTGGCTTGGTGGCGTAGGCGGCCTGTGGCTCGGCGTATCCGCTGCCCAGATGCATGATGCGTGCTTGAGGCAGCTGCTCAACGCTAATGTTGTACTTAGCAGAAGAGATGTCGTCCTTAGGCTTGGAACGCAGCGTGGATGTGGTGTTGGGCATCAGCATGTAGCCGCTTGAATCAGGAGCGCCACCTTCAGTCTGCACACGCAAGAGCTCAGGGTCCATCTGTGTGAAAATGTCGCTGTCGCATACGTAGATCGGCTTGGAGCAGGGCGGCTCACCTCCACGGCTCTTATCGCGACGCAGGGTAAGAGTGTGGCTGGAGTAGTCGGGCATGGGAGGCATGTGTGTCTTAGCACTGGGTTTTGATGGCAAGGTGTGGAAGTTGGGACCCATGGGAAGAGGCAGCTGGGGGAGAGGCATCTTCTCTTCTGAAGAGCTCTTCATGCCTCCTGACCAAAAAAAAAAAAAAAAAACCATGAGATGACACATTTTAGCATATTGCAACATCAAGGCATAGAATACAAATTCTGGGAGTTAAAATACATAATATATAGCAGGATGTGTAAAACTGGTAATCTCACCTGGTCTATTTGAGTCACCGTCCTTCTCAAAGTCACCCTAGGAGTGACAGGAAAGAGGGAGGGAGGAGAAAAGAGAGAAGGAAAAATAAAATCAACAGCTATTTGCGACTGCTGCAGGGCTTCATGTAAAATGCATGAGGATGCTAATGCTGCTTCCTGAGTTAACACTGAATGTGTTGATCAGTGTATTTCTGTGCACATATGTGACACTCACCAAGCGCTGCGTGTGACCATTCTGCAGTGAGCTCCCAGAGTCACCGTTCCCATCATCCTTACGATCAACTACACGACATTTCACAGCCTCTTGTACCTATAGCATAAACACACACATTTAATCAGTGTATTAGCATTATATGAGTATGTGTATATATATATATATATATATATATATATATATATATATATATATTCCATCCTGCACATTGCGTGTATATCCTATAATAGCTGCATTCTCGGCTCACCTCTCTTCGCAGGATGCAATGCACCATGACGATGATGAAGCCCTCGAGAGAATCAAAGACGGCGAACAGGATCTGGAAGAGAGCCGAGCGCCGGTCCGTAATGGCCAACACAGCTGACATCCAGGTAAGAGCCAGCAAAGGGAGAACCACACAAGAGCTCCACAGCGATGCCCTGCAGGAACCAGCATTAGGGTCAACCACAGCTATTGTGTGTGTATGTTTTTTTTGTTTCCATCAGAAAAAGAATCCATCAAACCAACCAACCATCCATCCACCCATAAATACAACCAACCGTCCATCTATTCATCCATCAAATCAGCCATCCATTCATCCATCCATCCATCCATTCTTCAATCCATTCATGAATCCAATCAATGGCGAAACAGACAAACAAATATTAAATGATACCCTAAACAACCAATGATGACTGTACAGCTCTTACCCTGCTCTCTCCTTCAGCTTCACGTCAGTGATCCCGTCCTTGGACACAAGCTTATTAAAGACCAGTATGCCAATCACCATGTTCACCTAGAACACAAAACAAAGTGCACAGTGAGGTTAAGAGCAATAAAAAGACACTTTCACATGCCCATATACCCATTCTCTTTATTGTACTAGTTGTGTGTGTGTGTGTGTGTGTGTGTGTGTGTGTGTGTTTCATTTACCAGCACAACAGCAGCAGCAGGTCCAACAAACGAGTAGAGAAGCCCTCCCTCTAGAGATAGCCAGCAACTACAGGACAAATAGAAGCACTTAATGTAAGTAACAGAAAAAAACCCAGAAGACTGTGTGTGTGAGAGAGAGAGAGAGAGAGAGAGAGACTCACTAGTTGACCGTGCCGTATCCCTTGGCCTTGGTGAAGCCTACAGAAACAGCTACGACGAGCGCGGGCAGGCCCCAGCCCAGGCACAGGAAGCGCTTACGGATGATGCGGTTGCGCAGGCGACCAGTCACGGCCATATAAGACTGCCACGCCTCTGTCAGAACCCAGCAGAAAGAGGAGAGGAAAAAGAAATGGAGGAAGGCTGCAACCAGGGCGCACATGATCTGAGAAACAAAAACAAACAAGTGTTAAGTTTACTCAAGCAAGATATATTAGACAGAGAACACAGTGTACTAGAGGACGGTGGGTGAGAATGATGTCATACCTTGTTGCGAGCCTGTGTCTGGCCAATCAGGATGAGAGCGTTAGAGCAGATGATTGACAGGCAGAAGTTGATGAGGATGACTGAGCGTTCAGAGCGTATATATCTAATAGAGAGAAAATAATCAGTCAGTTTTTCAATCAGTGACTATTGATCTAAGAGAGTAAGTGTGTGTGTGTGTGTGTGTGTGTGTGTGTGTGTGTGTGTGTGTGTGTGTATGTGTGTGTGTTTTCTTTCATGTTCTTACTTCCAAACAGAGACATAGATGATGATGAGCAGTAGCAGCGTCAAGGACGAAACGCCACATCCCACGATCATCGTAACTGACGGCAACAAGTTCTTATCCATGTTCTAAAGAGAGGTAGAGAGGCAAAACATTTAGTTATCACAGTCACACACTCTCACACACCCTCATTGGTCCCTTTAGGCAACATGAATGGCAGAAGTAGGGCAGTTCTGAGGGAAGGGGAAATAAAGGTGAGACGTTTTGTGCGTGTGCGTGTGCGTGTGTGTGTGTGTGTGTGTGTGTGTTACAGGGGCCAGGTGGACTAATTCTCACCTCTGCAATAATCTGTGTTGTTGGTGAGTGGAAGCTAAAAGCTCATGTTGTGCCAGCAGACACACAGTGGTGTGTGTGAAATGGAGTAAAAGAGAATGTAGCATGTGTGGGCCAGTAATGAACAACAACAACAGAAAATAATAATAATAATAATAATAATAATAATAATAATAATAATAATAAAATAGCATTTTAAAATGTTCACCCACTCATTTGCTGAAACATTTAATCCTATTAGATTAAATTAGACACACACACACTCACACACACACACAAAACCATTCACACTCACACCTAGGGGCAATCTGAAACAGCCAATTACACTCAAGTGCATGTTTTGTCTTTATATGATTATTAACATTGTGCTTCATCAGAATTATTTTGTTTAACCATAAAAAAAGATAAAAATACTAGAGAAAGGTTTTAAAAGGAAGAGTTAGGAGGGTTTTAAACAATCATATGGACATATAAAGGGTTTTGATGGGTAAATAAAGTTATTATTATTATTATTATTTTTATTTGATGAATACATCACTATACTCTTGTTGTATTTCCTATGTATATATTTGTATCTCTAAACATACAGGAAGTTAATATTAGCGCAGTCTTCGACAATTATAGCCGAGAAAGTGATTTCAGTTGATGCTGTTTTTCCCAGTGTGGGATAACAAGATAAATCGAGCTAGTGTGACCCAAATATGACTCGGGAAGCTTTCGCCCTTGGAAGATGGAATGTTTGTCTGTAAGCCAAGAAAAAAAAAACCCTTACAAAATCAGGACAAGAAGGCCACAGAGAATAGGACGTGTGCTAATGAGTGCCCTGTTCCACTGACTCACACGTGACGTACTGGTTAAGGACGTTTGAGCACAGGACGAAGTAGAGCATATCTCAAGATCTCACAGTCCAGTGTTTTGTCAAAGGTTTTAATCATCCATGGATTCATGGAAATGCGTCTTGTGCATCACAGACCTGTTATCGTATCTGTAATCAGTTTGATGATAACTGGTAGTGTGCAGACCCTCTGTTGGTAGTCTGCAGGAAATAAATATGGCTGATTCGATATTATTATTATTATTATTAATATTATTATTATTATTATTATTAATTTATAAATCTACAAAAGTAGCTTTGAATCTGAATCTTGAATTGACACGAGGCACACCCCATACGTCCGGCTGCAATACAAGCCGTGTGTGCATTAGTCATTTGAAGGCCACTGCTCTTGTTATTCCTCCCCTATCTCTCGGAAAGCTCCATCACACAAGAAGCGAGTGCTGCGGATGCCGTTACCAAGGCAACTGCAGAGCAAGATGCTTTAGGCGCAGCAAGGCAGCCTCCAATCAAATGAGGAGGAGAGAAGATCTGCACAGCTCTGCGCAAAAAAAAAAAACGAAAAAAAAAAGAAAACAAGCACATCGGCCATTCCTTTTCTTTTTTAATAAGATAAGGAATTTGTTCCATAAAGAATGTGCTTTAATTAGCATATAGGTCTCCGAGTTAACAAAATGTTGGGGCAATCTATAAAAATCTATATAAATGGTAATAGTGAGGTTATGAATGATTTCTAATATATATATATATATTTACATTTTGAAAGATGATTGATGGCTAATCAGCCTTCATTGTTTCACTCATCAATTCAATATCATCAGTAACTGACTGTATAAACAGACTGAAAGCATGCACGCATATCGCCACGAATACTGTATATTAATGACAGTGCGGACGTTTTAACCTGTTTCCACCTTTAAAGGTTTATTCTGCTGCCTATTTATTACCAAAACACCAACACAAGCCTTTCGCTTTTCTGTTCTGCATTAACAGACAACATCGCCATGCACACCTACATCCCCACACACCCACACAAACACTGACGCACAACAACAAACACGTCTCCCACGCAAATCCATGCATGCACGCATAGTGGACTCACCGATTCGGGGTTTGGACGTGCTAAGATGGCGAATGTGGAGAGAGCTTCACACGCACACCTGGTCCTGCCTGAATCGAGCGCGAGCGCTCTGCAGCCGCGTGCCGACCACGAGCCCAGCAACGACTCACTGAGCGAGAGGAGAGAGGAGGAGAGAGACAGAGACAGAGAGAGGGAGACAGAGAGAGAGGGAGAGAGGGAGAGAGCATTTCAGAGATATCTCACACTGCAAAATGAGCCCTCGGGATTTTTTTTTTTTCCCGCTTCTCTCCCCGCACGCGTGTTCTACATAATAGGTGTCAGTGGTGAATAAGGGGACGAAAAAAGACTGAGAGAGAGAGAGAGAGAGAGACACACACACACACACACAAAGCCACAGGGCTAGACATATTCAGTGCATCCCAATGCAATCATAAACAAATTTTTTATTTTATTTTGTTGTACCCGAATCCCACACCTTACTTATTTGCCCCAGCTATCCAACAAAATCACCTGACTAATGAATTCAAATTAACAATTAGGTCACAGGTCATAAAAAGCCAGCATGAGACCCGTTTCTCAGATCACATGGCCACGTCCACAGCACATGAATAATGTCTAGCAGCCAAAATGTCTCCCATGTCTTTCTCTGTCTGAGAGAAGATGCGGTTGCCATGGCACCCTTGGCAGTGAAGATAGTAGAGTCGGGTAGCCAAAGACAGAGACAGTCAGCTCACATGACCACACAGATGGAAATGGCGCAGTGAAAGACGGATAGATGTGAAGCCTGGATGGAGGGTGTAATGGGACAGTATCTCCTGCAACGGTCAATAAGAGTGTCTGCTCAGCACTCGCCTAATGCGCAAAAATTCAATCACATCTCTCAGGTGGCCTAGTTCTTTGGTCTCCTCCATCACCAAGTTCCTCTACGTACAGTATACACGAAGAGTATACATCTGAAATCATTTACTCGTCATTTCGGTTAATGTGTTTAGCCTAAACAGCATCTTTATAGCCTCCATTTTGAACTGTCTTTCTTCTATCTATCTATCTATCTATCTATCTATCTATCTATCTATAACTCTGCACTTTTTTGGAAGGGTTTATTGTCCAGCCCTCTATGACTACTCTTCCTATCCAGAGAGTGAATGAGTAATGGCTCAGTGCTAGTCAACACGTTCTACTTACATCTGGCCTATTTACTGCAGGGGTGCTCGAATCTGTCTGCTAGAACAGACACAGCTTAAAAATATCGTGTATGACATCATATTCCCTACAGTGATACGGACTGGAACTCTAAGTTTCAAATTTCGAACGCAGCCCTTTCCGTGCTTGCGTGGGTTTCCTCCGGGTACTCCGGTTTCCTCCCACGGTCCAAAGATAAGCACATTAGGCTAACCGGCTGTTCCAAATTGCCCCTGGTGTGAGTGTGAGCGTGTATGTGGGAATGTTGGCCCGGCAATGAACTGGGGAGCTGTTCAAGGTGTACCCCGCCTTGGACCAAGTCGGCTGAGATAGGCTCCAGCCTCCTTGCGGCCCTAGATGGATAAAGCAGTTTGGCAAATGTACGACATGAATGAATGTTTATTAAATGGGAAAAGAGCGCCTCCTAAAGGTACAGTGTGTGATATCTTCAGGTCATATTAACTCTAATACTGTTACATGTACATGTCCAGGTCTTAATTCATCCTTTTTTTTTTTAGGGTGCCATTACTTATGTCTTAATTATATATCTAGTTTTCTATTTGTCATGGGTGTAGTAAGGGATATTAGCATGCTAATATGAGGTATATATATTAAATCACAGTAGATCATGCTAGTTATAAGATTTGTATCTGAACATACTATTAGGTTCAGATTATAAGCTAAGAGGCTTTATAGATACATTTACACAAACTATGGTTCTTTGAGTGGGATATAAATGCTACTTTGAACTAACAGGACTTTCATGAACACCAAAATTTCTTGTGTGAATGCTCATGTCAATGATTATTTATTTATTTTTTTTATTTTTTTACATTTTATACTGTATTAATTCCGCCAGGGAAATTTTTGACTTCTGCATTTAACCCATTCAAAGTGAGCACACACACGTAAACAGTGAGCACACACACTCGGAGCAGTTGGCTGCCACACACTGCAGTGCCCGGAGAGCAGTTGGGGGTTAGGTGCCTTACTGAAGGGCACTTCAGCCATGAAGGTGGAGGAAGGGAAGGTGCAGCTCACTCTCCCTTGCTGCCACACATTTTTCCTGCTGGTTCGGGACACGAACCAGCGACCGTTCAGTCCCAAAGCTGCTTCTCTTAGCCATTAGGCCATGGCTGCCCCCAAATTATGCATCCGAAATCTCTTGATAGCGATTCCGCAGTAAGAGTCAATCAAGACATTAAGTGTGATAAATGGGGCTGATATTGGTTGCAGAACGGTTGTATTTTGGTTGCCGTGAAACTGTTAAAACTGCTAAGATGCTTTATGATAGGCGATCATTATCTCCCATTTTGGCCTGAAGTCATTTTCGGGTACAGTTGTAAGGCGGTGTGATTCTGTGTCTGTGTGTGTGTGTGTGTGGGTGTGTGTGCGAATTACTAGCACACATGGCATTGGGGGCAGACGAGTGCGAATGGCCTTTGCTGCTGTGAAAGCATGACGGCCAGCTGGCCTGTTAAATTCGGCGCAGAGCAGACGCACACTCAATCACAGACGCGCACATACTGTACGCAGCCACCCACGCATTAAAGATCGCAAGCAACATAACGAACACTTACGTTTCACTCTCATCCCAGGCGATGCATGTCTCATTGACGGTGTCCTGCAAAAAGAAAGCGGGATGAGTTCGGGTTGTTACTAAATGTTTTAAAATGACTTCTGAACATCTAACCGTGTGGATTCATCAATCATTATGATGGAGCTTACATTGTGCAGGTGAGGGAACTCGATCTCGACTGGGGTAGACAAGAAACCAGGGTTCGGTTTCACTGTTACCGTGACGACCTTAGAGTTTAGCAAGGTGCTGTTGCTGAGGAGAGAGATAAAAAATCTCTGTTAGACATGAAGGTCTGTTCGCTTTTATCTCTCGTGGGTGCTGTAGAGGACAAAGATAGTGTCGCAAGGACATTGTGTGTATGTTTAGGTGTGTGTGTGTGTGTGTCTGTGTGATGGCACACCTCTGCACAGACAGGATAGGGCCCAGATTTCTGTAGAGAACAATGCCAGTTATGAAGCCGGAACTCTCTTGAGCATCTGCAAGAAAACACATCATTAGAAATGAGAACTTTTAGCAAGTATGTATACATATGCTGTATATATATATTCATGAGGTTGCTGATGTGAGAGTGTGCGTACGTACCAGGCACATCCAGACTGAGGGCGTTGCGTGACACTACGATTTTCTCGTCCAAATTGCGGACCCACTCCATCATACCTCTCCAGCCTTTCATGGGGAAGGTCACATCTGAAGTCATGGATTTGGGATGCTTCTGGATGCTCAGGACTGATAAAAGGAGTAGAACAGAGTCACGAATTTAGACTATGCAGTCAAACTTGGCTCCATGTCAAGGTACAGCAAGGATGTAGTTAATAAAATGGACTAGAGGCTTAAATTATCTCCGTCGTGTTTGCCGTTCTCACTCACCAAAGTTCTCCGTCATCTCATAAATATCTTGGAAATCTCTCATCTGCTTGCCGATGATGTCAATGAAGTCTTCGATCAAGTTGAAGAGCTCCCTGATATTGACCCCCATCTATAAGAAGAACACGGAAATGATTCATATGGGCGTCATGTGCCTTTCCTCAGCAAGCATACATGATCTCAGAACAGCGTTTAGGTTTTAAATAAAGCTGTCCATGTATAGAACTCGGCAACTTCCTGCGTTCCATAAACAGTACCGTAGCTGATTCATTCGGGGGTGTGAGGGAATTCGTACGTCTCTCTGACGCATATGTGCGCATGTGTGTAGGCGCGAGGTGTCCTTCATTTCATGGCCTATACAGCTCCTGTTCCCTCATGAGCTGCCGTGACAACACACAGATTGCTGTGTAGGCAGAGTGATTCTCTTTCTATTAAACTCACTCTGCCAGTCCGGTGCATGAAAAATTCAGTGAAAGCACGAGACGTTTCATAAGAGACTGACAAACAGTGAGGCTGGAAAATCTATATACTAGGGATGGGAATCGCCAGGGACCACCCGATACGATATCACGACACCTAGGTGACAATTCGATTCGTATTGTGATTCTCTAAACATCACGATTCTATAAATATCCCAAATCGATATTACATTTCCCCCCCAATTCCAAAAAAGAAATTAAAAGAACAGATCGTTAATCCACCCTCCCCCCACTCAAAAGTTAGCAAATGATTTGCTCCTATCTCACGAGATGCTAGAGTGCACCACCTGTAGGACTGTAGAGGAACGGCAACACAAATTCAAACATGCATCTCATTCATTCTTCGAACCACTTAGTCCTACTACGGTTGCAAGGAGGCTGGAACCTATCTCGGACAAATCTGGGCGAAGGCGGGGTACACACTACACCCAGGAGCAATTTGGAACAGCCAGGTAGCCTAATGTGCTTGTTTTTGGGCTGTAGGAGGAAACTGGAGTACCCGGAGGAAACCCAAGCAAACACAGGGGGAACATGCAAACCCTATATAGAAATGCCCTCGCCGAGCTCAGGGCTCGAACCCGCTGCTTCAGACCTTGTTTGTGAACTGATAAATGGGTGCTCAGTTCCTAATGATGAGTTGTAGGTGTCAAAGATTGCATAAGGAAGTCATAGTATAACATAGGTGATATATTCTTGGTATACAGTTCAGACAGTGCAACCACAGCGCCAGATATAGGGCTCCGTACAGGGTTCTGCACCTTCCCTAACTGTCTCAAGCATGTTGAATCGGTTGTCCTTCAGATCTGTAATTCAGACTGACAGCCCTAAGAGTCTGGAAGCTCCTTTATTTACTGGAAAGCTTACTCCATATGGGACGCCAGCATGGGAAGCCGGTGAATCAGCCTCCTCGTTAGGGTACCACTCATCCAAAATGGCTTCTTAATGTTGCCTACTGTGTCTCACCGCCTTAGACGGCGAGCTGTGAATCTAATTCACGTGGGACACTTTTTTAGAGCCCCCACCACAGGGCTATTCTGCTAATGAGTCAGTTTCTATATTCGCTAGCAGTACATTGGTAAAGGTGCTCTGATCAATAATGAGAATGCCGAATGTGTTAGGGAAGACACACACACGCGCACACACACACACACACACACACACACACACACACACTCACCAGCTGTGCTTCTTGCCATTTGCCATGGTGTTCCTCCTTCAGTAAATTGCTGATCGTCTGGACGTAATTCTAATTAAAGAGAAATGACAATTCTCATTTGCCATCAAATTAATGTGAGCAATGTTCCTGATGCTTCTAACCAGACAAGCGCTGATTAGGGGAAGTAGTGTTTACCTCGACATCAATGACACTGTAACCAGCACTCTTGAAGATCTGGGAAGTGTTCTTCAGCATTTCCATGACCGCCAGCAAGTCCCCGCTGTATTTTGTTGCATCATTTGAGGTCATCCTCAGTCTAGACAGCATTTCACTCACACCATCAACCTGCATTCCTGACTGAGACTTAGAGAATTGCTCACGGGTCTAAGGATAGGACATATAGAGATAGTTATATACAATCGGGTATATTAAAACATTACAATTTTTAATTTCTATAGCAATAAATATCATGATGTGTAGATATATGGGGTCTCACCAGGGTCTGGATATCTTGGTATTCTCTGGAGACACATTTGATGTAGCTAGGGTTACCCCACAAGGCCAAACCGATAGCGTCCAAGGTGCATCGTCGGAGAACAAGGCCTGGAAAAGAGCACATTAGAGTGTTGTAATGATTCATGTGGGGCATACGGAAGGTCAAGCAGGACCAGTGGCAAATGTTAAAAAGTTGTCTTTAAAAGGGACAACTTTGGGGCTTTGCAACAAAGTTCTACTTGGTACCTGTTGCGTCAGAGGGGCATGGAACAGCAACGGTGTCACCGGCTGGAGTTCTCTTCCACACTGCATTTGCATAGCTCTCCTCATGGCAGATCTCGTGGGGTTCTGCAGGGTACAATGTTCAGCCCAGTTTAGTTTTACAAGAATGTCATAAAACAAGACAGAATTACTGGGTACTATGAGAATTCAGACATATATTTATCTATTTTAGGTCACATTTGTTGTTGTTGTTTTTTTGTAGTTTTACCTGGGCATCTCTTCTCATTGCAGCGCCTTAGGTCAGTTTTGTCACCGATGCAATGTTCTCCACCAAAGAATGGTCCCTCACACACCCTCTGCCTCTGCTGGGTGCCTCCACCACACGTCTTACTGCAGCTGCTCCAAGAGCTCCAGGAGAGCCATCTCCCGTCCACTGCAAGATCAAACCCCGGACATCTCAGTTCTGAATCTGTTACTCGTGTTGCTTAGTCATAATCTCATTAGGATCTTCCCAAAATATTCACTTCCACAAGGAGGGAACATACCTGGGCAGTCTCTGAGGAAGCAGTTGCTGGTTTCCTGCCAGTCTCCACGGCACTCTGAGCCTCCATATGAAGGACCGTTACACTCTCGCGTACGCTGCATTGTTCCATTAGAGCAAGAGGCAGAGCAGGGACTCCAGGCAGACCATTCGTTCCAAGAGCCATCAACTGCAGAGAAGTGACAGGAAACGTGTCAAACGTTGAGACAATCTGCACTGGAAGGCTTTCATTTGGTTACCGAGGTTGACAGTAGGTTAGAGTTAGACTTGTTAGGGTGTAGCTATGTCAGTGGAAGGTCCTCATAAGTATAGTTAAAGAAGCACACTTAAACGTAACACACCTAAGGTTAAGTAGGAAACTCAAGGGAACAACGATGGCTCCCTAAGCACCATGTCATGGGGAATCTTTTTAATTAACCTCTCTGCATTATCATTAACACTCATGTACAGTACATGTGCATTTAATAATAGATATCTTAATATCTTTGTGTTTAAAAAGGGATGAAAGCACACAACCCAAATGTTCTATCAAAGAAAAAAGGAGAGAAAACGATCTGCGATCTAACAATCTGCCATTTTACTTTGCAGTGCATAAATCTGTGGACTACATCGCCATCTGGTGTTGAAGCTGCAAATGACACTTGGGAGCCGAGAAACCTGACAAAAGTATAGAACTACTGAATTTCAGAAGAACGTATTTCTCTGGATTCTAGTGCTTTCCACTTTGTTTTTTAACTCCTTTAGTATTTCTTTTATATTGTGTGTACGATGCAGGAGCTACTAACCAGGGCAAACGGCAATGTTGCAGAATTTGGTTTGTTTTCTGGGTCCAGTGCATGGTTCTCCTCCGTTACTGGCCGGCTTGCAGATACGGACACGGTCACGGTAGCCACGACCACATGTTGACGAACACAGACTCCATGGTGCCCACTCATCCCAGGCTCCATTCACTTTAATAATGGAAAAAAACAGTGAACTTAACACTATGTACAGATTCTCATTGAATGTACTATGTACAGGTACACTATGTACACTATTAGTGTGCTAATATTAGTGCGTGCATGTGGTCTGTGTATGGGTGTTTACCTGGGCAGACTACAGAGTTGTTGCAGGGTCTGTTCTCTCTCAAAGGGCCGACACACATGATGCTGTTTCCAGAAGTCCTGCAGTTGCGTGTGCGACTCTGCCAGCCCTCACCACAGCTAACAGAGCAGGAGCTCCATGAGGACCACTGATCCTGGGCACCATCTGTAACCGAGAGGTTCATTAAGACAAAGTTCTCAATAGAAGCTCCAACTTTATAAAGGTGTAATAATATAATATAAAGTTCAATCTGGTTACCAAGCTGAGGAACTGTTGTCTCATCTCCATTGTCTCTCCTCAGGCCAATGATGGAACGCAGAGCCTGGCTACGCTGCCGCACTTTACCTGCTCAGACAGATACACAAGCTCAATTAGCCACCACTTGCTTTGCCATTTAAAATTTTTATTTTTAATGAACAATCATGCTCACCAATGCAGGGTTGGGGGTTACAGGCTTTGGCTTCCTCAACCACACCCTCACAGATGCCATCTTCTGGTTGGCATGCTCTACTGCGCACCTGGACACCGCCTCCACACTCATTGCTGCACTCGGACCAGCGAGCCCAACCGGACCAACCCTCTGTAAGTAAACAAAACAAGTTTTCACTCTCCGGAATGTTAATGAACGAGTCAATATGAAGAATCTTATTGATTAATATCTAGTTAGGTTTAACAACATTATGCAATAAAGTATAATAAAAGTTTGACAAAAGTCAATGTCCCCACCTAGTGGGCAATGGTATGAACTGCAACCTGCCATACTGCTGTTTTTCAGTGGGTGCAATGTTTCGACGGTTAGTCTGGTATTTGTTCCCAGAAAACAAAATGCATCATGAACTGAGCTAAGGAGTCAATAAATGTAAGCAGCACTGACATTACCCTTAAAGTTAAACTTTTCTGTAGACTTTGATTGCAAAACAGAAAGCTTTGAGTTCAAAATGCCAGCGCGCTGCATGAGAAAACAGATTGAAAAGGGTTTTAGCACCTGCAGTGTTGTATGCATGCCGTATCGCTGGAGACTGGCGGGTTACTAAGGCAACCACAAGT
This sequence comes from Tandanus tandanus, assembly GCA_039654325.1. NCBI lineage: Eukaryota > Metazoa > Chordata > Actinopteri > Siluriformes > Plotosidae > Tandanus > Tandanus tandanus. Next base: position 26,478,116 of record JBCNYH010000007.1, on the reverse strand, counting down.
GCGATGCATCGATTGCCTTCCCCTCCCTGGTGGTAGAGGCATTGTGTGAACATCGCTTCTTTGCCTCATTTCACTAACGCCTCAATTTGCCCTATTCTAACATACGTGCTTCGCTCCACATCAGGGCTAAATGACTCTCACTATAATTTTGATAGCATGGTTTTTGGCATTGTGAGATGTTGGGAAGGTGTAAATCTCTGGATTTATTTTATAACCTGTCAGTCAATTTGCTGATAATGATGCCTGAGCACAATGTTCTGAAAGATCTCTTGGTTTGTAAAATCTCTTGGTAACAATTTTCATGCAAGCAAAAGGGTGTCTGCATGTAATTTGTGGTTTTCTCCAGCAGGTGGCAACATTGCAAATCCATATATCTTCTATCTAGTAATATCTAGTCTTCTTCTTGGGATCAGTATTTTCTCTTTCTCTTATCTTTTTTTTTTTTTTACAGAGTTACAGAGTACTAACAAATATTAATGTCTAAATTATGTAGTGCTCTCGCAAACACACTCGGACACTTACTCATGATCTCGGCATCTCTGTTGCTCTCTCTAAGAGTTGCTGTGCATTTCTCCAGGTAGACTCCACCCCTGTAGCAACCTCCTGGCCTCCTCTTTGGTGGCTCCCAGCACTGGCATGGTGTGACCATGATTCCGCAGGGGTTACCTTGGGAACTGGTTGCCAGACAATCTTCAAGCCACTTGCAGAGCATCTCGCAGGCAGGCACACTAGGGTTCCTCTTACCCACTACCAGGAACTCAGAGCTGAACTGGCTGCCCTCATCATCATTTCCATCCTCTTCCTCCAGAAGCTCTGTCCCAATGCGGGGCACCACCTTCCTGAGCTGTAGGAACTGCTTGCTGGACTCAAGGTAGGCCACTGAAGATGTAGCATCACACAGGCGCACGACCTCGTCAAAGCTTTCCATGCCCAGGTAGGTGCGTGAAGTCTCCAGGAATGAGTCGAATTGGAAGGTCTTGATCTGGCGTGGTATGCAAGATTCAGTTGGCTTGGTGATCTTCATGTAGACGGTGTAGCGGCGAGGGTCAGGGTTCTGAAGGGTCCACGAGCATGGGGATGAAGGAAGGGCAGTTTTGGATGAGAAGACACCAAAAAAGCGGCTTTGCTCAAGTGTAGCACAGGTGGCCGAGGCTGGTCCAGAAGGGGTGGCGAGAGTCAGGTCGAGATACACACACAAGGCCAGAGACAGGCCAGTGAATAAGAAGGGTTTCCACTCCATCTTCTCTCTTTTAGAGGATGGATGGTTTGGTGCACTGGGTTGATCTAGACTTCTTGAACTCGGGCTTTCTACCACACTGCTGGTGTCAGGGATCTTGTTACTCAATGTGTAATCTTCTGGGCTTGTTTTTGTTGGTTGTGTGTTTTTGTGCACTAAGGTAGTTTGGATGGAGGGTTAAAACTTCACTAGAATATAGGGGCCATATCTGTCTGTAGCAGATCTGCACGAAAGCAAAGAAAAACAAACAAAAATACAATATGAGATGTGTTTGATACAGGTCAAGCTGACTTTGATAAAAACAGCATCAAGTGGGATTCATGGCTGGAGGGACTCTATGTTATTAGAATTTTTAAAAATATAATTATCAGCTCAAAAATTATACAACCTGCAGGGTAGCCACAGGCCTTTGATTAGCATTAGCGGGTGTTCACACAGGCATACACTGCAAGCATGGTCTTATTCAAATCACCATGGCTGAAAAACCGACAGCAATTACACCGTGAGTCTAATTACAGCGCCTTCGCAGCATGCTTTTCTTGTGTTCCCTTTCCCTTGTTTTCTCTCCATCTCGCACTCCATCCCACGCGCCAACACATGGTCTGGCTGCTTGCGTCAAATTGACGTGCACCAAGATTCTGCTTATGTCCACATCAGGCTGGCGTCGCATGGATACGCCGAGTTTTGAGAAAACCAGCAGGAAGTCTCACTGCCGACTCCAAAATAAGTCGACAACAGGGAGTCAATCATGCATTTGCAAATTGCACGAGTAACTAAAAGCTGCAGGGCTGGCTGTGGAGTTGAAGCATGATCTACATTTAGTAAAGATGAAAAATGTCAAAATAGCACTGGAACAACATGACATGGTTCTTAATGCTGGGCTTGTTTCCATGGTTACTCCAAAATAAAAACTAATAAAGATAAAATAATGAAAGTTTCCTGTGTGACACCTTTCTTCCGGTTCCCTAGTTGTTAAGGAGACTCCAGAGGAGCTCAGGTTAAGCTTTTCTGAAGGTCAACAATCTTCTCTTCCCAACCATCCCTTGTTCCCTTAAAAAAAGGGGGAGGAGCAAAGCATGAGAAACAGGAGGGGAGATCTCCTACAGAGTTTCTCCAAAGTAGCTGAAAATATTGTTTCTCATTCTTTGGTGTTTTCTTACTGGCAAAAGCAGTAGAAGGGATGCACTCAGGCCCATCTAAGTGAGGAAGGAAGGATTTGTGGAGGAATGGAAGAAGGATAAGACAGCACATGCTTCTTTCTCTAAATCCCCTTACAGGGAAAGTTGTGTCCTTGGTGTGACCCAATCAGCAAGTGACATGAAGTTTGGGAATTCTGTTTAATATATATACATTTATATTTTGTCTTTTATTTGCATTTACCTTTTCCTCTCCATGTTTTAATTATTCAGTCAGTGCAATAGGATGACTAATTACTCATTACTATTCAGTAGTATCTGATTCTCCAGCAGTTCTAATGGCTCTCTCTCTCTCTCCCACTTCCAGCCTGCTCTCACCATCTATCGAATCTCGCACACCGGAAGCCATCAAAAGCGAAATTGAGAGCCCTAAAATTCTTTCTCTTCCCCATTCCCTCTCCCTCCGCCTCCCTCTTTCTCCTCCTCCCTGCTTAGTTACTGAAAAGCAGGCTGTAATTAGCCGTTTCATCTGTAGATGATTTTTTTTTCTTTTTGGGATTCAAGTGCAGGCAAAATGAGAGGGAAAAAAGTGCAGCTATACGGATATGGATGCCGGAAGATAATTTATACAGATGCACTCCTGGTTCGAGTGGCACTTACGCAGCTTGAGACTGATTATCTTAGATGTGTCTCATCCGTATAACCCCTGTACTGCCAGCATTTACACATATTTAATTTGTAGTCACATGGACTTACAGAGCAGTCCCAGATCTGATGATCTGTTCTGAGCAGCTGGACTATTGTGATATTAAGGCTGTCCTCAATATCACACACATATACACTCATACACATACACACACACACAGGTGCCCAGGGCTTTTTCTGACTCAGTCTAAGATGATGATTCAGGCGTTTCCATAGAAACTACACAGCTCTTGCCATGCATGCACCGATACCTTGTGTTACATTTTCAGAACTATCAGTGCAGTCTTATTATCTCATCTTCGCATTTAAGCAAGACTAGATGATTTATTCTGAAATAATTTCACAATTAGTTGCTTTAAAGAATAATCACTAATATTGAATATGTTTTTTTGTTATTATGTGCACCATGCCTGTTGCTGAGCAAGAGAAGTAATGTGTCTTAAAGCTTGAAAAGATGAGAACACAGTAAAGGTGTTACTGCATCATTCGCTGTCTCAATTTTTCTTCTGTTTACTTCAAGCACTTGTGTGAGGTAAATAAAGCACGCAGCAGGGTTTTAGACTCAAGCGCCACGTGACTGTATAGACACATGCACACACACACACACACACACACACACACACAAATGCAAACATTTTCCTAAACAATTTATCAGAAATCCTGCAGGCAGTACTCTGAAACAGCTATTAAAATACTTGTCAGTGTTTCATTCTGTGAAAGGTGTATAACAGATACATGAGTGTGTGCAGTCAGTGTGTATAAGATAGTGTGTAAGGTTGTGGTCCACAGAAGTGAAAAAGAGTAATGAATTCTTATTAAATGCATGCTGAAACACTTTGATCATGCAGGTTCCCACGCATCCCACTTACCATGGACACACACACACACACACAAACAAAAAGTCGTTTGAGACACTCAACAGAGAGAGACTGTTCGAATCAGTCGGGTTGCTATGGAGATGAAAGAGTGCACACACAGATGCATTTGTGTATGCAGACTATGACAGGCAGGAAGTCAGCAAGTTTTGACCATATATGTCAGATGCATTCTTGTTTACTTCACTTCATATGGCTGACCACTCTCAGTTAAAAGCTTTACAGCTTAGAGTTTTTATTATATCATTTTATAATCATCATATGAATGTGAGATTTTATAAATGCATCTAATTCTAATCCTAATTGTATACTTAATACTAATATATCAGATTTATGATCGCATGAAAGCTGCATTTGTTCTGTGTTCCCTTTGCTGTACATGTATCTATATTCTAACATAAAACATGCAATAGCTTGCATGGTACAAGCTGCCTTAGTAAAGTGCGCGTGTTGGCGCGCGGGTACTAGTCACCCAGGCATGAGGAGTCGAAGCCAGAGAAATCAAACCAAACATTCAAACAAGTCTCAGAGCAAATCCTTCACTTTCATGAACAGGAATCTAAACGTGCGTTTCTGATAGAACAACATTTGGATATATAACATAAAAAACAGATTGGTCATGCATTCCATTTTTTTTTTAAATTTTCACCTGCTTGGTTAGAAAGATCAACTTGAAGCATTACTTTTAATCTGAAACAGCTTCAGATCTCATGCTTTCTGAATTACGGTGCCCATTTTCAGAAGGAATATTTCAACTCAGTAATGAAATTAACATTTTATATAAAATAAAATGCGCACATGAATTCTGTTCATGCACAGAAATGTTGCTTTCCCAGAAATGCTTCATACTATTAAACTCAAAAGCAAAAAAGCTATAACTGAAATCCCCTGCAAATTTAGAGCAAAAGATTCCAACCCTGGTCCTAATTACCCTTCTGTCTTGCACATTTTAGTCCCTTTCTTCGCCGCTCTCTCACACCGACGTCATGCCATAAAGAGCTGTTAACAAGTCAGACATTTCAATCAGATGTGTAGGGAACAAAGAAAGAAAAAAACTCGGAAATGTGCAAACCTTTGCTTTAGATAGTAGGAAACGCGCGATGTGATATTTCAGCACCATGGAGAGCGACTCCATAGTCCGGACCCGCAGCGCAAGCGAGCTGTAAATACGCGCACGTGGGAGCGCGTAGGAATACCAACACCAACATACAACCATGAAGCGATGCATCTGTATTTCAATCAGCTATTAAATAAAATCACTACAACCCCAACTTTCAGAAGGTGCTCTCATATACAGCAAATACATACAAGACACAGAGACATGGCATGCAAGTGAGCAGTAATAACGATCACACGGGGCATCATAGCTACCTGTAAACGTGCGCGTTTCTGCACTAAAGTCTCTCCATCCACTGGTTTTCTTTCTCACCGCGAGGAAATCTTCTCCGCTCCCTCTCGCTTCAAACTCTCCTTGCCAGGTGAAGTTGAACGCAAAGTTGGGGACAGGAAAAGAAAAAAAAGCGGTGGAGAAGCAGATATGCTTCTTTCTTTGTTGTTTTTTTTTTGTTGTTCTTTGCAGACCGATTCCAACTTTCAGTGCAGTCCACTTCCACAAGCAATAAACAGCAAATAAAGCGACTCTGACCAAACTCCAGAGAGTTT
>JBCNYH010000007.1:26455972-26466261 GCA_039654325.1 Tandanus tandanus | reverse complement strand
AGAGTCAGCTGAGATGGGCGCCAGCCTCCCCGCGACCCTAATTAGGATTAAGCGGTTCAGAAAATGAATGAATGAAAAATAAATAAACCAAAAACATATTTTGATCTCAAATAAATGTTATAACTTTGTGAAAGTATTTAGGTTACAATACTGGAAACTAGTGTCACATAAAAAAATCATTCATCATTCACCACTTAATCCTACTACGGTTATGGGGAGGCTGGTGCCTATCTAAACCAACACTGGGCGAATACAGGGTACAACCAGACCATCGCAGGGCCAACACACACACAACCATTCACACTCACACCTAGGGGCATACAGTATTTACATTATACATTATACTATGTAAACATACAGTATATACATTATATACATTTATAACATAAAAATACTGCCCTTCAAAGTATAGCATAGTTAATGGTAAATGTCATTGCTCATGTTACCAGTTACACCACCTACTCAAATACATACATATAAAAAAAGATTATATTAAAAAAAGTTTTTGATAATAACAACTACAGAAGAATGAAATGCTTTACACCGCTAAGCTTGTTAGACTGAGGTCTCTTGTTTCTCATTACCTTTGAATCATTCAGCATCTCCCTTTATGGCACCCTTACAAACATTAAAGCAAAGAACTAACAGGTACTAATGTGAAAGACTCACTCAGGTGTGACTAAGTTTTCTCAAGGACACCCCTGTGAGACAGGAGAGGTGATGTTATCAACAGCTGCAAGAACCCGGAGGACTCATGGACTGATTCAGTGCGTAAGAACTGCACAGTGACACTGGTATGTATCACACATGCGTATGCACAGCTGTACACAATGGATGCTGATATATCCAACACAGCCTTACCTGTGCATGCCCACACTCATTTCCATGAAAATCTACCCTCATTGCCATTTACGTAAAAAAAGTATTTTTCTATGAACATTTCAGCCCACCCTCATACATTTAGGCTTCTCTAAATCTCCCATGTGGCAGTGGTGGCCGGGTGGAAGTGTGGTGGCTTACTGATCCGAAGGTTGGGGTTTGTCACTGCTGCCCCTGTCACTGTCTGTGGTGAGGGGCATGTAAAAGAACCATTGCTGTCATTCATAAAGAGTAGGCCATTGGGTTGCCGTCAGCATGTTTCTGCCCTGCGATGGCCTGATGAGCTGTCCAGGGTGTACTCTGTCCTCGCCCAGAGTCGGCTGAGATTGGCGCCAGCCTCCCCGCGACCCTAATTAGGATTAAGCGGTTCAGAAAATGAATGAATGAGTGAATATTTTTCCCATAGGTGTAAATGTGAGTGTGAATGTTTGTTTGTGTAATAGGTTGGTGACCTGCTCACGGTGTACCCCGCCTCTCGTCTGATTGGCCGTAGCTTTCCCTGTGACACTGAAGGCTAAGTGGTATAGATAATGGATGGACGGATGACAGATAGTTCCTGAGATCACTTATGTTATTACAGCTACAAAGAGTCATTCCATTAGCCTGAGTTAAGAGAAAAATAACGTTCCTTGTGTAATTATCTTTAAACATCACCCTGAAATAATGGTTGGTTATGTAAGATACTGTGTTTCACTGTTGTGAACAATAATAAAACAAAAAAAAAAAAATTGGATTGATACAGAAATGAAGGAAGTACAGAATACAATGGGGGACAAACCAAAAACAATAGCGCCTCTGATACAAGACCATGGCAACAATCGAACAATTTTAGAGTATTAATATGTGTGTGGGCTGTGCACGGATATAAAAAGCAAAATATATACAAAGCCTATATTGTTTTCGGATTTTAAATGGCAACTCTATAAGTGATATAAAACCTGTCAAAGTTTTTTAAATCGAAGAAAACAATAGACCTGCTGGTGCTAAAAACGGCTCTTAGTTCTCACCCCGCATCGGTACTCTCCTACTCTATTTTCTGGTATTGAAACACTTCAGTAGCTGTTATTTTTACATTTCCAATGACTCTGCGATACTTCACCTGTGTCCAAAATTAACCTCCTATCAAAAAAAATAAAAAATAAAAATAACCCAGATAAGTCATTATAATCAGACATTATAATCATTATCTCAGTAACAGTCCAGCCTTGATGAGCTGAGATAAGCCCAGAGGGGGCAGAGGGCTTGGAAATTCTTAATTACTACAATTACCCTATGTGCATCATCACAGAGCTAAATAAAGTCCTTTTTTACCCACTCTAACACTCACATTCACACACAATGATATAGGACCGTTTAATATAAAAGAAATGCCTACACTAGTGTCAGTTTATTGTATGTGGGATATTTCCACCATCAGTAACTAAGTACTCTGGATTTCAGAAGACCCTAAACTTCACACTGATGGAGTGTTCAGTAGTTCCCAAAAGTCAAAGCTGTAAGAATTCATCACTAGGATAAGTAGGTACCTCTTCATTAAAGTGGGGGGGGTCATAAATATATATGTATATATACATATATATATATATTATATTTTACATAATCTTCTCCGCTCATTAAGTTTTCTCCCAGTGATGACTCCATATTGTTGAAAAATTGCCAATCAAGGGAGTGAAGGGTAGTGTGTGCTTCCTTCTGCTCGTGGGGACAGAAGAACATGATTGAAACAGAGTGTTAAGTGCACCATTAGGAATACATCAGCTAATAGACACCCAAGGAAACACAGAGAGAAAGAACAAGGCTAATTATGCTCTCCTGGACTCCTGGACATAGCAGTCATCATAATGTGAGCTTTATTACTGACTATACTGACACTCCATGGTATTTTGCTGTACAATAATTAAGGACTCATGGCATGGTTATTATATTGCTAATGTATATTTCACATCTGCACATGCACACACATAAACGTTGAAGCTTCTTGAAATGTCAATGATACATTAGATCAAGGGAACCACTAGAACAGCTGTAGGGACTTTCTGCTCACTTCACTATATTAACAGACCCACACACACACACACACACACACACACACACACACACAAAATCACAGGCACATGTACGGCCCTCAGCGTCAGCTCGGTAGATTAGTAGCACACCCACAACACTCCACTTCAGATCGCATCATGGATATAAGAGCATCAGTAGCACACAACAAAGCGCAATCACCTCATCAGCATGGAAGAGTCGGTCTAACAAACGCACATGAAGTAGAGACACAGGGAGATAATTTCTCTCCTTTCCCTTTGTTTTGTTCTCTCTCTCTCTCTCTCTCTCTCTCTCTCTCTCTCTCTCTCTCTCTCTCTCACACACACACACACACACACACACACACACATATCTATATTTCAGCTACAACTACATCTATGCGCTGTAGAATTTAGAGATTAACTATGTTTCACAGAAATTAACTTTGTGCCACAGAGATTAATTGTGTGTCTTCAAGATAAGCTGTGCCAAAGGCTTTAGCTATGCACCATAGAGGTTTTTAATGTTATAGAGATTAATTATGTGCCATGAACATTAGCTGTACCACAGAGATTAGCTATGCTCCACAGAGATTATCTATGCACCATAGAGATTCACTATCCACCATAGAGATGACCTATGTGCCCTGAAGATTTGCTGTGTCACATAGATAAGCTATGCTCCACAGAGATTAGCTATGCTCCACGGAGATTAGCTATATGCCATAGAGAATAATAATGTGCCATAAAAATTAGCTATGTGCCATGAAGATTAGCTGTGCCACAGAGATTACTTATGTGCCATAGAGATTAACTATGTTCCACAGAGATTAGCAATGCTCCATAGAGAATAATAATGTTTTATAGAGATTAACTACGTGTCATCAAGGTTATCTACGCATCATAGAGATTAGCTATGTGCCACAGAGATTATTTACATGCCACACAGATTATATTTATGCCATAGAGAGAATATATATCAAGAGATTATATCAAGTATCTACTATGCTTGACTGACAGTTGCAGGGAGCATGAGTTTAAGAAATTATCTTAATCAGTATAATTTGCTCCTCAGGCATGTAGTTAAACACACTTACTATGTTATATCCTGTCGTCTTGACTAACCACTGCAGGACCCTGACTTTATTTGAATCAGAGAATTGTAAAATGGATCCATATTGGGAACACTCTGTGATCCAGTCATGTTTCAACAGCAGGTTGGAACTCAAATTGGGTCAGTGTGTTGTCTCTCTAGGTTAGCCCTTTGCCTCTGTTTTGACAGGGTTACTGAGCTGTTTGTGTGGGTTACTGTTCCATCTCAGTGCTTTTTTGTGCAATGCCCTTTCCTTCTCTGTGCTCATTACAACATCATGCCTCTAGAGGGTGCTGCTTGTGCCACACATTGGAAAGTAGAAAAGATGTTTTTGTACATAGACCTCCTGAGATGCTTTAGAAAAAGAGAACATATCTGAAATACAAATTATAGAATAAATCATTGGGTAAATTATTTCATTTATAATTAAAAAAAAAAACCAAACAAACAAACCAACAAACCAATGACTTAAATTATTTATTTATTTATTTATTTAAAAATACACTTTGTGACCTTTCTGATTTTGTTACATTTTCCCAATGAGCTCATTCATGATATTTATTTATCCAGTGCCATTGGTGGTGCCATGACTGCTTTTAAGTATTTCTTCAGAAGGCATGCGGCCTATCTGCACATACTGATGGTGACCATTTATTCGATTTATGTGAAAATCTGTGACAGAGCCTGTTGCAAAAGCAGGTCAACCAGCCAGCTGGCCATGTAATCGTACACCTGCATGAGGAGCAGCTCACGTTGGACTGACTCCACAGAGAGGAGGATACATAGACAAATGTTCAGAAGGCAAATGAAGGGACACATTCAGTGCTGTCCAAAATCCTTGGCCTGTATGACGCACAGTAAAAAAACAAACAAACCCAAACTAAAACCTGAGGTCAGCTGGGAAAGCTTTACTGCAAACGATGAGTCAGGGAGACAACACCTGGTTAAATAACTGGAACACTGGACTTAATGTTGATGTCAAGGTAACTGAAGAAGCAGGGAAGTACTGGGTTTGAGTCCCAAGCTTCGGGTACTCTGGTTTTCACCTTCAGTCCAAAGACATGCACAGTAGGCTAATTGGTTGTTCCAGATTGCCCCTAGGTCTGGATGTGAATGGTTGTGTGTGCATTGGCCCTGCGATGGTCTATCTGTTCAGGGTGTACCCTGTTTTCACCAAGTGTCTGCTGAGATAGGCTCCACCCTCCCTGGTAAGAATAAATAGCTTCACAAATGAGTGAGTGAGTGAGTGGTTTGAAAAGAGACATAGAAGTAAGGCAATGCTAATAAACCTGGAGAGAAAGACAGGTGAAGAAACACGGAGGTGACTAGCGTGGGCCTGCTTCTGATGACTCAGCTAGTTCAGATGTAGAGAGTAGGGATGGAGGGAGAGAGGCAATGTGATAAGGCGTGAGAGAGAAAGTAGAGGACTGCCCATGGAGTATAAAACCTACCAATACTTTAGAGCCCACGCATCGTTCAGAGCTCTGGGAGAGTTCCCTTGCACTGGGTACCCTGCTTTTTGTGGAGGCTGCACCGGCCAACAAGTTAACAAGAATACTAGAGCCAAAACACGTAATCATGATTGCTAAATACAAGACTATAAATACCAGGGTGAACCAAGTGCAGTAGGCAGGCCTGTGTGGGTGCGTTCGCACTTGGCCGCCCCTGCTAAACACTGCTATTCCTCCTAAACTTCCGCCCAACATTGACTACAGCTTAGTACTCAATAGTCTGAGATTAGATTTTATCAAGTTGTATAGCATAAACCTTTGTATCCCTGTCTGAAGTTTGTCTGTATGTTGTGTCCTTTATATCCCAAGGCAAATGCAGCCATAGCAAAGAAACCACTCTTAATAATTACAAATAGATATGACCTTGAGTGGAACCAGACTCCAGTAAGAAACCTATCCTTCTCTGAATGATACCAGGTAGTTTGGTGACATATTCATGTGACATAAAAAAGCAATTCACATCTTCACCAGGCAAACTTTCCACCGGCGTCCCCCTAGGCTCAATCGGCAGTCCTCCTCCCTTTTACTCTCTCTCTAGTTATTTTTTATAGTGCTGTCATTTTGTCATATGGTTTCTCATACCATAATTATGCTGATGACACTCAAGTAATCTACTCCTTTGCCTCCCATCATCATAGAGCCATGTTGCTAACTGTATCTTGTCATTATCTCATCAGAAATCTCGTCATAGATGGCAGCAAATGACTTAAAAGCTGAATCCAAACAAGACTGAGAGGCTGTATGTTCCATAAAATGCAGTCATACCTTGATTTCAAAACAAAAGCCTTATTTGATGACTTCATGTTCACAATTGACAATACATGTAGCCCCTCTATAGTTAGTCATTTATCTCTGCATTTGATGCAAACAATACTTAGTCAATAACTGAAATTTATTTTTAGTTTGTCTCGAAACATGCTATCAAGTCCTTATAATGTCAAAGCAAGAAGAATTTTGGACTTTCTTAGTAAAACAGTCCTCAGTACATAACTGTACCTTAAGGAATAAGACTGTATCTTTGGTGCATTTATTATTATTTTTTTTTAAGTCCTGGGTTTGGCGAGGGCATTTCTGTGTGGCGTTACAGGGCTGAAGGGATGTCCGAAAATAGTCTTTGCTGCTCAGAAGAACATTAGAGCAAGACTACAGTTTAACAATAAATATACTGACAAAAACAGACTTTTTAGAATAAAGTGCTTTGGAAAAAGATGAATCAAACATAGAATGACAGTACACATTGTTACTAAAATGTTATGGTTTGGGGTTGCTACACTGCTTTAGGGACTGGGCACCTTTGAGGTACTGAATCATCTATGAAATTTGTATCATATCAGAGTGTGCGGGCGTCACATGGCGTAGTGGTTAGCACGTCTGCCTCATATCAAGAAGGTCCTGTGTTTTCTCTGGGTACTCCAGTTTTCTCCCACAGTCGAAAGTCATCCACATTAGGCTAACTTGCTGTTCCAAATTGCCTCTAGATGTGAGTGTAAGTGTGGCTGGTCATGTGTGTGTTTGTGCTGCGAGGCTCTGTGAGCTGTTCCGGGTGTACCCCGCCTTCGCCCAGTGTCAGCTAAGATAGGCTCCAGGCTCCCCACAACCCCAATAGTAGGATTAAGTGGCTCATCAAATGAGTGAGTAAGTGACTGTTTCGGAAAAACAGTCACTTACGTTACCTACGTTACTATGGTGCAACTGCTCAATGAAAACATAGCAAAAAATAACAACACTTATAAAAGAGCATTGATGCGGCTTCTTTTATTTTTCTACAGAACCCTTTTTTATTTTTACAAAACCCTGCTGTGTGCTATTAATTCACACAAGAAGATGCAAAAGATGTGCATCATCAGAGAAGGATGAAAAAAATTGGAGATAAAATGAAATGGGTATTTCTCCATTATAATCAAGCACTAATAGCTGCCTTCGGTATTCTGCGACAGTCTTCGTCTACTACAACACAGTAATCTAGATAGGGTTTTAGGCTCTTAAAGCAAAAGCCTTGGCTGAGTAAGTGTTTGCACGAAATGAACATTATGCAAGACTCATAACTGAAATAGGCACAGAAAACATGTCCTTTAAATGTGCACTGTATACATTATTGGATGCTTTTGAATAATTGTATGTTAAATATGGTACTATAAGCACCTGGTTTTCAAAGTGAGGATGGTGAAGTATACCCAGGAGGTCCAAGATTTCTTTATTTTTTTTACAGTGTTGGAAACTTTGACCTTTTCATCAATAAAAAGTTCTATGGCTGCAATAACTAGCCGAAAAAGGTTCCCATTGAAGTGTAATTTTCATAAAATAAATCTGCACAGCTTGGCTCAGTGGATTTTAATTAATTATTTTATTATTATTTTTTTTAACTATTAAAGTCATTTAATATAGAAGTAGGACAAGGCCATGTGTGTCCAACAGAAGAGAAACTGTGTGCTATTTGGCCAAGTTTCTTGAAATGACTGCGTCAAACAAGGTTTCTGGACCAGAAATCTTCTTCCTGATTCACTTATCACTTCCCAAAAGTGTAAATTGCCTTCTTATTTCCAGGATTGATCTTTCCTGTGCTGGCTGCTCCTAACTTTGGTAAATATTTTACACTGGTAGTAGACGCTAGAGCCACTGGATCACTTTGTGAAGGTGATGATCATTCATTTATTTTATTCATCATCAATCCGGTCATGGTGGATTCAGTTGGAGCAAGATTAAAAGTACCATGGTCCAGTACATGTCATCCATACACATTCACCTGCTCAATCACAACCAGGGGCAATTTAGCAAAGCCAGTCCGTCCATCAGCATATTTAGGGAAATTGACTCAAGCTGGGGATCCCATCCAGACACGGTGAGGACTTGTGATCTCGGAATGGTACATCACCCCATGGTGTTTTTCCAGTAAACGTAACAGACATCAGATGAAATACTTGTTTACTTTGAAAGAAACCCTTACCTTGTTCCTCAGACAACAACATACTGAAATTTGTGAAGGGTGTAGCATTCAGGAGGCCTTAGTTTCACAGTGACTACATCCTGTTAGTATCTGTGCATTGTATAGATAATTCCACTCCACGTTTGATGAGATGGGACTTGCTTGCACAACAGTATCCATTAGAGATTTTTCACAACCATGAACCTGAAAATGTACTGACTGATGCATTTTCACCTGTGTAGTAGACATATTTTGGCAGGGTTTCTCTCTAATGTTATGGGGTGCTGAGTCTCTCTCTCTCTCTCTCTCTCTCTCTCTCTCTCTCTCTCTCTCTCTCTCCACTACATATTAAGGATATTCCATACAAGAGCCAGCTTTAACATGGGGATTTGCAGATTGACAGGAATATCAATACATTTGAAAACTATAATGTATGTACAGTCGGCATGGTGGCGCAGTGGTTAGCACGTTTGCCTCAAAGCAAGAAGGTCCTGGGTTCAATTCTCGGGTTCGGGGTGTTTCCAAATTGCCCCTAGGTGTGAGAGTGAGTGTGAATGGTTCTATGTGTTGGCCCTGCAATGGCCTAACGAGCTGTTCAGGGTGTACCCCGCCTTCGTCAGAGACAGCGGAGATGGGCGCCAGCCTCCCCGCAACCCTAATTAGGATTAAACGGCTTACAAAATGAATGAATGAATAATGTATATACAGTACAGTATATTTGAGCCCAGTACATCATTCCCAGTCAACAGCTGACAACCCCTTTGTCTATTACAGGTTTTTGCTACTTTCACACATTATCAGTTGCTAGCTCGATTCTAGCCTTTGAATGTTATATAATAAAACATGCTGAATTTAAGCCGTATGTCAGTATTTGACCTCTGCATACACCAAGCTGATGCTTGCTTAAACCCCGTCACACTCAGCTGCATCCACACTACATCCTCAAAAAACTGAGTGGATGCAGTAAGAACTTGTATTAGGAAAGCAGTGCAAAGCAATAACAGCCTGGTATGGTCTCCACGGGTGAACTTTGGACATTAAAAAACATATATATGTATATATATTGTGGTCATGGTTGAAGGCACTATGCAGGACACACCAAGGACTTTATAAGGACACAATAACAAATGCATTGACGTAGTGACAGCATAACTTTAACCTAATAGGGACTTTGCTGACAGTAAAAGCATAGCGCGGACTTGTTGAACGCAGATGTGGACAAAGAAAACTCTTATAGATGCAGTGAGAATGAGCTAAGCGCATGGTGCAGTCTGATTGGTCAAGAATACCTTGGGCATGGTGTGTTTGTGTGATCGTGTGCGTGGTAAGCAATTAGTCAGAACATGTTAGATACAGTGAGAACCTGTCATTTCCATTTTGACCAAACCCCTGCTGTGTTCATCAAAATTTTCAGGATGCAGTGTGGTCTTCGTGGCTTTCGTCTGAGTTTGCTGGCGGCTTAGTAAAGTGTGTGTATATATGCTCTGTGTTAACCTGTACATGAGGTATATAATAGCACTGTATCAATTTGTTAGTCCATACAGATATACAGTGCTTAACAGTTTTATTAGACCATCTAACACTGTAGAGAGACATGTAAATAGTTTTTGGCTGTAGATTTATAAAAAAAAAAAATAATAAAAGTTGCACACACTAATATGTTGTTGTTCCGCCTTTAGCCTGGCTTATATCATGTAATCATCATGCCACTGTTTTAACAACCTTAAGCAACATAAGATTTATTTCCATCCAGTGTCGGGTTCATTTCTCACCGACGTCTTAAATTGATGAGGGGAAAAACTGAACCACTCCATAAAGTCTTCTCCAGCACATCCCGAAAACTTTCAATAGGGTTAAGG
>JBCNYH010000007.1:26400161-26428046 GCA_039654325.1 Tandanus tandanus | reverse complement strand
TCGGCTGAGATGGGCACCAGCCTCCCCGCGACCCTAATTAGGAATAAGCGGTTCAGAAAATGAATGAATGAATGGATGAATAATGCGGTAATAATAATAATAATAATAATAATAATAATAAAAATTCATTCATTCATTCATTTTCTGAACCGCTTAATCCTAATTAGGGTCACGGTGAGGCTGTGCCACCTCAGGAAACGAATCATCATCATCATCATCATCATTTGGTGAACTGTTTAATACTACCAATAAGGTTGCCGGGAGGCTGTACCTATCTCAGCTGACACTGGGTGAAAGCGGGGTACACCCTGAACAGCTCACCAGACCATTGCAGGGCAACACACCCACAAGCATTCACACTCACACCGAGGGGCAATTTGGAACAGCTCGTTAGCCTAATTGGCATGTCTTTGGACTGTGGAAGGAAACCAGAATACCCGGAGGAAACCCGTGCAAGCAGGGGGAGAACATGCAAACTCCACACAGAAACGTCCTTGTGCTAGTTAATTGTCCATAATAATGTGGCATCTATTTGATTTATTTGATTGGATATTACCGAATTTTAAAAGGACAGATTCTTGCAATTTTATAAGTTCAACTCAGAAACACATTGCAGATTCAGAGACTGTAAAAGCAGACACATCAGCGCACACTCTTATCCCAGAACTCATTTGATCACAGTTAATCCCTCAGATCTTCTCAGTTGGTTGTGAATGCCCACAGCTGCACCCAGCCAGTTTTCCTTTCTAAAGTACTTTTCATTGTTGTTTACTAGATGGCTGAAGACACATTATAATGCCTACAGAACCTCACGACCTAGACAGTAATTAGCTTTAAATGATCTATACCAAATTATATTTAAGTTGCATGCTGACATCAAAAATGAAATGAAAAAGTAAAATGAAAAGGAAGCTCGAAATGTGATCTGAGTATTGGCAGGCATTGTATTTCATAGTGTGTGTACGAGAGAGAGAGAGAGAGAGAGAGAGATTATTACCCACCTTTGTGTCTTTTCAATCACAGGTCGTGTTTCCTTTGCTAATGTATATTAATGGTTGGATGAGTCACTTCCTCAGGGTGAAGGTATCAGGGATGGTAAAGCACAATGCAAAGATATAATCTAGGTGTGCAAATATAAACTACATTGAAGGTTTATTTATTTATGTATTAATTAATTTTTTGTAGCGTTTATATGCATAATGCAGAGATAAACTGAGCCCCTGTGTAATCACATGTGAACCTAATAAGCACAAACCGTGGGGTTGGGTTTACTAAACTTCTAATGTCACACACGAATGGCAATTGCATGACTGCCTATGTATGAGGGTGGGCTGAAAAGTTCATAGTAATCCATCTTATCATCAGAATGAGAGCATGTATATCAAGGGATCCAAGCACTGCAACACTGGTGGAAGAAGTGTGTAGACTGCAGGTGAGACTATGCAGGGACAGTCATCCAAAGGTTAGTGGTTCATGCCCCAGTATCACCAATCTGCCACTATTGGGTCCTTGAGCAAGGCCCTTAACCCACAATTGCTCAGTTGTACAAAAATGATTAATGTAAGGCACTAAGACAGTTTTGGCCAAATTCGACCATTGCATCATGATCAGCCTATGAAATTTTCCACCCACCCCTAAAATTAATACTACCAAAGGGAAGGGAACTACCTAAGATAGTTACTAGTATTTCTGCTAACTACAGACAAAATTATACAATTAAATATTATCCATTCATTCATTTTCTGAAGCGCTTAATCCCAATTAGGGTCGCGGGGAGGCTGGCACCCATCTCAGCCGACTCTGGGCGAGGGCAGAGTACACCATGTACAGCTCACCAGGCCATCGCAGGGCAGAAACACACTGATGGCAACCCAATGGCCTACTCTTAATGTAATGTAATGACAGTAATGGTTCTTTTACATGCCCCTCACCACAGACAATGAGAGACATGGCTGGCCTTTGATAACCCTGTTAGCTGCACTTGGCGGACTGCAGTGACAACCCAGTGACAGTGGGATCAGTAATCCAGCACCCTACCACCGGGCCACCACTGCCCGAATGCAGTGGTTTTCATGTTATCCTGCTAACACTGTCTCTGATTCATGCTAGACAAATTCCACAAAAAAGCCAAAGTAATAAAGATAAAGTGACATCGTTACCTAAACAGTTTGTGTAAGTGCTTTATTTTGTTAGATTAATAACACAAGTTGTACAGTATTTAAATGGTCTTCTCTTGATATAATATTAACCAATTATTAAACGAGGTGAAGTATGATATGAAAAATTATTCGACTGAGATGTTATGACTGACTGTGTTATCTGCTGCCGTCAAAGATCTGAATAATTCTCCATTTCACTCAAAAGACAAATTCAGTAAGTGTTTAACTATTTATTTATTTATATATTTATTTTAAATTAGACAGTCACAATACTGTGCTGATGGTCAGAGTGAGTTGTAAGTGAGGTATGGTCTAATGAGGGTGTCCAGAGGTAGGCGCATCATAGCCGCTGTGAGTCAGCCGGTAGTGCCTCTGGCTGTAGCATGCTATCCCGCTAACACGGTTTTCTGATTCATTCTAGACAAATTCCACAAAAAAAGCCACAAAATATGAAATGAAAGTAGTCGATCTTAAAGACTTATTTTTATTTTCAATAATTAGACATTGTTTTCCAACAAACGCTACTTTAAAAAGCAGGCAGCCATTTTCTGGCTAGTTTTCTCTGGGATGAGGGGGAGAGTGAGGGATATTGGTACATGCAATACATGACTTATTCAAAGCCAGTGACGGAGTAAGTCGGCTTGTTGATAAATAGCAAGACTTATTTGATAGCTTTCCACCAATCAGAAATGAACAAATATTTTGGATGAATAATAGACAGCCTTTATTATTGGACTAATGGATCAAACTGGTCTGGCTATACATTATTTTTATCTTCGTGATGAGATTAAGTACCAAAACAGGCCACTGCGTTGTTTTTATACAACTTGTCCTTGCATATTAATTTAATCAAAGGAACTGAAACAAACAAGGAGACCCTGAAGAACAGACACACATCTTCTCCTCCAGATGTGATTCCACTGCGTCTATGCACCTAATATAACAACTGATTTGCATCCACTATTACATGTTGACCATCCACGAAGTGATATATTGAACAAGAGTATATTGACTGCAGCTCTAGGGACATACGTAGCTGAATTCTGCATCAGCACTTTTAAATAACCCTTCAGCTCATGCATCAATAAAGGCAAATCACACATTACCAGCGAGCTGTGTTTTTGAATTTGCAACGTCAGCACATGAGGACGGCTGTAAAAAGTGGGTTATTAATATAAATTTTCCTCACTCAGGATCTAATTCTAGCCTCTTTGACGTAAACCTGAAGGGGTTTGTCTTTAGCCCAACCCAAGCAGAGTGCCTGGACTTGTGTTTGGTTAATAGGCACTAATGATGGAAGACTATGCTGAGGCTGGAAGCAAGCTTTTACAAGCAGTGATGCTGACTCAGACACGGCTAACCACGGCTTTCTGACAATCAGGTGCTAACCATTCACAATGTCCATGTTGTTCATGTTTCAATGCAGCGTCAGAGCAGTGAGCAAATTAAGACACACTGACTCATAAATAGCCATCATACCATTCCTGTTAATTTATCTGTAATTAAGAAATAACATTCTCGAAAATCATCACTCACTCGCTCTATCACTCACTCATTTGACAAACCGTTTAATCCTATTGGGGTCGCGGGAAGGCTGGTGCCTATTTCAGCCGACTATGGGTGAAGGCGGGGTACACCCTGAACAGCTTGCCAGTTCATCGCAGGGCAACACACACAACCAATCACACTCACACCTAGGGGCAATTTTTTTAACTGCCAGTTAGCTTAGTGTGCATGTCTTTGGATTATGGAAGGAAACCAGAGTGCCCAGAGAAAACCCATGCAAGCACAGAAAGAACTATACCTAGAAACACCAAGGAATCAAACTGGTCCCTTTTGCTGTGGAGTGAAATTGCTAACCACCACCCCACCGTGCCGTGCTCATTTTCTATTATTATCATTATTATTATTATTATTAGTATTATTATTATCGGGTGGCATGGTGGCACAGTGGTTAACACATTTGCCTCACTTCAAGAAGGCCCAGGTGCGATTCCCGGGCTCGGGTCGTTTCTGTGTGGAGTTTGCATGTTCTCCCTGTGCTCGCGTGGGTTTCCTCCGGGTACTCTGGTTTTCTTCCACAGTCCAAAAACATGCACAATAGGCTGATTGGCGTTTCCAAATTGCCCTTAAGTGTGAGAGTGAATGTGAATGGTTGTGTGTTGGCTCTGCAATGGCCCTGCGAGCTGTTCAGGGTGTACCTTCTCCGTGGTCAGCAGCGGCTTAGAAAGTGAATGAATGAATAAATTAATTATTATTATCACTAGAATTTCTCATAGAGAAGTGGAGTGCTGTGAGGGGCAGTTAATCCAAGTCTATATAGTCCGCTTGTACGCGTTTTGTTAATCTCTCCAGGCCCGTTTTTTCCTGCATGGAAGCTACCGAGCCCAACTAAAGTGGCTCTCTCAACCTTCCTATAATCGTGCCGCGCATGAGCTACCACATAAATCGAGTTGCCCTTGGAATTCTGTGAGGGTTACCGAGCCCAACCAAATATTGGCTTTAGCATCCAGGCGGGAAATCACAATTAGTGTTGCTGTTCCGCTCGCTGCACTCGCTTCACAGCAATTATTATTATTATTATTATTATTATTATTATTATTATTATTATTATTAACTCTGTACTATAGTGATTACTGAATAGATTTAAATTGGTCTGTTATGTGTAAAAAAGTTCATAGTAAATAAGTTTTGCCATTGAAATACCTTTAAAAAACTTCTTCACTTCTAATGTAGCCAGCACGGATGCTTTGCTGAACAAGCCCTCAATTTCAATTTGTTAACCTTCACATGGTAAACCCTCATTGCTCCTCTGACCTTGCACCCCACATAACCTGCCCCTGAACACCTGTATTATACAGGCTCATTGTTCCTCTGCTGCTCCGCTAACATTTGACCTCCTCTGTGCAAGGCCCTGCTACCACAGGTAAGAATTTCTCTCTATGTCTGTTATTTCCAGTGTCATAGTGTCACTGGCCCTTGCACTTGTTTATCTTACTGTCAGCATCATATCCACAACTTTATCTCTCTCTTACTCTTTCATTATTTTCTAAACAGGCTTTTTAATTTAAAGGCAGTTCTTGATTGTGGATGGTGCAAGCACCTCCTTAGTTCCTTGACAGCCAAACTATGTGGACACCTGACCATCACACCCATATGAAGATCTTCTGCAAACTGTTCCCACAAAGTCTAAACCACACAATTATATATATCTTTGTATGTTGTAGAATTACAATTTCCCTTTATTTGGATTTAGAGACCCAACCCTGTTCCAGCATGCTAACTCCCCTTTACATGCAAGATCCATGAAGACATGGCTTGCCAAGATTGGCATGGAAGAACTCCATGGCCTGCTCCAAGCCCTGATGACAACTGTACTTAACACCGTTGGGATGATCACTAATGGCAACTTCTTTGCAACCTCACTAATGCTCTTGTGACTGAATGGGCAGTTTAGTGTAGCTACATTCCAACAGAGAAAAGCCTTTTCAGAAAAATGAAAGCTGTTTTAGCAGCAAAGGAGGACAATCTGGAATGGAATGTTTAATAAAACAAATATGAATGTGATGGTCAGGCGTACACAAACTTGTAGTTTTACACTGAGGCACAATGTCCACGATCACCGCGATTCGAAAAAGCATGGAGCTCCATGATTTATGAACACGCATGGGGCACGATAGAGGTATACAAAGAAGGCAGGGTGCATCCAAGGGATGAAACTTTTGAAAGGAATTGTGTTTCCAAGTTCATCAAGACCCCCTACGATGGCGAATCAAGGTCTGTTACACTCTGTTATGCTCTGTTAAGGTCTGTTAAGCTCTACTGTGCTCTACTACGAATCTCATGTTCTATCACGATTGGTGTCAAATTGTAAAACATTGTAATAATAGCCCCAAAATTATTGACAGTCAAAAATTTTGCCATGATCAGCACTATCATCACTAATCTACCAAGTTCCCTGAAGATCATCATGATTCGAGCCTACGACCCCCCATGCTCATCATGATTCTCTCAAATCGTGCAGATCACGGTCATTGTTCCCCAGTGTAAACCCAGGATCAGAGAGTGTATACTTGTTTATTACTTCTAGGTTAGTGAGGATATTAATTCATCGTTCATTCATTTTGTAAGCTGCTTAATCCTAATTAGGGTCGCATGGACGCTGGTGCCTATCTCAGCTGACTGAACAGCTTGCCAGGCCATTGCAGGGCCAACACACATACAACCATTCACACTCACTCTCCCACCTAGGGGCAATTTGGAACTGCCAATTAGCCAACTGTGCATGTTGGATGGAAACCCATGCAATCAGGGGGTGAACATGCAAACTCCACACAGAAACACCCAGAGCCCAGGAATCGAACCCGGGCCCTCTTGCTGTGCGATGAACGAGCTAACCTCGGCGCCTTAAGTTATTAATTAAAGCTACCTTATTTGTTTTACATTGTTTTTCTAAGGTGTACTCTTTTTTTCCTGCCTCTTCCACCTATTTTTTTTTTTGACTCCTAGATTACAACTGAGTTAGTCTTCCTTTAAACAGTCTTTGTTTTGACCACATTTACATATTTTTTCATTTTTTACTATGACAAAGACCGGCTATTTCATGTAATGTATCCACTGGTGCAATCAGGGCATCATGGTGGTGTAGTGCTTAGCATGTTCGCCTCACAGCAAGAAGGTCCTGGGTTCGAGTTCCAGGCTCGGCGAGGGCATCTCTGTATGGGGTTTGCATGTTTAGCCCATGTTTGTGTGGGCTTCCTCTGGGTACTCCAGTTTCTTTCTGCAGACATACAGATTAGGCTTACTGGCTGTTTCAAATTGCCTCTTGATGTAAGTGTAAATTTGTTCGGAGTATGTATGGATGAACACGGGACAGCCATCAAAGTCATGTTCCAAACCTATGGGGCTCTTCTTAGGAGCTCCACTTAAACCTTATAACAACCAACCAATTAAACTAGTTCTTAGTGCATATTGAAACATGATTCACTGCTACCCCACTCCAGTAAACAGTGGTGCAAATTTGCTTACTAGGTTACCTTTTACATTTTTAGGTTATTAGGTTTTAGCCTATTAGGTTAACCTTCTCCTCTCCAAACACAACTGACTATTGTATATCAGCATACCTTACATACAGGACCTACCTAATGAATGTGGTTAAAAAAAATGCACATCTTTACCAGTAGGATTTTTCCTAACAGCCGAATATCACTGTTATCATACACAAGTCATGTTTCACAGGCTGTTTGGTTAAAACGTCCAGCTACATACTGTAGAAGTGAGTGGAGCAGATGATGCGGAGTCAAGTAAACAAAGCCACGTAATTTAAAAGCCATAAATCTGGACCGCCTTATGAAAGATCCTCAGCATCCCCTGTTTTCTAAAGGAGGTAATGTCAGAGAGGACATGTGATACAGCCTTTTTTTCCTGGAGAGACCCGCAGGATGACCACAGAATAGATTAGGTAAGGTCACTGTGGAAAAACACTGCTACACTGCTTTAACAACATGAGGAGGGCTTTGGAGTGCCTTCATATGTGTGTTTTCAAAAGGCTCTGAAATAGAAGAAAATATGTGGCAAATTTGTGGAGAAAGAAAAGAAGAGAGAGGCAGAGAGAGATGGGGTAATTTATCCTTCTGCTGCTTAAGAAAGTGCCAGACCTCAGGCCTCAGATGATCTTCTTTGAGATTTTCTACTAGACAGAGATAAGCATCCTGTTCTGAACAACTGCCTCATCCATTTCTTAAATATAAAAAAGAACATCAATATTTTAATTAAGGAAATGAATTTAGAAGAAAAAGTTCTTCTTTTCCACAGTACATCACGTTTTAATACAGGCCATGTTGTTGTTGTTGTTGTTTAATCCAAAGGTAACTACAATTTATTTGAATAGTCTGCTTCAGACATTCTACAAACCATTTATAGATAATCACTTGATTCGTATATCCTCAGTGCCCAAACCTGGAAAGTTGAAAATGATAATAAAGAAAAAGAAAAGCAGGGAAAGAAGAAAAGGTGGCATGTTGGCATAATTGTGAGCATGTTTGCCTCGCAGCAAGAAGGTCATTGGTTCCAGTCCTGGGCTCGGCAAGGGCATTACATGTTAAACTATAGAGAAGTTTCTGCTGTATGGTTTGTATTTCTATCTGGTTTCACCCAAATGAGGATGGGTTTCCCTTTTGAGTCTGGTTCCTCTTAAGGTTTCTTCCTCGAGTCAACTGAGGGAGTTTTCCTTGCTCTTGCTGCCACAGGCTTGCTAATTTAGGATATGTATATTTGTTCCCTAGACCCGATGTTCCCCAGTCCCTATGTTCCTGCGCCTTAATAAATTAATGGATCTTCAAAGTAACAATGTATGGGATATTCCTGATTTCATATTTTCAATGTTAATAGGGTTAGGGTTAGGGTTAGGATTAGGGTTAAGGAACACAGGACTGGGGAGCATAGGTACTGGGGAACACAGGACTGGGGAACATAGGTACTGGGGAACACAGGACTGGGGAACATAGGTACTGGGGAACACAGACATGGACCCAACCAAAGCAGCCTGTGATCTTAGTATAATGAACATCTTGGGAAAACACTTGTTTTCAGTTTTCAGCAGCTGACGGTACCTTGGATATCCTGCCCTGAATTAGTGTAACACAATATCAATTTATTAATGCACTTACAGCATTTAATAACTGTTTTAGTCAGTAGAGAAGAATCAGCAAAAAAATAATCAGCACCTTCTGAACAAACTGCCCGACTGACATGCACATTAGGTCAACTGGATACTGTGAAGTACCCATAGGTGTGAATGTGTGTGTGAGCGTGAATGGTTGTTCATCTCTGTGTTAGCCCTGTGAGGAGGCAGAGCAGGGTGGACCATCGGCTGAAGCAGGGAGGATAGTCGGGGAAGCTGAGTGGAAAATGTAATGCACCTGGAAACGATGTAATTAACGATTGTGCATCTGTCTCCAGGACTGGTGGAGGTCATAAGATGGAGAGGAAGCGGAGGGAAAAGGAGCAGATGCACGAGACCCAGGGTTTGTGTATGTATGTATGTATGTGTATGTGTGTGAAGGTGCTTGAGTGTGAAAGGAAAGGAAAAAGAAACAATATAAACAGATGAATCCTACCTAGAACAAGGTGTCCTTCTTACTAAGCTGCTCAGTGGTGTCACACCCTGATGTGTGGCTGGGGTTGACTCCAGCTTCCTCTGTAACCATAATGGATGAGCAGAATAGATAATGAATAGATGGATGGATGGATGCCTTGGAATCAAGTGAGACTCAAATAACAGTTTAAAGAAAAAGCCGCAGGAAGTAACCTTGTTTGCTAAACCCATATACTGAGAATAAATTGTGTGGAATAGTTTATCAAAGAAAAGAGAATCTATGAATTGGTGACTAATTTCTGAGAGAGAGAGAGAGAAAGAGAGAGAGAGAGAGAGAGATTTCAGAGAGACATTTGTATTTAATCCAAAACCAGAAATATGTATGACTGTCCAGACTTGCCTACACACACACACACACACACACACACACACACACACACACACACACACACGCGCACAGGGAGTTCCACATAAAGGCATATCCGGTTTCTCTTTCTGTCTCAGTGACAAAGCAGCTCATTCATGATTTATTCTTCCACCTTATTGGCTCCTTCTCTCTACCTTTCTCCTCCTCCTCCTACATGTGTGGGGTTCTGATCAGCTGAGTGTGACATCACAGAGCTGCACTAGATATATCTGTGAGAGGGCGGGATCCCCCCTACACTGCTTTTGGTTCACAGACAATATTCTACTTCCTTATTAGTTAAATCTTTTGAACCTCTTCTTTAATTTAAAAGTGTATGTAGATGAATTGTTCACCCTGTACTGTATATGACATAAAAAAAAAATCAAACAGAATATTAGTTGAAGTTACCAATATTGTGGTTTCCAGAACCTCGAAGTAATCCATATAATTGGTTGGTGGTATCAAATAATAGTGGTTGTCACTACTCTCACTCACTCATTTGCCGAACCACCTACTCCTAATAGGATGGAGCCTATCTCAGCTGACTCTGGGTGAAGGCGGGGTACACCCTGAACAGTTCGCCACCCATGTCAGGGCCAACACATACACACACACATACAACCATTCACACTCACACATAGGGGCAATCTGGAACAGCCAATTGGCCTAATGTGCATGTCTTTGGACTGTGGGAGGAAACCGGAGTACCCGGAGGAAACCCATGCAAGCATGAGGAGAACATACAAACTCCACACAGAAACGACCTTGCCGAGCCCGGGACTCGAACCCACTTACTGTGAGGCGGGTGTCCTAACCACTGTGGATGTCACTAGATTGATAAAAATGTGTGTAAGTAATAAACATGAATTATGTATGATGGTTAGGAGCTAGCTCAGAATACAGTCAGAGAAAACAATATTCAGATAGTTGCTAGATCCGTGGGTCAGCGTGTACAGCCACTAAACAGGGCTAACAGCTGAACTCTCCGGGTTATGATATACAGTATACAGGGCTATGAGGGCGGCACAGTGGCGCAGTGGTTAGCACGTCTGCCTCACAGCAAGAAGGCCTGGGTTCAATTCCTGGGCTCGGGGCTCTGTGTGGAGTTTAAATGTTTTCCCCCGTGTTTGCATGGGTTTTGTCCATGTACTCCGGTTTCCTCTAACAGTTCAAAGATATGCACATAAGGCTGACTGGCTGGTCCAAATTGCCCCTAGGTGTGTGTGTGTGTGTGTGTGTGTGTGTGTGTGTGTGTGTGTGTGAATGAATGGTTGGCGACCCTAATAGGATTAAACCGTTCTGCAAATGAGTGAGGGAGAGAGAAATGGCTACAGGGACAGTTGAGTAGTATCTACATATCTGATGTTAGTATTCTGTATACTGCATTTCCCATCAGCCCCTGAACATCACACGACCCTGTTAGCCATTATCTGTGATTATGTGCCCTATTCTAGTTCTGTTACATTAGGTTTCCTGTGTCTCGCAGCTGTTCAGATGTGATGGATTGTTTATTTTATTTCTCTTTTTCATTCTTAAAGTTATTTATTAATTAATTTATTTTTAATTTCAGTGTTTTTAATTAAAAATGATTCTCCACTTGTATCCCTATATGTTACTAAGGAACTTAAACGTGCATAGACACAATATCAACAATTACTCACATTTTTACTTTGTTTATGCTTAACGTCTACCATATAAATCCCTGTGTAAGATGTTTGAGTAGAATTACGCATCGCTGTTACAAAAAATCAATCAACAACTTCAGATTAAGAATCCAACACCATTTAATTCATTTATTCACTGAACCACTTAATCCTATTAGGGATTCCAGTCTAATCCTATCTTAGCTGAATGTGGGTGAAGACAGGGTACATCCTGAACTGCTCACCAGTCCATTAACACTCGCTCACCTCTACACATTACACATCATGCACAGGAGCCGTGTCGTGCTCCCTGGTATCCAGTAAAATCTTCACAATGATTAACACTATTTTTAGGGCAGTTACACACACCATCCCCAACACACACACCCCAAACTGACGGATAACTGAAAATAAAGCACTCTGACATCACAGTCATATGACGAATAAACATCTATTTCTCCCTCTCATTATATTTGTCTCTCATTCAGAGTCTGCTGCATCCCAGAGTGTTTGTGGCTAAGTGTGGAGTGAAGAATGACTTAAAGGAGTGATAAGCAGTAGTTTTATAATAGGTGTACATAATAGTGCACTCACACATTATTAATATTGTTATAATTATTATTTTAACTCATGGCTGGAAAGAGGAAAAATCCCATCTCTTCCTGTCTGAAAGCAGCTGTTGCTAAGTTGAGGCAGAAAAATGAAGTAAAACTAAAATGTGGTGACGTTTCCGAACAGCAGGGACGCTTCCTAGAACACTCCATGGGAAAAAAGAAAACTGATAATAAGCAAAGGGGTCATGAAGTGGATGTGAAAAAAAGTAAGGACGAAACAGCTTTTCCGTGCCTTTTGTGTACGACATTTCCACCTCTAGCCTTTGTACAAATACTAATAATAATGTGCCAACACTGTTGTATGTGTGTGTGTGTGTGTGTGTGTGTGTGTGTGTGTGTGTGTGTGTGTCAGAGAGAGAGGGAAGAATTACATGGAAACGTAAGTAACCCCTGCTCTGTAATGGTGTTTATTATAACTCTTTTCATTTTAGTATATTCTACACAGAAACACAAGGAAAAACAAACTATGACCAGAATTTTCTTCTTCCATTTTCAACCCTGACTATGAGGATGTCACCTGCTCCAAGTGACTGTGATAAACCGGGCGTGAACGACATTATGACTCAAGCATTATCGACTGAGAATAATGATCAAGCTTATTGAATGAGGCATGGGCGACACGGTGGTGCAGTGGTTAGCACTTCCTTCGCAAGAAGGTCCTGGGTTCGATCCCTGGGCTCGAGGTGTTTCTGTGTGGAGTTTGCATGCTTGCGTGGGTTTCCTCCAGGTACTCCGGTTTCCTCCCACAGTCCAAAGACATGCACGTTAGGGTAACTGGCTGTTCCATATTGCCCCTAGGTGTGAGTGTGAATTGCTGTGTGGTCTAACGAGCTGTTCAGGGTGTACTGTTCAGGGCTGCAGCCTCCCCTCCGCCTTAGGAGGATTAAGCGAATGAGTGAGTGGGTGAGTGAGTGAGTGAATGAGGCACAATATGGTATGGAGAATCAAATCTGCTCGATCTATAATTAGTGTTTTCACATACCTGTATGAACTCATGATGCAGACGCACCTATGCAGGAAGTATGCAAATAACTCAGATAACACATGTGCATTTCCACAGGACTTAGTGTTCAGTCACTTCCAGTGAGCACCGTGCCATTAGAGGTACACAAAATCCGATTCTGCAAACACACGACACAACGTTCATGACTCACGGCTCATTAAGACGAACATGCTGACGATCAGTCATACTTTCATCTATAGAATTAGAGCCATGACTTATTTATGTTGCCAGGGAGATGCACCACTGTATATCAGAATGTGATCTGACACACACACACACACACACACACACCACATTTTATTTTGTACTTTTAATTCTAATTAAACTATAATTACACGTGTTTGTTTAATGCAGTGGGCTTCAGTTACCCAGGTTATGAACGACAAAAATACATCTAATCCATAATTTCATCACTCACTCACTCATTTGCCGAACTACTTAATTCTACTATAGGGTCACAGGGAGGGGCTTGTGGTGTACTGGTTAGGGCGCTGGGCTCATGATCAAGAGGTCGTGGGTTTGAATCCCCATTAGACTACCATGCTAAGATCTAAGGGCAAGGTCTTAACCACAAGTGTACCTCTGTCCACCCAGCAGTACAAATGAGTATCAGTAAAAG
The DNA here is from genome assembly GCA_039654325.1 of Tandanus tandanus. Lineage (NCBI taxonomy): Eukaryota > Metazoa > Chordata > Actinopteri > Siluriformes > Plotosidae > Tandanus > Tandanus tandanus. Next base: position 26,414,506 of record JBCNYH010000007.1, on the reverse strand, counting down.
ATACTGGGAAGGTAACCTGCGATGGACTAATGTCCCATCCAGGAAGGGTCCTAGTTGCCCTAACCTAAGGAAACCGGGGATAAGCTCTGTCCTGATGAGCCGGAAAGCTCTGGTGTAAAAGAAAATTTACCTTACCTTAGGGTCGCAGGAAGGCTGGAGGCTATCTCAGCCAACACTGGGCAAAGGCAGGTACACCTTAAACATCTCGCCAGACCATCAAAGGAACAACAAACACACAACCATTCACACTGACAGTCACACCTAGGGACAACTTGAAACAACCATTTAGCCTGATGTGTGTCTTTGAACTGCTGGAGGAAACCGGAGTACTTGGAGGAAACCCATGTAAGCACAGAAAAAAAATGCAAACTCCACACAGAACCACCCGAACCCAGGACTCGAATCCAGGACCGTCTTGCTTTGACGCAGATGTGCTAACAAGTATGCCACCGTGCCACCTTAATCCATAATTTTATTTAACCTGTAAATCTACATAACAGTAGCAAGTGTCTGCTGCCTCTGGGCTGTATTATATGGGTTTTTGTATCTGATGAAACATCAACACTGGAGCCCTTGTGCAGTCGTCCAACTGTCGACGACTTGTTAAAACTGTGGTACACTCAGTTCTATGCCAGAATGATCATGACGGGTTAATAAATACTTTAAGTCATGGTTATAAGCAGCTACTTAGGAAGATATATATTTTTTTAAATCATGCAACCTATCTCCACTTGGCAAAGTCAATATTTTGAGTCATGTTCCTAGATTTTCTACAGCAACACAAGATTCAAGACTCTTTACAACCATGTTGAAAAGTAAAGCATTGGAGGAAGCACAAAACACCAAACCTTTGAGGTCAATGGACTACACCAGTAAAGGCCCATATCGGGTTTTACTCCTGTTCTGTGAGATTTCTTTTCTAATTATCCATTTAACCAGTTCATGTTCCGTGTTCTTGTTCATGTTTGGTGGTGTTTTGCTCTGTGAAAGGTTGAATGAGGGGTGTACGGTGGTGTATGAGCCTCTATGTTTTGGGTTACAATTTTGTTATTAATAATAAACCTGTTTTATTTATTGGTGACACGGCAGCTTTATCAGGTTTCCTGTAGGGGCGTGAACACGGGACAGCCATCCAAGCCATGTGCTATGGGGTTCCGCTATAAGAATAATAGGATAGAAACAGAATGAAAATTAAAAAAATAAACACTATGCACAGTGGACCGAATCTGTGTGTTATGAAAGTGCAATGTGCAATGATTCAAGTTAGTAAAAGTGCAGTGTACAGGGTTTCAGAGAAATACACGTCCTAGTCTGTGCAAAGTCATTGATCAGTACAGTATACTTTTAGGCGTGGAGATGATGGTGTTGTGCGGTCTGATGACTAATGACATGAAGGAGCCCCTCAAGCGCTTTAAGGCACGTGGCAGAATGATGGCAGAACATGCTCCTGTGCTGCTTCAGCTCACCTTAGACTTAGATAAGAGCCTTTCTCACCAGTTTATTCAGTTTGTTTGCACCACAGCGCACAATGTACAGTAGTCTCAGGGTGTCCCTGCAAAAAGGCTCCTTAACCTATGTGGGCATCAAATCCAGTCTGAGATAGCAATGCATTTCTGCTACAGCTGCCCATTCATTCATTTTCTAAGCAACTTAATCCTAATTAGGGTCACGGGGTGGCTGGCGCCTATCTCAGCCAACTCTGGGCGAAGGCGGGGTACACCCTGAACAGCTCATTAGACCAGTATCACAGGGCCAACACACATACAACCATTCACACTCACACCTAGGGGCAATATGGAACAGCCAGTTAGTCTACTGTGCATGTTTTTGGGCAGTGGGAGGAAACCGGAGTACCCGGAGGAAACCCCACAGCCCAAAAACACACAGAAACGCCCGAGCCCGGGCCTCAAACCCAGGCCTTGTTTCTGTGAGGCCGACGTGCTAATCACTGCGCCACTGTGCCACCCACAGCTCCCCATCTTCATTGAAAAAGTACTGGCACCCTGACCACACACATCATTGACTAGCAGCCCAAAGCTGGATGGAGCACACATGGCTTTGCCAAACTGTAAGACGCAACATTAGCTCAGCTCAGGCTCAGTCTCTGAGATCTTTTTAAAATTATGTGAGGAAAAGGTTTTGAACAAATCATGTTTCAGTTTTTATCAATAGTGGGATTTAAACCCACACCGTTACTATCACTGGCTTTGAACTTTTAAAAAGGAGTCATGAGCCCTCTAATAAAATCTGAAATAGCATATAGTTTGTAGAATACAGACATAAAGGATAATTTAGGAGGCCGAGCTCTCAAGCATAATCTCTGATGCTCATATGTGCTTGTGATATTTATTCTGCTGTTTTTCAGCCTTACAGCAGCCAGATGATGATGTCTCTCTCTCTTGACATAAGGTAGTAGGCGGAGAAGGCACCATGTCTTTCCCTTGATTCCTCTGTGAGAAATTTCATGAACACGAATCACGAGTTTTCAGATCAATACAGCATCATGGTCATTAGTCAGTTTGGCATTAATCCACAGACCTAAATGTGGAAATGCGTGGGAATTTAAGCCTGACAACTCGGGTCAGAAGTCATCGACAGTCAAGAAAAATTATTCTGGAGATCATTACTGCTGTAGAAATGTTTCTGTCAATGTATTTTTCTCCAAACAGCCAAACACAAATCTTGTTAAAATAAACCAAATATGGGGGAAGAGAGTATTAATTTGATTGGCTGTGGTTAGGCTAACCAGGGCGGCGGTGTGCTGTAGTGGTTAACACGTCTGCCTCACAGCAAGGAGGTCCTGGGTTCAAGTCCTGGGCTTGGTAAGGGTGTTTCTGTGTGTGTTCTCCCTGTGCCTGTGTGGGTTTCCTCTGGGTACTCCGGTTTCCTCCCACAGTCCAAAGGCATGCACATTAGGGTGATTGGCTGTTACAGACTAACCCTAGGTGTAAGTGTGAGTATGAATGGTTGTGTTTGTTGGCTCTGCAATGGTCTGGAGAGGTGTTCAGGCTCTAGCCTTCCCGGGATCCTAGGAAGATGAAGTGGTTCAGCAAATGACTAAGTGAAAGAGTATATATATATATTAGATACTGTCATAAAAGATGCAGAGAGAAAATGAGCGAGAGAGGGACAGAGAGACAGAGGAATATTTCTCACCTCCCTCTCTCTCTCTCTTATCCAGAAGGGAGGTAGGCGGTTGCAGGTTAATGCAATCCAGGGTGGAAGCTACAGATGGGTTCCCCTTAACGCCAAACAGTCTAAGGGATTTCTCTATCTTTCGCTCTCTCTCTTTTCTAGCGGAGGCCGGAAACTGTATGAATATGGGCTTCCCTGCTCATATTCTCTGGCACAGACTGTGCGTGAGTTTACTTGAGCTTGTCCACCTCCCCCTGCGCGTAGGTTGGTGTGTATCAGGGATCTCCCATGTAGGTTGGTCTCACACCAGCTGGAGCTGTGTGTGTGTGTGTGTATGTGCTTTCGAAAACCCTCTCATAACCATAATGAAGTCAGGCTGTTAAAATAACGTGCGTCATCGTTAATTGTTCCCGATGAAGTTTTCTTCAGAGGGAGTGAAATTAATTGTGATGAAGTAATTGCGCACTAATGTGAAAAAGAGTTTCAGCACTAATGATTGTGGTCAGAGGATCATTTCACGTTGTACGTTCTGGGCTGTACGTCTGAGGACCCATGTTGTGCAAACGTCAGCACAGCTCTCATATGTGCTGCACGGCAGATGTACTTTCACACTGCAAGCTGAAGTGTTCAATTATTCTTTCATTCGTTCACTGTGGGTAATATCATCATTTTATTGTATAATTCAATGGCAAATGCTGGAGTTCTGTATAGTGCATTCGTTAGTAAAGGACATACATTACACTCTTTTGTGTGCGTTATCAAAGAGATTTAATAACCTTTATATATTTATTACATTTTTACTTATTCAATTAATGTCAAGAGCGACATCATGTGACTGGTGTATGGTAGATTGAATAGTACACAGCTATCTATCCTCCCATTCTCACTACTGGGCCACTTTCATGGTTTCTGCTGCAATGCACTGCCAGTCCTTTCAGCAGGGTGGCACAGTGGTTAGCACATCCGCCTCACTGCAAGAAGGCCTGGGTTTGATTCCCGGGCTCGGGCATTTCTGTGTGGAGTTTGCATGTTCTCCCCATGCTTGCGTGGGTTTCCTCCGGGTACTCCGGTTTCCGCCCACATTCCAAAAGCATGCACAGTTGGCTGTTCCAAATCAACCCTAGGTGTAAGTGTGAATTTGAATGGTTGTGTGAGTGTTGGCCAGGACAGCTGTCCAGGGTGTACCCCGCCCTTACCCAGAGTCGGCTGAGGTGGGTGCAAGCCTCCCTGGGACCCTAGTTAAGATTTAGCGGCTTAGAAAATGAATGAATGAATGAGTTGATCTATTGTGCGTGACCCACACAGGAAAATGCAAACTCCACACAGAAAGCCCTTTGCCAAACCCAGGATCTTCTTGCTGTGGGGCGAAGAGTGCTAACCACTACACCACCATGCTTCTAATAATACAGAAATACAATGCTACCTTTTGTGCACAGTTTGCTTGTTCTCTTTGTACTTATATGGGTTTCATCTGGGTGCTCCGGTTTCCTCCCACAGTCCAAAAAAGAAATGCACATTAGGTCAATTTGCTTCTCTTAATTGCCCATAGGTGTGAATGGGAGTATGAATGGTAGTTTGTGGTGGATTGGAGACCCTGTCTCTCGCTGGGACTGGCTCCAGCTTCTCCTGTAGCCCTGATGGGTAAGCAGTAAAGAAAATGGATGGATGAATAGTACTGGGGTACTAGGAAATTACTTTACAGTACTAAACTATATTACAGATATAACGGTATATCATAGCATTCATTTGGAACAGTACTCTTTGTACTGTGGGAGGAAACCTGAGTACCTGGAGAAAACCCATGCAAGCACAGGGAAAACATGCACATAAACACTACACATAAATATATTCGAAAGCCCAGGACCTTCTGGCTGTGACACGGACATGCTAACTGCTACGCCTCTAAATCACATATATATTACTATCTGGATTATTTAATATTTAGAAAGTAGCAAATTCAGCTTATGGCCAATTTGCCTGGCATGCATGTCTTTGGAGTGCCGGAGGAAACTGGAGTACCTGGAGGAAACCAATGAACCTGGTGCACACTTTTTAATCATCACACTCATGCACACACACACACACACACACACACATTACAACTAGAACACATTTAGAAAAAGAGCAGCATTGTCACTGACAGGGCACAGGACATACTCATCCTCCCTTCTTTCTCTATCTCTCTTTTTTTTTCATGCATCATGCAGAGGCTGACTGGGAATCACCTGTATAGGCGTTGGTCTCCGCAGTATGTGGGCATGTAAACCCAGGCTTTTTCAGCATCTAATATATCTGCAGTATTTGCAGTGTGCAGGATATACTTCTCTCTCTCTCTCTCTCTCTCTCTCTCTCTCTCTCTCTCTCTCTTTCTTTCTGTGTGTGTTTGTTCTGCCTTATATGGTCTTTCCGGCAGACCAGTATGCTGAGGAATCCCTCAGTAACCACAGCAACAACAAGCGACATCACCTTGACTATGTGCGTCATAGCAGTCTCGCAAGGAAAAGCTGAAGTTTATTAAAGAGTCAGAAAAAAGTATTTTTTTTTAAAAGGAAACAATTCAGCCTATCATAAAATGAAAAAAAGCCCTATAGTAACTGGAATTTTCCCATCACTGTTGCAGAAACTCTCAAACACTGACAAAGTGCTTTGAAAAGCCCATTAAAGGACCTCCTGGTTTTGCACAACTGCAAACTCCTGCTATACCTGCAGTGGTGCCCAAACACTGGGAATATTTGGCTTCTTGCAAGCCTCTGATGCAAATGAATGCATTTGATATTAAGAAATATGCTAATATGCTGCGATGGCCTAGCGAGCTGTCCAGGGTGTACTCTGCCCTCGCCCAGAGTCGGCTGAGATGGGCGCCAACCTCCCCGCGACCCAAATTAGGATTAAGCGGTTCAGAAAATGAATGAATGACTTAAAACTATGTTTAGTGTTTTTGTCTACTCAAGCAGACGAAGAAAGTGGTGAATATGTCTTTTTTTTTCTTTCAGAAATAGTTTCCTTGTGCAAGTCATCCTGTCTTGCTTATTATTATGCACTTTTGTGCACACATGCATTCATACCCATGAGTAAGCCTGTGTGTTCTATTTCAGAGTTCGTCTGTTCCTGACTATTGCAATTTAACCGTAAATTAAGACTCAAGGTTAAAATAAGTGGGCTGGTGAGTCAGTCATTGTCATGTGCAGAACATACAGCTATGCTTCATGCACAGAACTCTCAGAACTTGTAAAGGAGCAGGGCTGAAACTATGAATTTTAGACTTAGACTTTATTTGCCATTTAGATTTACATCAAAATAAAATTCCGATGCAGTGGCTCAGAGCACAGCAGGAATAATGAGAAAAATATTAATACAAAATGTATAAATATACATATAAAAACGTTTGTATAAAATCTAAATAAAAGATAGATATATATTGCACAGCACAGAGGTCCTTTGTGGTGCAGTCCTTTGTCGGTGTGTGTGGGTGAGGAGGGAGGAATATTTTAGCAGTGTATATGTTCAGCAGTCTTATGGCATGCAGGAAGAAACTATTGTTGAGCCTGGTTGTTCTGCTCCGTAGGCTCTCCTTCCAGAGGCAAGCAGTGAGAACAGTCCATTGTGGGTGCTGAAACCAAGGGGGGCCACTTTATTTATCAGATGCTGTGGGATGATGGGATTGAACGCGGCGCTGAAGTCCAGAAACAGCATCCGTACGTGTGTGTTTATCCCTTCCAGAAGCTCTAGGCTCTGATGGAGTGCAGAGGAGATGGCGTCCTCTGTGGAGCAGTTGGGGCGATAAGCAGACTGATATGGGTCAAATGTTGGTTTTAGACCGGAAACAATGTGATTCTTTACCAGCCTCTCACAGCACCTATCATGATAGGTGTGAGTGCTGCTGGGGGGTAATCATTGAGGAAGGGGGTTGTGGTTTTTTTGGGTACCGGTACAATTATGGCAGTCTTGAAACAGGATGGTACCACAGCCTGGTGCAGCGAGGTGTTGAAAATGTCTGTGAGAACCCCAGCCAGCTGGTCAACACTTTCCTTGAGCACCTTTCCTGGTATGTTGTCGGGGCAGCTGCTTTCCAGGTGTTAACCTTCTTTAGGGTTCTTCGGGCATCACCTGGCTCCAGGCAGATTAAATGATCATTTAGACAAGGAACATTTGGACAAGGAATAGATTCTTTTCCAGGGGTGGTGTTTAGTGCCACCCCAGTTGTGGGGCCTTGTAATTGGTAATAGCTTGGATGTCCTGCCACATCCGTCTGGTTTTAGTGGGGTTGTTGAAAAAGTCCTGCAATGAGCGCCCATTGTGAATCTTGGACGAGTGGGCTGTAACCTGTCTGGGGCACTACTGCAGCTCACTAGGGATTATCTGTACCACCATGGGGAAGGAGGTTAGAGGAGAAAGAGCCTGTAACTGTGTGACTCACATACCCGAATTCTTACTTGCAAATGATGCAGTTGCAGAAATCTAAAGAGTTCCGCTCACAGATTTTTTTTGCATGACTAATGGTAATGCTGTGGGAGTCGTCAAAAGACTGCTTTGAACTGCCAATGTGTGCATTCTCTCACTTTGAGTCTTCATGGTTATCCTATGCCTCACGGATAGACAAACACTTTACTTGTTTGGAAGGATTAGCAACCTTTTCATCAAAAAGTAATATGATTTTGTAAAAAGCTGAGCAAATGCAGGCTAGTCAGACATGCACTATAATCTCCCAATCACACCCATGTGTTCTTGTCCTCTTTCATTAAATGTGGTGGCAGAAACACTTCAAAGAACAATTATGTGAACAGTATGTTCAAACAATCCGCTTTCAAAGGTAGGCAAATGCTTTAACTTGAATAATTACTGTTCTATTTCCAAACTCTCAGTCCTGTAAACTGATTCCAAAATAATTTTTAGGTCGTACTCAGTGTGTTTATGCAGAAGGCCATAAATCTGAATTTCTTGAGATAACTAAAGGTGTTCCTCAGGGATTTATTCTGGGGCCTATTCGGTTTTCTATTTTCATAAATGATCTTGGTAAAGACATTCAAGCAAAAATGCATTTATATGCTGATAATACAATTATTTACACTCATGCTCCCGCCATACATTAGCAAGAACATGCTAATTTCACACAGAAACACCCTCGCAGAACTCGAGATTCAAACCCAGGACCTTCTTGCTGTGAAGCAGATATGCTAACCACTAAGCCACCATTGTACTAGGGACTGGGACTTTTAGTCTCATTAGAGTTCTATTGGAAATCTTATCTCTCTTTGCCGTAATCAAGTGAGAGTAAATGGCCAAGTCTGTCACATCCAGTAGCTCTTTTTTTAACTTCTGCCACATAGAAAACACCTTGTTCCCTATCCATATGCACATGTGTATTTTTCTCAAGGATAGAGCAGGGCACATTTGACTTCTTCTAAGCCATATTTATAAACTGTAAAGCCCAAACTTACAAAAAAGGTCTACATTTCAGGCATTGTCTGGTGGTTGAATTTAATAAGTACTTTTTAAAAGGTTAAGTTTTCATCTGTGTTGGTTTGTTTGTTAGTAAGTTTGTCTCTTTGATTTTGTGCAAAATAACTCAAGAATTTCTGAACAGATTTTGATGGATTTTCTTTCTAGAGTAGGGCTGGGTACAAGTAAAAAAAGCATTAAAATTTAAAGGTGATCCATGCATGGAGTAATACTAGGGGGGAAAAATCCTGAAATCCCCCAAAATTCCAATTCTTTTAAATGGGGTAGGTTGTTCATCAGATGCCCACTAGGGGGAGACATTTCATTATAATTATGCCAAGTTATAAAAACCTAAAGTCTTAGGTGGACTTTTCAGGCTAATCAATGCACTTGTCACTATAATCAATTTGTGCCTGGCGGAGGTACCTTGCTCTCTTCATAATGGCGGATATGAAAATTTACTGTGGCCCATCCAAAAGATAGCTTTTGTGACTGAACTGTGCATGTGCGAGTGGTGACCTACCTACCCCTTTAGAGTCGATATTTGTTGCTGCAATATTTTTAGTCTGTACTGGTCTATGGGGATATTTTATAAATTTGTGTCCCTGCCCAGGCATTGTGTATGCTTCATATAATTTATCATGCCTCCCTCAGATTCATCTTTAACTGTTAATCCCTTACTCACCACTGTGAGCTCTACTGTCGGGCTGGATGGCCTGCTCTGGCGACCTGCAAATGTATGCACTGGTTATACCTTACTCTACAAGGTAGTTCTTGATTAAACATTAATTAAAAGAAGAAGAAGAAGAAGGAGAATGCAGTGACCATAGAGATGTGTCAGTTGATGAGCCATGTATATGAGCCACCCTCACACTAAACCATGTTATCTTTTAATCAGAGCTGGCCCAAGGCATAAGCAAACTAAGTGGCTGCTTAGAGCTCCCTGACCACCAGGGGGCCCCCAAGAGCACTTGATAATTATTTATTTATTTAATATGTCATTCATGCATTCATTCATTTTCTAAGCCGCTTCATCCTAATTAGGGTCGCGTGGAGGCTGGCGCCCATCTCAGCCGACTCTGGGCGAGGATGGGGTACACCCTGAACAGCTCGCCAGACCATCGCAGGGCCAACACACACAACCATTCACACTCACACCTAGGGGCGATTTGGAACAGCCAATCAGCCTACTGTGCATGTTTTTGGACTGTGGGAGGGAGCCGGAGTACCCGAAGGAAACCCACGCAAGCACGGGTAGAACATCCAAACTTCAGCCTTCTTGCTGTGAGACGTCCGTGCACACCACTGACCTCCAAATAGCAAAACTTTACTGCTGAAACACTTTTCTATTTTGAGAAAGCCTGTACAATTCAGAATTATATATACACCTTGAAGAAAATGTCAAAGGGTTTTCCCAGACTGATGCACGTCATCGCTCAGACCTTATCCAGGGTTTGCAAATGGACGGAAAGCAAATGTTCCAGAAAAAGGGCCCGTGCTATCTAAGCCTTCTCCACTGAGCTACAATATGGAGAACAGTTAACAAGATGATAGAGGGTCCTGGTGTTTTACAGCATGTGTGTGTGTGCGTGTGCGTGTGTGTGTGTGTGTGTGTGTGTGTGTGTGTGTGTGTGTGTTTGATTTCCAGAAATTTCAATTCAATTTCTGTGTAGTCTTTATCCCCTGGGGATATTTTTTGACTAGACATTGAATCCCTGGACATCCACTGAGCTCAAATCTCCAACCCTAAACTGTCCAGATGTGTGCATAGATAGGATTCTGCCCCTTTGTGTGACAGATGAATAAATGCAAATGAAACCCGACCTGGACTGTAAAGATAATTTTGCCCTTTCCTTCCCCAAAAGCACTTTTATTCCATTTTACAGCTAGAACACAGTGTGCATCCATCTCTTCACCTCATTGGTGATTGGTGAATTTTTCATTCCTTCTCACACCTTCATAAACTTATTAGTGTGTCTTGTCAGTCATGTCCTGTGCCCTGGGTGGACCTCAGCATGTCTCTGTAGAGCACAAGAGCTCTCGTGTCTTGTCTGCTGCATCACTGTGTACCCTCTGCACCTGCTCAGCCATCCAAAAGCATCATTATCCTCACACTAACGGATCTGGGACTGCACTCAGTACCTGCCATGTACACACATGTCCTTAAAGAGGTCTGTTTTGGTGTAAAATTTGGGGATGTTTTTAATTTTTTAAAGTTTGAAAATTAACCATTGAAACATAATCAAAATATAATCTCTTCGTGGGGGTTTCCTCTGGGTACTCCGGTTTCCTTCCACAGTCAAGGGACATGCACATTATTCTAATTGGCTGTTACACATTAACCCTAGGTGTGAGTGTGATTTGTTGTGTGTGTTCACCCTTTGTTGGACCGGTGAGCTGTTTATGGTGTATCAGGCCTTGCCCAGAGTCGGTTGAGATAGGCTCTAGCCCCCTCGCAACCCTAGTAGGATTACGCTGTCTGGAAAATAAGTGAGAGTGAGTAAATCTAACTAAATCTAAAGGCAACGGTACACCACAATTAGCTGGATAGCTGACTCCGAGCAAACAAGGGATGAACATGTAGGTGTCTGTTTCCCCCACTTTGCAGCTTGAAAGCATGGATGGTGAAAATGATGTCATTCCGAGTTGAACGGACCATTAGAATCCATTCATCCATCAATCCATCCACTGGGTGAAGCCGATCCCTGATAGTTCCATGCGTGGCTAGCATTAGAATGATCCAAATCACAATCTAACTAGGAACTTATTGCAGGACTTGATCATTGCTGTGCACCAACATTCTCCATTCAATCCAGTCCAAAGCTAGTATGAATGGCGGTCATTTTAGGATTCACACTCGCAAAGCTGATGAACACATACCGTAGGACGCTTGTGGATGAAACACCAGGTGAAAGCATGTTATCGAAGACTTGGGCAATCAACAAATCTCTGCTATTTCGTTAAGGTTCTTTAAGAATGGGATGGGGTGGTTGGGGTTGGTGGAGGTAAGGGATGGGGGGATGCGGGGGCGTGTGTGTGTGTGTATGCATTAACAAGTGTTTGCGTGTAGACGTCATCAGGCGATTTCAGGCCGAGAGATTCTTGGCTAGTTAATCAGGTATGTTTGCATGTGAATGGATGGCAGCTTGGTGACAATGGGTCCTCAGGCAGGAGTGGAGGAGTGGGAGAGATAAGAGCAGCTTTGAAGCCTCCAATCCTCTTCTGTTTGTGTACTGTTCACTGTTCACTTTGCAGTACTCTTAATGGTCTGTACAAAAACATATATTGAGTTTATGAACACAGATGCAAAAAACATGAACCAGCATACAAGAAATAATTAAGGAGAAGATCATTCATCCATTCATTTTCTGAACCGCTTAATCATAATTAAGGTCGCGGGGAGGCTGGCGCCCATCTCAGCTGACTCTGGGCGAGGGCGGGGTACACCCTGGACAGCTCGCAAGGCCATCGCAGGGCAGAAACACACTGACGGCAATGCAGCCTACTCTTGACGAATGACAACAATGGTTCTTTTACATGCCTCTCACCACAGACCGTGAGAGACATGGCTGGCCTTTGATAACCCAGTTAGCTGCACTGGAGGGACTGCAGTGACAACTTGGTGATAGTGGGGCTTGAACCCCCGACCTCCGGATCAGTAGGCCACCGGGCCCCCACTGCCCCGATCAAGGAGAAGGTTGGAGAAGAATATGTTAGTGATCTTGCTGCATGGACAGATCATTTTATTTCACACGAAATCTTGGAATGTGTAAATCAAAGGGGCTTAGCAGCAGACCAGGATAGGGTCGTGGGGAGGCTGGCGCCTATCTCAGCCGACACTGGGCGAGGGCGGGGTACACCCTGGACAGCTCGGCAGGTCAATCACAGGGCCAACACACACACACAACCATTCACACTCACACCTAGGGGAAATTTGGAACAGCCACTTAACCTACTGTGCATGTTTTTGGACTGTGAGAGGAAACCAGAGTACCCAGAGGAAACCCATGCAAGCATGTGGAGAACATGCAAACTTCACACAAAAATGCCCAGGCCTTCTTGCTATGAGGCGGACGTGATAACCACTGTGCCACCGTGCCGCCAATTATAATTTATTTTTTTATTATTGTTGTTATTATTATTATTATTATAATTATTAATATTATTATTAATAATAATTATAATAATGTTATTATTATTTTTTTCGTTATTATTATTATTATTATTTATTATTAATATTATTATTATTATTATACCATAAAATATCTTTGAATTCTTTGCTGTAAAATGTAAGAGCTAACTGAAAGGTCTATTACTCACCAATAGAACTTTATGTAAGTCATTTCCTTCTTTTTAAAAGAAATTCAAACTTACAGACTGGCAGCAGCTGCTGTGTGGAAGTGCCACTTCTAAAGGGGCATGATTTCCACTCAACTTACTGCTGAGAGAGTGAACAATCAACAGGTCTAGCACAGTTCATTTCTTATTACTTCCTTGCCTGGCGCTGAGTGACCTCATGCTTTACTTGTGTAACACTTTCTGTGGCTAAAGGTCACAATTATTGTACATTTTAAAAATGAATTTTTTAATTCTACTTTCTAATAACTTTCACTTTCAAATGTCCCAACATCTTTCCATTGTTGCTATGGTAACATGATGTACTTACATGCTACTAGGAGATGAAAGAAACAAATTTCACCACTTTATTGCTTGCAGGAATAGTAAAGTAGCTGAATGCTTAAAGCATGTGTCCATAAATGCTACATTGCTGTTGCTACACATTTAGTACATTTCTATTTGGCAGACACTTTGCTTGAGACAGGCTACAATCCCTAATGCAATAGTTTGAGTGATTGGAGGTTACAGGTTTTCAGTGGGGACTTAATACTGGCTGTCAGTACTAGGAATTTGGACGTCAAACTTCGACTCACCACTTCAAAGGCTACCTCCACTCTTAAAGACGTTTCATGTGTTAAGAGATTTTGGTGCTTATCTGTTGGTTGGTTCTGTGTGTATGCCCGCAATATCCAGAGCCAGAGGCATGATGTTTGTCCCTCTGTCCGTTCACCTGGACCATTCTTGTTCAAGGGCACTTCAGCCGTGAAGGTGGAGGAAGGTAAACTTTGCACAAATCCCTAGCTTGACTCAAGGATGAACTGATTTGATTTTGAGGGTCATAGGTTATAGGTCAAGGTCATCATCACAGGGCCAGATAATCACAGGGCCTGATCAACACAAGGCCAACACAGACACAACTATTCACACTCACGTTTACACTTAGGGGCCTTTCAGAGCAGCCAGTTAACCTAATGTGCATGTCTTTGGACTGCGGGAGGAATCCAGAGCACCCAGAGGAGACCATACAAGCATGGGGAGAACATATAAGCTGCATATAAGTTTCACAGAAATGCCCTCTTTGGCCATGGGGCTCAAACCGAGGACCTTCTTTCTGTGAGATGGACATGCTAAGCACTTCCTTGCTGTGCTACCCATTGATGTTCATGAAAATTATAAATATGTCATTCAAGATTTTAAGGTGAAGGGTAATCCAAATATGTGAAAAGAGACTCCAACAACCAGCATACAATGCAAAAAAAAAATATTTGGAACAAATCTAAATCTGTTTTGAAAGGATAAGTTTCAGCCGTTATTAGGACACACATATAAGCTGCACCTTCACTTCCTCTGCTGCACATGAGCTGCACCTTCCCTTCCTCCACCTTCATGGCTGAAGTGCCCTTGAGCAAGGCACCTAACCCCCAACTGCTCTC
>JBCNYH010000007.1:26385379-26400061 GCA_039654325.1 Tandanus tandanus | reverse complement strand
GCTGCACCTTCCCTTCCTCCACCTTCATGGCTGAAGTGCCCTTGAGCAAGGCACCTAACCCCCAACTGCTCTTCGGGTGCCCCAATGTGTGTGGCACCCCACAGCTCCTGGTGTGTGTGTGCGCTCACTTTGGATGGGTTAAATGCAGATGCAATAATTTCCCTTGCAGGATTAATACAGTATAGAAAAATCAAACAAAATTTTTTTTTAAATAAATAAATAAAACAAAATAAGAGAGTGAGCAATCGCAAAACAATCGGAATATCTCTCATAGTTTCAGTGCACACAGAAAAGCAGCCCTGAATCTACTCTCTATGTTTGGCCCTGTCTGTAGAGCTGTAATTAGAATAATTACCCCGCACAGATCAGAAAGATTGTGCAGCTTGGCCCATCTAATCAGTGCACATTGATTAAAACAAAAGAACAAGAAGTAAAGAAGTTTTCATAAACAACAATAATTAACACGGTAACAAGATTTGCGTAATAGACCTATTTCAGGTGTTTCTGGCATGTAATCAGAAATGAATGAAATTTACAGATTTAAAGTCTGCCACCCAAAATAGATCATGTTATCTATTTATTGGCTCATACTCGGTGACTAATCATTATGTAATTTAAAAGTATAACAATGATAATTGTTCACCAAACTAAAACATGGTGTCCCACACAGTTCTGTTTTAGGACTTTTTTATTTTATGCTCTTGGTATGTTTAGCCATTTATGGTCTGCTATGTTAATTTTAGCTTACTACACCTGACTATAAAGAAATACATGTGACCCGCTCCAGCATAATACAGATTAAGTCGTAAGGTGGTGTTTTGAGTAAGAGCCAAAGTAAGTTGAAAATGGCATACCTGGACGAAAATGCGATATCGCCAAACATACATCCTTCAAAGCATAATCTTCCACATGACCAAGTTTAAATATCCATAAACACAGTCTACCCATGCTAAAAAAGAAGGTCTTAAGTATTGTTTAAGAAAGTCCAAGTTGTTGGAAAACAATAAAAATATTCATTTATGTTGCTGATTTTCACACCGTTTTTGTGATTGCTCAGGGTATTTCCTTATTATCCATATTCACTACCAGAGTACTCTACCTACTTACAGAATTCCAGTAGGACTCCCCGAATCATATAATGGTAAACCAATGAGAAGCCTCAAAACAGACATGACTCGGGGTAAATAGAACTCATCTGTTGCTAGGAAGACGCTTGTACGATGGCGCTGATAGGTCGAGAGCCGGATTCATTTAGTTTATGGATGTTCGGGAGTTTCAGATGTGGACATTCAGAAACTGGTTCTGTAAGTGTAATTGCTATTTTCTCAAAAGTAGCATTTCCTTATTAGCGACTGTAACTCAGTCCATTTTCATGCTGTAATCATGTCCTCATTTTGAAGCATATTGTATATTTGAAGCATATTGCTCATCGCAGTTGCACATCCTCATTGCACATTTTGTATTTGTATATTGTGCAAATCTTAGTATTTATTTTCCTATTTGATTCTATTGTACTTTACTACATGTAAGGTAATGTAGGAGAATGACAATAAAGCTTTTGAATCTTGAATCTAAATTCTCTTTCCAAATATATGAATATCTCAGTATGTCAAACTTCTTTCCGAATCTTTATTATACCGGAGCAGGTCACATAAACAGATACGCCGAACATGCAAAACCCATACAAGTACGCGGAGAACATACTCTGCATCAGAAATGCCCTCGTCGAACTCGCTACTCGAACCCAGGACGTGTGAATGACTATGCCATGATATCACCCTTGAACTCATTAACCCAATTAACCATCAAGACAGGTAATACAAATAAAAGTGGTGAATTAAAGCAAATTCTAACGTTCTTTAACTTCAAACAGTAGAATTTTTATTGCATGGGTTCAAGGGTGGGCATGACAGTTGTCTATGGAGGACGAGCATGTGATCCAAACCCTGCTGCTGTTAGGTCTCATTAAAATACAGTATGTTGTCATTAGGTGTAGAGGTGGACCGAGGATGAAGCTTTTTATATGGTAAACATCTCGGCTTAGACAATGTCAGTCTGTCTTCTTACTCTATTAAATGAGGAGTAAGTGAAATGCCAAACCTACAGTGTGTGGTGCCCACACTGACCCTACTTCTGTGGGTCAATTTGATACGGACCCGTTCCTTTGTTCTGATCTCATGCTTTTGTGTGGTAGGGAAAGTGAAGGGGAGACAGATAGCTCTACCTTGTCTAATATATTCCTAACACAATATTCATTACTGCCATGTCCTTCTCACTCCCCCTCTCTCGTCCTATCCATTTGCTCATCAGATCAGAGACCGTTGAAGCCCCCACAGATAATTAGCACTAACAGTGCGAGTGTGATTGATACACAGGGGAGTGGGCAAGTTGTTGGGCAGAGCAGACATTTCCTGTGAGTTTGACTGTAATATGTGTGTGTGTTGTAGTAGTAGTAGTAGTAGTAGTAGTATTAGTAGTAGTAGTAGTAGTACAGCTAGAGGTTAAAAACAATTTAAAGGTAAATGCAAGCTAGAAGTAATGCATAAAGAACTGCATTGGGGCGAGCTGGGGGTGTCCCTGGATGGTAGCGCCCTCCTCTGTGACATCATCTCAAAATATGTAGATCATTCACAGTTTGTATATAAACTCCACACAGGAAGGCCATTGGCCTTTCTTGAACCCCAGCCCTTCTATTACGGCACTAGACAAATAAATAATGTATTTCTATACTATTATTATTTGAACCCCATCTCATGCAAAACCAGGACTTTGACCAAACAACAGTGAAGCTGGGCTTGGGCTTTATACCATTTGTAAAAGAATCTAGAAGTTAATTACCTTAATTCCCAACAAGAACATCAATATCTCATGAACATTCATTAAAATGCTTGCGCGGGTTTCCTCCAGGTACTCCGGTTTCCTCCTGTAATCTAAAGACATGCACATTAGGCTGATTGACAGTTCTAAATTGAGTGTGATTGCGAATGGTTGTGCGTGTGTGGCCTTGCCTCCCCATGACCTTAGTAGGAATGAGGGGTTTAGTGAATGAGTGAATGAGTGAGAAGGGAGGTCCTGATAATGTTTGATAAATGGTACATAAATAAAATAATGCATCGGGATGGTGTTTGTTGGTGGAAAGTTAAGTTTGGAAATAAAAACTTCTCAGATGAATTAAAAGACACATACAGTCTATGCCATATCTTCAGTATGTGATATCTGAGTGGTTTATTTTTCCACCGAGAGAGTTCCCTGGCTGTAACATATTTGAGAGCCCTGCATTACATCATGCGGATATTACAAACTCACGAACCCATTCGTATCATCGTGTTTTTTCCAGGATCAGCTCCAGGGCCTGATTGGTCACTCATCACCATCTTAAAATAAAACAGAAGTAATTCCATTTTTGGTGCAATAAAACATCAGTGTTAAATTCATGCTCGACGGGTTTATTTGTGTCCAGGTTTATTCTGCATTTAAATTGGATTTGAATGAAACTGTAACAGATTATTCCAACGCATACAATGTCAGCTTCCTGATTAAACCACAGCTTCTTACACCTCCATATATATTTATATCTCGGTGTCATAAGTGCTGCAGGGGCAAGTTCAGGATGCACCAGTTGGTGTCACAAATCATAAATAATTGCATGCTTGTGATTTGTCACTCTATCTCCGTATCATTCTCACTCGTTCAGTGATTCCTCTATCAAGCCAGACTGCGTCAGAAATAACCACCGACTCATCCACCCATTCAGCTTCATGCTGTCCCCAAGTCCCACCTCCGCCTGTTCTCAGTGCAGCAAAATTACACGTCTGACAGACAAAGAGTTATAAATTCCCTTTAATAGATTGTTGGTGGGTGAGGTTATTTCTGTCGTGCAGTCGTGCATATCTTATTTCTCACAGGCATATTTACATATCTGATTTCGAACATTTCATTCCATTTGAATTTAACATGTTGGATTTAAAAGGAAAGTGTTACACTCTTGGTGGTCTTGTGACACTGGGCGAAAGCAGGGTGCACCCCGAACAGCCGGACCATCACAGGGCAACACACAAAACCATTCACACTCACACTCACACTCACACCTAGGGGCAATTTGGAACAGCCAGTTAGCCTAATGCGCATGTCTTTGGATTGTGAGAGGAAACCACAGTAGCGAAGGAAAGCCATGCCATCACAGGGAGAACTCCACACAGAAACGCCCGAGCTGAGCCCGGGACTCGAATCCAGGACCCTTTCGTGGTGAAGTGGACGTGCTAACCACTCTGCCACCCCTAGTTTCTGGATATTAGAATTTTTTTTTAAAAAGTGAATAATTACAGCAACATAGGCGGCACGGTGGCGCAGTGGTTAGCACGTCCGCCTCACAACAAGAAGGTCCTGGGTTCCATTCCTGGGCTCGGGCGTTTCTGTGTGGAGTTTGCATGTTTTTCCTGTGCTTGCATGGGTTTCCTCCAGGTTCCTCCCACAGTCCAAAAACAAGCACAGTAGGCTGATTGGCTGTTCCAAATCACCCCTAGGCGTGAGTGGGAGTGTGATTGGTTGTGTCTGTGTTGTCCCTGCGATGGCCTGGCGAGCTGTTCAGAGTGTACCCCGCCCTCGCCCAGAGTCGGCTGAGCTGGGCGCCAGCCTCGCCGGGACCCTAATTAGGATGAGGCGGCTTAGAAAATGAATGAATAAATGAAAGAGAGCAACATTACAGGTGAGAGGATGCACAAAAAGAAAAAGAAAGAAATCACTTCACATCAATATGTTGTTGCTGTTGTGTCTCTTGTGTGATGATGTGATTCTTGTGTAAAAAAACCATGAATGTGTGTTTAGGCATGTGATGCTGTGAAACTGTACTTGAGTTCATCTTGTGAAAAATCTGTTCACATTTTAAAAGGAATGATTTATGCGAGTAAATCACATGTTAAAGATGAATGCACATGCACTTGGTGTTAAACAGAGAGATGAATCATGTGTCCAAAAAAAGGTTAAATGTGGGCGGCACGGTGGCGTAGTGGTTAGCGCGTCCGCCTCACAGCAACAACGCCTGGGTTCAGTTCCCGAGCTCGGGTGTTTCTGTGTTCATGTTCTCCCCTTGCTTGCGTGGGTTTCCTCCAGGTACTCCGGTTTCCTCCCACAGTCCAAAAGCATGCACTGTAGGCTGATTGGCTGTTCAAAATCGCCCCTTGGTGTGAGTATGAGTATGAATGGTTGTATGTATGTTGGCCCTGCGATGGCCTGGCGAGCAGTTCAGGGTGTACCTTGCCCTGAGCTGGGCGCCAGCCTCCCCGCGACCCTAATTAGGATTAAGCAGCTTAGAAAATGAATGAATGAATGTAAAGTGTGTAAAAGTACCTGAAAACTTTACATGTGAATCATATGGATAAAGTTATATATTTCATATATAACTTTGAAATGGCTGTGATGGCCTGGCGAGCTGTCCAGAGCTGTAAGCAGTTCAGAAAATGAATGAATGGATGAACTTTGTAACGGTGTAGTCTCCTAAACCTGACCACCCACATACTGTATATAGTTCGCCTTTTTTTTTAGTCCATCCTGATAACTGCAGTCTGGTGACTTATCCAGTTGTATGCCCACGTGGAGAGCTAAAAGTGCTAACTGCTCTGTGTAGCATGAGAAGGTCACCACATATAAAGCCTACTCTATTTATATTATTTTTATTTAAAATGCACTGTCAGTGAGTGGAGAAGACAAGAAACCTTTGAGGTTTGTAATGAATATACAGTACCTTGAAAGTCTAAATAAAATGTACAAAAGTTAGTTTCTTCTTGAAAATGCATTTAAGTAAGAGCACAAGTACAGTCATGAGAAAAACGAAGTGCACTGTCTTCCACCAACTTCTACAATCAAATAAATTCATTCCTTTCTTCATTCATTTTTCAAACAGAATTATTGTCCCAGAGTCGCAGGGAGGATGGAGCCTATCTCAGCTAACTCTGGGCAAAGGTGGGGTACACCCTATATGGCTCACTGGTCCATCACAAGGCTAACACGCACACACACACACACACACACACACACACACACACACACACACACACACACACACACAAAACCATTTCCACTCACACCTAATGTGCATGTCTTTGGAGTGTGGGAGGAAACTGGAGTACCCAGAGAAAAACCTCGCAAGCACAGGAAGAACATGCAAACTCCACGCTGAAACGCCATTGTCGAGTTCAAGACTCGAACCCAGAACCTCATTGCTGTGAGGTGGACAAGCTAACCACTACATCACTGTGCAACCCAAATAATTTCATTCATTTTCTGAAGCGCTTAATCCGAATTAGTGTCGCGTGGAGACTGGCGCCCATCTCAGCCGACTCTGGGCAAGGACAGAGTACACCCTGGACAGCTCGCCAGGCCTGCACAGGGCAGAAACACGCTGACGGCAACTCAATGGCCTACTCTTTACGAACGACAGCAATGGTTCTTTTACATGCCTCTTACCTCAGACAGTGAGAGACATGGCTGGCCTTTGATAACCCAGTTAGCTGCACTGGGGGGACTGCAGTGACAACTCAGTGATAGTGGGGCTTCAACCTACAATCTTCGGATCAGTAAGCCAGCACCCTACCACCAGGCCACCACTACCCCCAAATAATTTCAGATGACCAAAAAAAACCAAAACAAAAAATCATACTCACTCTTTTGCCGAATCACTTAATCCTTTCGATCGCAGGGAGGCTGGAGTCTATCTCAGCCAATTCTGGTTGTACCTTGAAAGTCTAAATGTACAAAATGACCCTTTTTTCTTTAAAATGTATTAAAGTAGGACCACGAGTCCATTCATGAAAAAAAAATACACCCTTCTACGTATTTACTCACTCATTTGCTGGACTGCTTAGTCCTATTAGGTTAGCCAACACACACACAAACATTCACATTCACACTCACACTTTGTGGCAATATGGAACAGCCAATCAATCTAATGCGCATGTCTTTGGACTGTGGGAGGAAACCGGAGTACCTGGAGGAAACCCACACAAGCAGAACATGCAAACCCCACACAGAGCCTGGGACCTGAACCCAGGACCTTCTTGCTGTGAGGCGGACGACACTATGCCGCCCTTGTATTCTTTTTACAAAGAAAAATAATATTTTAATATTCCAAGAAATCCAATAGAGTACTCAGTAATATTCACTCCACGGTGGTAGGCGATATTGGATATGAAGCTTTCACTCTAATGTGAACGTTATGTGACTGCTGTGCATAACTGTAAATAAAAATATATAGATTTAGGCAGTGCCTAAAAGCGGAGCTCCCATATGATTTCCCTTACTTGACAAGCTTTTCATGGGAACTCTCAAACCCCATAGAAGAATCCTGCTTATATCAAGATTAATTCATTTTAATAACTTAAGTTTATAGAAGGGACTAAAAACGAGGGAACCAAACACATAATCTTAGTCTCGACATGTAAAGTACGCCATTTAGAAACCAGAGCTTTAGAGAACATTTCACTAACACAAGATTATAAAAATAGACCACAGGGGTACAGACGCTCCCGCTGAAAGGACCATTTCATAATATGCCAATATAGAACAAGCATAGCAAGCTTGAAAGCCCCAGCTTCAACACGCGGCAAGTAAATGACCTCAAAAAGTAGGTCAAGGTCACTCACATGCAAACTCAGCCTAGCACTCATAGTAGTGAGCCAGCATACCAAGTTTGAAAGCCCCAGCTTCAGCACGCCGCAGGGAAATGTCAGGGAACCTAATATACAGTTTTGCCTGTGTGACCTTGAAAAGTAGGTCAAGGTCACTCACACACCAACTCTTCTTAGCACTCATTGTAGTGAAGTTTGAAAGCCCCAGTTTCAGCGCACAGCAAGTACATGTCCGTAAACTAAAGTGTGTTGGACAGACGGACGCTGGAAACCATTCCGATAGCTCCCGAGCCACTCTGTGAGTGGGAGCTAATTAGTTGTTTATTTATTTCACACCATTAACGATGAAATTTAAAAAAAAAAGTTTTCTGAAAAGTTTTATAAAATTGTATTAAAATCTGCGATGATATGAGACCATCTACAAATGGAGCGGAAGCACAAGATACTAATAGCTACATCTGATTCAGGCACAGAAATGAAAAATTGAAAGTGAATATGACAATCTGAGTTCCACCTGCCTGGATATAAGATCCACTCAGTGTTGAAAAAGTGTGTGTATTTTTAGTTCAAGTGACATTATTAAGCCAATCATAAAAAATCGCTTGGACCAGATCTTTTGAATGGTGACACGACCAGCAGAATGCAACTAATTATTATGAATATTTATGGCCATGACTCATAAAAATATGACTTTTATTATGGTTTACACTGAAAATTGGATACATTTGCATTTGGTTTTGTTGAACATTTCACTAAGTTCATGTGAACAGGCTTCATTACGGAGAGTATGGGACAAGAGAAAGGATTAGGTGTCCTACTGCAGGGTGTGTGTGTGTGTGTGTGTGTGTGTGTGTGTGTGTGTGTGTGTGTGTATTCGTGTGTGAGATAGAGAGCTGGGTACAGGACAGATTATTCTCCCCACTGCCATCTGGCTCGGTAAGACTGGCATTTCTGAGCACAGCTGTGTATCTCAGCCACTCTTCACTCATTCTTACTCATGTACACACGTTCCACATGCATGAAAGTTACTCATGGTTGTGCAGCATTGCACAGAGCGGCGCCGTAAGGTCAACCACATACATTAGCACACTGTGTGGGGATGAGTCTGTCACACACTTTCAGTGTAAGGTCAAGGGGGGTAGTGTGATCACCACGCTAAAATGGATTCTTTAGTACAAAAACACATGTCCCAAAACGTTTTATTAAAAAATAAATAAATAAATAAATGTATATTTCCTTTTATACCGCAACTTTTCTATTTATTAAAAAATTGTGTTGTATGGTGGTTAGCACATCTACCTCACAGCAAGAAGGTCCTGGGTTCAAGTTCCAGTCTTGGCGAGGGCATTTTGGTGTAGAGTTTGCATGTTCTCGCCATGCTTGCATGGGTTTCCTCTGGGTACTCCGGTTTCCTCCTATAGTCCAAAGACATGAACATTAGACTACTTGGCTATTCCAAATTGGCCGTAGGTGGGGGGGCGCGATTGTGGATGGTTGTGTCTGTGTTGGACATATAATGGACAGGCGAGCTGTTCAGGGTGTACCCCTCCTTCGCCCAGTGTCGGCTGAGATAGGATCCAGCCTCCCAAACGACCCTGGTAGGATTGAATGCTTCGGCAAATA
Organism: Tandanus tandanus; assembly: GCA_039654325.1. Lineage (NCBI taxonomy): Eukaryota > Metazoa > Chordata > Actinopteri > Siluriformes > Plotosidae > Tandanus > Tandanus tandanus. Next base: position 26,390,816 of record JBCNYH010000007.1, on the reverse strand, counting down.
AATGAATGAATGAATATACTCAGCCTCCTTGCAACCCTAATTAGGATTAAGCGGCTTAAAAAATGAATGAATGAGTTTTCATGTTCTCTCCATGCTTGCATGGGTTTCCTCTGGGTACTCCGGTTTCCTCCCACAGTCCAAAGACATGCACATTAGACTGCCTGGCTGTTCCAAATTTCTCCTGGGTGTGAGTGCAAGTGTGGACGGCTGTGAAGGTTTGTTGGACATATGATGCATGTTCAGGATGTACCCCTCCTGGCCCAGTGTGGGCTGAAATAGGCTCCAGCCTCCCAAACGACCCTGGTAGGATCGAATGGTTCGGCAAGTAAATAAATGACTGAATATACTCGTTTAGTTATTATCGTCCCCAGTCAGTTGGGATTGGCTCCAGCTTTAATACATCTGATGTGACTTTCTTTTTAAGATTATTTTGTTTACAATTAAATCAAGCAGTAATTGATTGTCATGGAATGGTGGGATTTTTGAAAAGCAGGCAATTGCTTCAGGAAACAGTTCCCTATTTAGATTTTTGTAACCATGAGCAACAAGTGACATTAAGAAAATAGCAACCCCCCTCCCCCATTGTTCGCATCCCACATCATTTCACATTTAAGTGAATTGGCTGTTTGTCAATGGATTGTCAATTTAATCACCGCTGTCCTTCCTCCCTTTTAACTTAAGTAAAGTGGAACTTTACTGTCATCTCCGCCACATACTATAAAGCACAGAGGAAAGAGAAAATAATAATAATAATAATTTAAAAAATAACAACACTTTTTAAATTTAATGTCACCCCCAGTTTGAACATCACTCCACCCACTGCATAATTTGGATAAATTTAAATTAAAAAGTGGGTAAGGGGTTGAAGGGAATAGTACTGCACATGGGACTGCCTAGCTGCAGACCAGTCAGGTTGTGTTTACGTTAGTGTTGATCATTGTATATTTACTCCTGACCCAAGTTGCTCTCTCTTTCCCATTTGCTGAAACACTTAATCCTATTACTAGGGCTGCGGGGAGGCTGTGCCTATCTCAGCTGACACCGAGCGAACACCCTTAACATTTTTTTTTATTTCGGACACCAGTGGAGCACCAAAATGCGATTCCTACTCCAAAAAACTTCACAGTTCTTCAGGAAGCTGCTTCCCTACATAACTCTGAAACGCTGATTTAAAGTCCGCCCATTGGACGGCCTGTTTGGCTTCCTCCTCCCATTTATGGCCTTTCTACTCTCTGTGCCACCTCTGCTCTGATTGGTTGCCTTTCGACAACTGAAAGCGTCATGCTTAGTGCACTGGGACGGATACCAGGATGGGCAGAGATACAACTACGTATGATGGGAGCTAGTAGGAGAAGGCCAGCTAGTGTCCCACCAAGCACTAAACCCCACACCAAAAAAAAACAAAAAACAAAACATATGCTACTCTTGATATTTGACACTTTGGCTTCATCTAACATGGGTATTCAACACTGTAACAACATTTATGGGACAGAAAAGTGTGCATAGCAAATTATTATTTCCTCTTTAACGAGATCAAGCCGTATTACTGATGAAAAGCTATACCACTTCTGTACTGTATGTCATTTTCTTTTATTTTTACAATATTTGCAAGACACCCTAAAACAGAGTGACTCAGCAGCTGCAAGATAAGGGCTTTGCTCAAGTCAGACAGACTGTTTGGTAATACTGGGGCTTGAACCTCCGCCCGTCTGATCATTAAAGTCTTTCTGAGCCACCATTCCTGTTTACTTTGTGATTGTGTTTTGCTCTGGCACAGATTCTCTCCACGTCAAGTGTAACCCTAGTCTATCTGTACGTGCCCACTTGTAGACATTCAGAATTATCTCTGTTCTTGCTTCTGGTAGAGATTCATGTACCTAGCAGTGCAGTAATGTCTGTTGTCATGGAAATCATGTAAAGCTTATTGAGCATGTCGTCCTGAGGAAGGTGCGTTCGGTTTAGTTGCAGCTCCTTTTTTTGTATGCCATGTGTAATGCGGTTGCGGATGGATACACTTTGATTTTTCATTTGTATATTGTTAATTGTATATCAAGACTTGGAGTGTATTGTATATACAGGTGAGCTGTGTGTTTATTATCATGTGATTCAGCTCTTTATTACTAGCTCTTTAAAGCAATCACGTATGACATCAGCAGTTCCATCAGGCAATGTCAGTCCTTGCTTCTTGTCAAGTACGCACGGGTGCTGCCACACTACTATTTCTATTTGGCATTCGCAGCGACATGTTGCCTTCTTCATTGGCTGTTCCAGGTCTGGTAATGACGTTGTTTAGTCCCATTGGCTGGGCTGCGTGCAGCAGACACCAGTCTGAGATAAACATTACCGGCCAGTGCTGAGCTGTGTGTCTCCAGGAAAATGGTGGAGCACAAAGCATACGCCTGCACAAACAACAAGCGCAGAAATCGCAAAAAACTTAACATAACATTACATCGGCACAGGCTGTACTCTGAAGACGTTTTCTTTCGGATGCAATTCGATAGTCTGCGAAGACCACTTCAACCTGACCTGCTATCAGCGTGACCTCCAGGCAAAACTGCTTGGCACGAAGCCCAAGCTTTTACATCTAAAATCGGATGCTGTCCCTACGGAATTCCTTCACAAAAAGTTAAAGGAAGAGAACAGACGGGAGCAGCACCTCGCCAAAAGGAACCAGTTAAAGGGAAGAGCCTTTAGTATGCGGGGAGTTTTATGACCGAAAATGTCACTCGCTGCTTGTTTACTTGTGCTGAACAACGAGTTCACGTCACTTCCAGGAAAAAATGGGTGTTCCACATTGGTTCAGCCCCCGCTAGTAATCCACTGGATAAAATTGTTCAGTATAGTGCTTCTTATGGTCATTTTTGATAAAATAAGCTCTGTATCACTTAAACTTATTACATAACACATGAATTATACTGTAAGGATGACCAATACCAGTACACTTTAAATAAGATGATTGGTATTTACTCACACGCTCATCTTATTTGGCGAATCTCTTAATTCTACTGGAGTCGTGGGGAGGTTGGAGTCAAAGGCGGGGTACACCCTGAACAGTTCACCAGACCATCCCAGGGCCAACATACACACACAACCATTCACACTCACACCTACTGAACTGAACTAAAACTGGATCAGAGCAATCATGACACATTAGGTAGACAGCCAATGACAAGATAAGGGCGGAGATAAGACATGAAGCATAATAAAACATACATGACCATTTAAACAAACTCACACAAATAGTACCATAGCGCTGACAACTTTGCTCATATCTTTTTTAAGTAGACATCTCACCATACAAGTCTATGTGTTCGCTGATTGTTTAGAGACATATGTTCTGTTCTTATATGAAATATTAGAACAGGACCATTAACTTTGTATGGTTTAGAGAGCCAATCTGACCAATCAGAATCGCCAAACCAGCAGCACAGTGGCACAGTGGTGGAGGGATTACTGTAGCACTTTGGCCCACAGCATTCAGGACTAAACCTGCAGGTCGACTGGGACCTTTCTCTGTGGAGTTTGTATATTCTCCTCATGCTTGCCTGGGTTTCCTCTAGGTGCTCTGGTTTCCTTTTAACAAACCCAACAAACCAAAGACATACACATTAGGTCTACTGGCATATATATATATATATGTATGTATATATGTAAATATCCTTATGTATATTTATATAGATATATCAATATTTGAGACTTTTATCTTTTTCTTTACTTGGTATGGAGCAACTGTGTGCACACAATTTCTTCCGGGATCAGTAAAGTATTCTGATTCTGATTTTAAGTTGCCCTTGGTGTGAATGTGAGTGTAAATGGTTGTCTATCTTTCTGTCTTAGCCCTGTGATCTAGGATGAACTCTGACTCTTGCCTGAAGCTGGGATTGGCTCCAGTCCACCTGCGATCCACAGTGCAGTCTAGAAAATTAACAAATTACACGTAGAATATTCGATCTAATGTATATATACTAATGGATGGGAATGGAGCGATCAGTTCAAAAGGAATGAACCATGTAGACATCACGTTGCTGAAACTCCTATTTCTTCAGATAATCACAGAGTACAATGAAAGACTCCACAATTAACTGCACACTTTGCTTGAAAGACTCAAAATTATGATGACATTTTATTCCAGATGACTTTTGTCGACATTTTAACTGCCTGAGTCAAGGCGTTCCTTCAACCCCTCCCAGCACTCACAGGACAAATCATGACTTATTATGGAAGATGTAAAATCAGGACAATCAATGACTGAATAAATCGATGAAAGGGACCTGCTTTTATTCGAAAGGTTGGGTGACTCTACATTTCTGACTCACAGCCGAATGAAAGTGATGGCGGTTTCTGTTTTCCTGTCTTTACTTCATTCACAAGCAGATGAACTATACGCCAGAGAAAAGCTCTGCTTCACTCCCAACTGCCACACACTGATCCATCAAACTGACACAGCGACACACTGACAGAGGAGCCGAAATGCCGAACAGACAATAAAACTGTCATGTCAATGAAGCATTCTAAAAAGTAACACAGCTCTCCAGCTAGACATGTCGTGTCATTTACTGAAACACTGTATTTTTTATTAGGGTCACAGGGAGATTGGAGCCCAACTGAGCTGACCCTGGGCGAAGGCGGCATACACCCTAAACAGCTTGCCAGACACACACACACACGACCGTTCACAACACATTCACACCTAGGGCCAATTTGGAATATCTACTTAGCCTAATATACATGTTTTTGGACTGTGAAAGGAAACCAGAGTACTTGGAGGAAACCCATGTGAGCACGGGGAGAACATGCAAACTCCACACTGAATTGCCTTTGCTGGGCATGGGCCTCGAACCCAGGACCTTCTTGCTGTGAGGCAGACTTGCTAACCACCATGCCACAGTGCCACCTCCAGCTAGACGTGGTCATAATATAATACTGATAAGTCATGAATCCAAACAGTTATTTAAATGAGTTATTTTAAGGGAGGAACAGTGGTGAGGTATTTGCAGTGTGCTTGCGTGGCTTTCCTCCATGTACACCGGTTTTCTCCCACAGTCCAAAGACATGCACATGCGGCTAACTGGCTGTTCCAAATTTCCCCTAGGTGTGAGTGTGAATGGTTCTGTATGTGTTGACCCTGCGACGGTCTGGCGAACTGTTCAGGGCACACACCGCCTTTGCTCAGTGTCGGCTCGGACAGGCTCCAACCTCTTTGTGACACTAATAGGAGTCAGCGGTTTAGCAAATGGGTGAGTGAGTGAGTGAGTGAGTAGTTCTTTTTATTTTCAGTAAAGCTGTCATGCTGTTCTGTCCTTTGGGAAATGTTTTCATTTTGAACATTATGTTTTTGGCCCCCGAGATCACAACATGCATATTACATTTACATTTACAGCATTTAGCAGACGCTCTTATCCAGAGCGACTTACAGAAGTGCTTTAAAGTCACTATC
>JBCNYH010000007.1:26357736-26374914 GCA_039654325.1 Tandanus tandanus | reverse complement strand
TTCTTTTACATGCCTCTCACCACAGACAGTGAGAGACATGGCTGGCCTTTGATAACCCAGTTAGCTGCACTGGGAGGCAGCAGTGACAGCCCGGTGACAGTGGGACTTGAACCCCCAACCTTGGGATCAGTAATCCAGCACCCCACCACCGGGCCATCACTGTCCCAACTTGAAGATTGCGTAGCCCAATAGAAAAATAACTACACTTCACCCTCGATTTTCCGTACCCCTATTTCCCGGATTTCGAATTTCCCGTACAAAACCCGGCGCCGGACATTATTTGGTATTGCCGGAAAAATGCTCAGACAAGTCCAGGAATCGATGACGGGTCGGTCATGACTTCCCTGCATGCAGAGCGCAGACTCACCATCTTCACACCCAATCAATCCCCAAGCTAATGATAAATAACTAAAGAATGTTAATGGGAAGAGATGTTCACATGAATTCTTCATTTATTCATTAATTAATTTGCAAACCGCTTAGTCCTATTAGGGTCGCAGGGAGGCTAGAGCCTATCTCAGGCCACTCAGTAAGAAGGTACACCCTGGACAGCTCATCAGTCCATTGCAGGGCCAACATACACACAACCATTCACACTTACACTCACACCTAGGGGCAACTTGGAACAGCCACTTAGCCTAATGTGTATGTCTTTGGACTTTGGGCAGAAACACAGAGGAGTACACAGAGGAAACCCATGCAAACTCCAAACAGTAACACCCATGCTGAGCCTGGGACTCAAATCTAGGACCTTATTGCTTTGAGGCGGACATGCTAACTGCTACGCCACTGTGCCACCCCATATGAATTGTAAACAAACTAACCTAAACAAAATGATAACATCAGAAGCAAATATGCATCCACCCTGACACAAGAACTCTCTGACTTCCTTTTAGTTAGTTTGGCTTCCCTAATGTCTTTGGAATGGAATGCACCAATACAAAGTGACAGCAGGCGACAAAAAATCCCATAATCTTTTGTGCCTGGGTTGCCACGATTTAAGATGTTCTGAGTCCACAGATAATCATGCAGGGATGTGCCTTGTCAATCAAGAGAGCTGAACCATATAGCTGACTCAGCAATTAAGCATCAAGAATGCTGCCTTGGCAAACCCTGGTCTTCACCTCTCCTTTCAAATGATGATTCTGTAGGTCATTGAATTGAGATAAAACAAACTCTAACATGTGACCGGAGGAATGATCTTGCATGATAACTTGTAAACAAAGAGAAGCAAGATGGATGCAAGTGGCAATGCAACACTTATTCAAAGAAAGCAGAAATGATCAAATGATTACAGATCAAGTGTTAAAAAACAGAATAGTAAATTCAATTCCAATAGAGATAAAACTGGGGTAGCGCTTAATGGAGAATATAAATGGTGCACATTGAAACAGGACTTAAAGTTGCATACATATTCTGCTTTCACTGCCTTACTAATGGAGGTATGAGTGTTGAATCTAGGCATGTAGCCCTATTTTATTTAGTTGTGACTTTCAAAGGCCAGTAAGATGTCCATGCTGTGTTTACATTCTCTAGATCATTGTGCCCGCTGCATGGTTCACGGTTGACACTTGCATACAGGAATAAGTAAATGCTTTCCGTATGCAATCTTAGCCAATGCCATATTATTTCCAAGAGAAAACACTGTATTTAATGTACATTTGATACACCTGGTGAATGAATAGGCACCTGTAAAACTGTGCAGGCCAGTCAAGAAGCCCTGATCCCACATTATGATTATAGGCTAGTCTTACTAGCTAAACAAAGGAGACAGATAGCTGTTCTCAAGTCAGGTATTACACGTATTAGAGAGCATACAATGTTGAAATTGTGGACAGGATAACCTATTCAACAGCAGAGAAAAAATACACATACGGTTTGCAGAGGGGTTTTGTTTAGTATCAAGATAAATAATTGAATTTTTCTAAACTATTATGGGGTGGCATGGTAGCATAGTGGTTAGTGCGTCCACCTCACAGCAAGAAGGTCCTGGTTTCGAATCCCGGACTCGGGCGTTCCTGTGCAGAGTTTGCATGCCCCTAGTTGTGAATGTAAGTGGTTGTGTTTATATGTTTGCTCTGTGGTGGTCTGGTGTGCTGTTCAGGGTGTACTCTGCCTTCGCCCAGTGTCGGCTGTAGCTCCAGCCTCCCCGCGACCCCAACAGGATTAAGCAGTTCGGCAAATGAGTGAGTGAGTAAATTGATATGAAATTTGTCCCCAGTGTCCTTATTTTGGTGAATTTCTTGTGGAAGAAGGGTGTTTTCGAGTGCTGTAACAAGGAGTGTTTTACTTTGTCTTTAATTGGCGAGACAACTCGTCATGTGCAGTGCGTCCTTCTCTAGTGTCTGCAGACAATTCCTGCCCTTGCAGAGGGCAAATAGTTCAGCATGTCTGGTACAGTGCTTTAATGAATTTTGGCCCACCGATATGCCAACTAAGTCCCTGAAGGATCCATGAGCTTGTGCTGTACTCACAGGCAGAACGTTCCACACAGCTAAATTGACAGCTGAGAGGATTAGAGGTGCAGAACAATAATTAAGAGAGAGAGAGAGAGAGAGAGAGAGAGGAGGGGGGAGCAGGTGTATAAGATAATAAAGTCCAATTTAACTAAGTGCTTCAACCGATGCAAACATTTTTGCAAAACATCACATGATCACATGGAGGTTTATATCCTTCTCTTTTATGTCTTTTAACTTTTTAACTTTTTTTATACCTGCTTGCCAACTTGCCTGTCTTACTACCTTTCCTTTTGTCCAGATGATTTTTAGCCTTTTAAGGGGGTACTGTCACACTGAATATTTGGTAACATATCCCTTAGCAAAGTGGCTCGGGTGCTATAGGAATCGGTTCCGTCCGTCTGTCTGTAACACTTTAGTTTCTGGACATTTACTTGGCGCGCGCTGAAGCTGGGGCTTTCAAACTTGGTATGCTGGCTCACTACTATGAGTGCTAGGCTGTATTTGTGTGTGAGTGACCTTGACCAACTTTTCAAAGTCACAGACGCAAAAATTTTAACTGTATATTAGGTTTCCAGACACTTACTTGGAGCGCGCTGAAGCTGGGGCTTTCAAACTTGCCATGCTTGTTCCATATTGGCATATTATGTAATGGCCCTTTTGGCAGGAGCGTCTGGACCCCTGTGGTCTGTTTTGTTTACTCTTGTTAACAGAGCCCAGTTCACTTTGGTGGTGTTCTGGCACAATCCTTTAAGCACAATCTCCATTTTTTGATATAGATAATATCAGGACTTTGAGAAGGATATTCCAAAAGTTTAATGTTAGCCTGCTTTATTTATTCTACAAGCAGTTTTCATGTGTGTTTGGGGTTATTTTCTTGCTGGAACATCCAACTATGTTCAAGTTTCTAGTGGTTTAAGCTTATAAGGAAATCTTCCTTCTTCATTATTCCATGAACTTTGTGCAATGCACCAGTTCTACTGGCAGCAAAATCCCCCCAAAGCATAATGCTACCACAATCATGATTATCAGTTGTTACACTGTCCTTGGGCTTGAATTTCTCACCTTTACTTCTCCGAGCATAATTCTGACTATCCAAACTGTCCTCACGAAAGCCTTTTTTTTTTAATTATTTGTTGCCAAACTTGAAGGTATTGTTTTTGGAGCAGGGCTTCTTTCTTGGATGGCAGCCTCTCAGTCCATGGTAATGAAAAACTCACTTGACTGTTGACTGAGTCACCAGTGTTCCATCACGGCAGGCCTGTGTCTTTGTGGTTCCTGGATTGTTTGACTTTGGCAAAGTTGCTTCGCCTTCATATAGCTTTATTTATTTAATTAATTTTATTATTTATGAAATTTATTCATTTAGATTAAATGATGTAATATAATATAGATAATTTTAATTAAACATTAGTAAACATAATATCTCTTATTCGGATTTGACCTTCAGTTCACTTTTGAAGGGTCCTTTGACATGAATGCTTGTCATTACTCCAGTGGGAAATGAATCTGGTCCTGGCTGCTGTGGGTGTCACCCTTTATAGTCCCCCATGAAGGATTCGTCACTTCAGAATGTATCAAAGTAGTAGGGTCTGCCATGGCATGTTCTGATCTCAAGAGATTTTGATTCATTTCAAAATACAATATGCAGATTTTAATTAAAACAATGGAGATATGACTGGTCAGTGTGTTACTAAATGAAAATCTTTTCAAAGGCTCTGCCTGAATGCTATTGCCACTGAATGTGCAAATGGTCATTACATTTTTTACCTACATTTTTCTTCCCATCTGCCAATTCCCACCAGTCAGCTCTTACCTATAATAAAACAGCAACCAGCTGAGGAGAGTAAAGTCTAACATGGTTTTTCTGAGGCACATGAGGCCAACTCCTGATCATGCTGTGTCTGTGTAGTGTATCACACTCAAAAGAAAGAGCTATTAACCCTCTTCCACATACTTAAACTCACAGATGGCCAAGATTGGCTAGTACCACTGTGATTGAACAGCTGGGTGCCACCCAGGAACATTGTGCAATGAATATATATATATATATATATTCTTGTGAATGTCCTGGTTATATTACTAAGGCATGATTTAGATATAATTTCCATTAATAAGATGCTGCAAACGGTATCAGTTTTTCTCTAACTAGCAGAAACAAGCAACAGCAAATTTAATACATGCCCGCTGTATATTTCAGTTAGTGCAACTCTGTCTCCAAAGTGAATTTTCAGCTTAGTAAACTGTATTGCAGGCACAAAATTAATCAATTTACATAAACCCCATCTTGTAGTCCATGCATTTTACAGCTTCAGGCAGAATGGTCATGAATTATACATTCATGAAGCCAAACTTCACAAGACTTAGTAACTATTACACAACTATTTATAACCATTTTTAAATTAATAGGCCGGGAAGCATTAGGAGTTTTTGAATTTCTCCTTGTTTTTCTTTCAGACCCAACAATTTCCAGGCAATATCCCAAGAAAGACTTTCCCAACTCTCATGAAAAATTTGCATTCGTACTACTTAAAGGAAGGTCTTGGGTTCGGGTCCCAGGCTTGGGCGTTTCTGTCTGGAGTTTGCATGTTCTCCTGCATGGGTTTCCTCTCTGTACTCCGGTTTCCTCCCACAGTCCAAAGGCATGCACATTAGGCTAATTTGCTGTTCCATATTGCCCCTAGGTGTGGATGTGGGTGTGAATTGTTTTGTGTGTGTTGCCCTGTGATGCTCTGGCGAGCTGTTTAGTGTGTACCCTGCCTTCGCCCAGTGTTGGCTAAGATAAGCACCAGCCTCCCCGCAACCCTAATAGTAAAATTAAGCACTTTGGCAAACAACTGAATGTTTATCACACAGCCACATCTCTTCAAACACCGGGGTTTTAATGTGCACCAATTTAATAATGATAATAAATTGAAAGTGTATTATCATTATTAAATTGGAGCACATTAGAACCCCGGTGTTTAAAGAGATGTGGCTGTGTGATAAACATTCATTCATTCATTCACTTCCTGTATTCAGTGTAATTGCAGTCACATAATAGTGCATGGTCTTTACCAGGTGCATATGAACTCATAGTTTATTCACACGCCCTGTCTGTGTTTGAATTTCTTCTAATTCGACCCCATCACTATGCTACGATCTAATGAGGGTCACTGATTGAATCTCCACAATAACATGTAGAGAAATGGCATCATTAAAATCGGTCTGACTCCCACAGACGCGCACACAAACGAACGCAAACACCCACACAGACTGTCTGCCACTGTGCCATCCCTATTATCACCAAACTTCTGTACTGTCAGAAAAAAAATCACCAGAGCTTTTACCACCTCTCATTACTGCTAGCATTATAAGTTTGTGGTCATTTGCAGAGTGGGTACTTTCTCAGTATTTTCTCTTTATGCCTTACAGAAGCCGTGGGTTCATTAGTGCTAGTAATGAAACATGCTGAGGTGTATAGCCAGCAATACAAGCAAACGCTGTCATGAAGCCCTTAACAAAAACCAATTATAGAGAAAAAATGAACATCAAGATTTGTTGGCTAAACATGTCACATGAAAAAGAAAGGGACACCCTCGTTCAGTTCCACAGGTTTACATATCAAGACACCATAAAACAAAGATCATCTGGTCCTCACCAGGTTTTGAAATTATGTTAATCTAACCTGAGGTGTAAAACAACACAACAGATTCTACAGGATCTGAGCACCTAGCAGTCACCGGGTCGAACATGAACTCTACTGTGTCCCAGAGTATCCTTGAGTCAAATATGAAGCCATCTGTTGGCTGAAGCCTAAGCTTGGCTGCACCTGGGTTATGCGACAGGACAATGATCCCAAGCACACCAGCAAAATTTACAACAGAATGGCTGAAGAAGAAAAGAATCATGGTGCTGCAATGACCAAGTCGAAGTCCACACCTCCAGCTGTGACCTTAAAGGACCTTAAAGGTGGCCTTCACAAGATAATAGCCTGCGTGTTTTACCTTCTATTATGAGTTCATTTTGGCAAAATACCAAAGTTTTCCGACAAAACCACCCCAGCTCTCAGGCTTAATATCGCTTATTCACCTGTTTTATATCTTGTTTTGGTTCTATGTGTTTATCAATAGAGTCCACATGTCTCTGTTTACAATAACCAGACCAAGTGATTGGAGGAACATTCTTGCGCATAGTGCGATAACTTGGCAGTGCAACACTGATTCGTAGAAATCCTGAGATCAAGTTTTAGTAGAAAGCAAAATCCTCTCTCTCTCCCTCTCTCTCTTTATCTCTCTCTCTCTCACACACACACACACACACACACACACACACACACACACACACACACACACACAGATAATATTTATCATACACAGTTTCTTTCTCTCTCTCTCTCTCTCTCTTTCTCTCTCTAACACACACTTTCTGACACACAGTCTTTCTCTCTCTCTCACACACACAAACACACACAAACACTCTCACACACACTTTCTCTCTCTTTCTCTCTCTCACACACACGCGCGCACTCTTTCTCACACACAGTTTCTTTCTCTCTCTCTCTCTCTCTCTCACACACACACACTTTCTCACACAGTCTCTCTCACTCTCTCTCTCCCGCACACACACTCTCTCAATCTCTCTCTCTTTCTCACACACACAAACTCGCACTCTCACACACAGACTCTCTCTCTCACACATACACACACTCTCACACACAGTCTCTCTTTCTCTCTCTCTCTCACACACACACACACACTCTCTCACACACAGTTTCTTTCTCTCTCTCTTTCTTTCTCTCTCTCTCTCTCTCTCTCTCTCTCTCTCTCTCTCTTTCTCTCTCACACACAGATTACATTCAAAGTTACTGAAAGCTTTCCAAACTTACTGCCCGTGTCGTCCGTGTCTGTGCTGATGGTCGCCATTTTGTATTGATGATAGTTCTTTGTTGTCGCTTATAGATTGCGTCTACACTATGTTTACTCTCTCTAGCTGCAGAGATCACTGACACTTGTGTACAAGAGTAAGCAAATGGTTTCAGAAAGACATTATGGCCGATTCCGTTTTATTTTCAAAAGATAACACTGTAATTCATGTTTATTTAATATACCTGGTAAGTGAGTGGACAGCTCTGAGAGAGCTGTGTATGATCCATTGTCCTCAAACATCACTAAACTGAAGCATTGTTGTAAAGAAAAGTGGCCCAAAATTCTTCCATAACAATGGGGGAGACTGATAAAAATCATCCAGCAAACAAGCTATTGCTACTTAAAGTGTGTCTACAGGCAATTGCATCATGGGATGTATGTTATGCACAGGACACTTCTTTTAAAGATACTTCCAGTATTTATTCCTAATGACTCTAGTCTGCATCTCTGCATCATGTACATTCCCATGAATGAGCCAGTTATGTACAGTGAACTGAAATCTAACTTCCTAGTGGTGCAGTAATTATAGCATTTTTTTTCTTTATAGCAAGTATCTGTTTAATATGGAAGTCATGATATAAAAAAATAAGGCTATGTTCAGGGGGGAAACATTTTAAATATGCATTTATCTTCTTTGCCCATCAGCTTTTGGAAATCTTTGTACAGTCCTTCCAAGTGGGGAAGAGGAGTGGTACAATAGATCCAGGCAGCACAGTTACTTAAATATTTGAGTCTAGATTACACTACATGATCAAAAGTCTATGAACACCTCATGACTATATTTGTGCTTTTTATTTTTATTTATTATTATTTTTTTTTTACACGCCATCCACAAAAACATTACTGAGGTCAGGTGACGAGAGCTGAGGTGCGGTCAGCATTCCAATTCTTCCCCAATGTACATACATATATCCTATATATGCAAGCACATATACACATATCTACATATTCACACATACACAAAAGGGTGCATGATATGTCAGAGGTGCATGGTGTGTGCAGGATAAGAAGTAGAGCTTTTTATTCATAAGGTGCATGATGCTGTGGTGTTATATGATGTTCGAGACCTGCTCTAAACATGAGTATTGCACTAAGAAGAGTAATATTGCACTGTCCAGGAAGACGGTCTGAATGATGATTATGAACATGACGGCTTTACTGGAAATGGCATACAAAAACTCAAGGTTTGTGTTCAGTGAGGCTGAAATCCTAGAAATTCAACCAAATACCAGCCCAGAAGACACAAAGAAAACTTCACAATATGACCTTCATGTTTTTATTGTTAAAAAGCACGTTATTTAAACTGTGAGAATGAGTTTCAAAAGATACCAGTGTCAACAAACTGCTAGTAGTGCTAACTTCATTTCTGTCCAAACTTAAATGCCTCCATTTACTGTTTACTTTGAAGTGGCTTGTCAAACAAGAAAAAATTCAAACAGAAGCATAAGATACAGGGGAAAAAAGAGGTAAACATCTGTTTAAGGAAATGTTACCTTTGTGTGAGAAGCCGAAGCAGTGCTTACAGTTAAGCTAGCTTTGAAATCCACCAAACAATAAGGCTTTTTTCCATGACAGGCAGCCTGAAATTCACTGAAGCCAATGAACAACTCAAGTAATTTTTAAAAGCATTAAGCAAGTCTGGAGAAATTCGGTGAAAAGTCCATACAAATCCCCAAAACTGTGAAAATAGTGTTATATCTTGGAAATAAAATTCAATCGGCCACAATGTCTTTCTGAAACCAGAACAGCCTGGATATCACCTTGCACATGGACCAGAGGCATCTTAGAAACCAGTGGAAAGTTCACTGCAACCTATTTCAAACTGTGTAAAATTTCTGTGAAGAGCTTTTTGAGCTTGACAGAGTAGTTTTGGCAATCAGAGGGCTGGATGCTTCCTGGGATGATTTCTTGAACGGCAGTGAAAAGGCTTGCCTCAATGATACTCGGTTCTGAAAGCGTATTCAGGTTGTGAATTAACTATTTCATCTATATCGGATATCACTCCTCTTGCACTGTTGGCCCTGTAAAAGAGAAAAATATCACACACACCTCAAAGCTTTATGGATATCTGTTGGCACACTTGCAGGTTCCATATTTACATCATTTCTGCTTTTTTTCCCTCCTGTTCTGAAGGATTGATGGACCTCCTGTGCCCAGTTACAGCTGCTAATATAGTACTGGACGGTGGCTGTTCTTTAGTGGCCATGGCTTAGTCAAGGCTCAACTGCAATTCAGAACAAATATAATGAAGTTTCTTTTTGCAGAAGAGGCTGAATTCACTGAAGGGCAAAGGACACAGGATGGGAAATACCCATATTTCACCTAGTCCTAGATTTGAAGTGGAGTGTAATTTGACCAGTGAATACTCAAGCTTAAATCTTGTGAGCCAGTTGAACAGCGTTATTTTCTCAACTGCTTAATCCATTATTAGGGTCATGGAGAGACTGGAACCCATCCCAGATGACTCTGGGGAAAGGCGGGGTACAGCCTGAACAACTCGCCAGACCACCACAGGGACATTTGGATAAATGGGACCAAAATAGCTTTGGTTTCAATAACAAGCTCAATTGAGCTGCACACCAGAGGTATACCTGTGACGCATTCGGATGTGGCTACACAGCTGGTAATGCCGATAATTCCGTTTCCAGTTTCGAAATCATATTCCGGCTCCATAGAATTTATCATCAGGTCTTTTAGTATCGTTGAGATTGTCATGTACTAGAATGTTGCCAAAGTTTGTTCGATTCTATCCACGCATCATGGAACAGAATTTTTTCAGTCATGACATCATATTTCTGTTCCCAGTTTGAAAATGTTCACCATGGAATTCTAGCTGTTGTCCACAAGAAAGAAAGTCTGCCAAGTTTCATGTGATTCTGATTGCTAATAACGGCGCTGTATGACCATTTAGAGCCGACTGTCTACAACCACACCAACAACAACAAGAAGGTGACAAAAAGTTTGACAAAAAGTGAAAATATATAATTCCAGCAAAATAACTGTATCTCAGCTGTTAAAGGTGGCGGTGGAATCAGTGTATAACCCACAATCCATAAACACTGTCTGAAACTGCTGGCATATTTGTTTCCACATATAAAACGTATCCAAATGTCTACACGCTTAAACCTTGTAGGGCACTGGTGGCTCAGTGGTTAAGGCTCTGGATAATTGATTTGAAGATCAGGGGTTCAAGTCCCAATGTCACCATGGTGCCACTGTGGGCCCTTGAGCAAGGCCCTTAACCCTCAATTGCATAAAAATGATAAATGTAAGTCACTCTGGATAAGGGTGTCTGCCGAATGCCGTGAACTCAAATAATTAATCATTAAATCCAATCCAAGGGTCAGGCGCTCTTTATTAACTTAAAAAAAACAAACAAGACCACAAATAAAAACAAATTGCCTGTCTTGCCTGCCTCAAATTAGGCCCAAAATAATCATCTCATTTGACATTCTGGGCACAAGAGCAGAGGCTTTAAGATTGTTCAGCATCCAATTACATGCTATCAAAGAAACTTCCAGGTACAGCACCACGAATAAATAAATATATAAAGCCTTTAATAGAAACAAACAAGACTTATGTGCCAGCCGGGGATGTTTGCCGTCCATTTAGCTGAGTCAAATAAAAAAAGTCTCCTAATTGATTCCTCTCTGCAAATTGAAAAGGAAAATGGCATCCATGATGGATAAACTATTTTGGGTTTGACCGGGCAGAGGAAGCTGTATAAAAAGCAAGAGGGAAATTGGTTGCAATTTTCTGGTTCTTAAGTGAAGACACCTGTTTCCCGCTCTCTCTTATCAGTGTGTGTGTGTGTGTGTGTGTATGTGTGTGTGTAATAATGTTTTGTTTATGTAGCATATGAGTACATCCATCTGTTGCTGCAATTAGCTTCTTAACACGTGTACAGTTCGAGCACTGTATCTATGCCCTGTGTCTGTTTTTATAGATGGACCTTTTTTTTTATATATATATCTGATAAGTTTAGCAACTGAACTAAATATAGAAATGCTTAATATTTTATTACCACGATTTTACCATATGTAACAAGTCTCCTCAATGCATACAGGTTCTGGGTTGAAACTTGCTGGCTGACTTGGGCAATTCCATGTGAAGTCTGAACACTATCCTCCTGCCTGTGTCGGTCGCCGGGGAAGTTGGAGCCAATCCCTGACTTTAAGTAAGAGATGGAGTGCACCACCATGCAAGACACAGAGAACCATTAGCATTCACATTCACACCTATGGACAATTTACTTGCCAGTTGACCTAATGTGCATGACTATGGAAGCACAGGAAGAACATTTTACATTTGTGGCATTTGGCAGACACCCTTATCCAGAGCTGCTAACATTTTTATCTCATCTATACAACTGAGCAGTTGAAGGTTAAGAGCCTTGCTAAAGGACCCAACAGTGGCATTTTGGTGGTAGAGGGGCTTGAATCGATGACCTTCTGATTAGGTACCCAGAGCCTTATCCCCTGAGCCACTAATGTCGGAACATGCATGCAAACTCTACACAGAACGGTCCCTATTAGTCATTAAACTCGAACACAGAAGCTTTTCTCTGTGAGGCGATGCTAATCTGCTAATCACTGAGCCTAGTGGTTAAGGCGATGTGTTACTGATCCAAAGGTCAGCGGTTCAATCCCCACTATCACCACTGTTGGGCCCTTGAGCAAGGCCCTTAACCCTGAATTGCTCAGTTGTATAAAAATTATAATTGCAAGTCGCTCTGGATAAGACCGTCTGCCAAATACTGTAAATGTAGATACTTACTTACGCTCACTCACACTATATACTATATATGGTTTCCTTCCATTGTCCAAAAAACATGCCAGTAGGCTAACTGGCTTTTCCAAATCGCACCTAGGTGTCAGTGTGAGTGTTTGTATGTGTGTTGGCCCTGCGATGGCCTGGCGAGCTGTTCAGGGTGTACCCTGCCTTTGCCCAGAGTCAGCTGAGATAGGTACCAGGCTCCACTTGACCCTAATTAGAATTGAGCAGATTAGAAAATGAATGAATGAATGAATGAATTGTCCCACATGTGGTTTACACACTTCTTCCATTGGTGTCACAGCACTTGGATTCCCTTGATATAGAAGCCCTCATCCTGAATGTGAGATGGATTACTATGAACTGTTCAGCCCACCCCTGTGTGTGTGTGTGTGTGTGTGTGTGTGTGTGTGTGTGTGTGTGTGTGTGTATTTAGAATATTTCTCCAACAAACGTGACTTTATCTGCTTCTTGTGGGATTAGGTATTTAGTATTGAGAGAGGGCAGCCATTTTCTCAGTAGCTTTCTCTGGGAGGAGGAAACAAAGAACATGAATAGCAAATATAATAGACAGGCTACTCCCTACTGACAATGCTGTGGAGTACCAGAATTTTGCACTGCCATCTTGGTAAGCAACAGCATAAATAATGAGAAAAATAAAATAGCATAATTGTTGGTCAGGCGCCATATTTGTTCAAGTCAGCTAGTAGAAGAATACCAAGAATTAACTGGTAGCTTTCCCCCAATCACTCTCATCTCTCTCTCTAACTTATTTTCCAAACCACTTAACCCTATTAGGGTCGTGGGGAGGCTGGAGCTGACACTGGACATAGGCTAGATACACCCTGAACAATTCACCAGATCATCAACTCACACCACCATTCACCCTTACCCTCACACCTAGGGGCAATTCGGAACAGCTAATTAACCTTTTGTGCATGCCTTTGGACTGTCAGAGGAAACCAGTGTACCTGGAGGAACCACACACAAGCACTGGGAGAATATGCACTCCAGCCCAGGACTCGAACCCAGGACCTTCTTGCTAACCACTACACCAATGTGCCGCCCTTTCCACCAATCAGAAAAGAGAAAATATTCTGAATGAAAAATATGATTGTTAATTATTGTCGTGAAATTTACTCCAGAACTCCATAAACTATGACCTGATGTTGGTTAGGCCAAATTAACCACATGACTGTGTGTGTGTGTGTGTGTGTGTGTGTGTGTGTGTGTGTGTGTGTGTGATGGAGTGACAGAAGGAAAGAAAGAGACAAGATGTCCTATTTGATTGGATAATCTTATTGGGACTTTGGGAAAAGTTGGAGACAGACTGTGATTACTGCCCGTCAGTGTGAATGCACATTCTCTCTGTTTATCAGGCTGTTTAATTGGCTTTATAACAGAAAAAACTTAACAGCAGGATTACGATGAACTGTGTGTTCTATCTATCTATGCTTTGTTCCTTTACAGACAGTCACATATTATATCATTATATCACTCAGGTAGACTTGCAGTGAAGTGAAAAACACAATTTGCAAGATTAACTGAGAGATTTGTAACCCTACTGATGCAATCCTGAGCAAGAGTGTAGTTTTGCTACTGTACTGTTTTCTGATTCACTCAGCTTCTGGGTCATACCATTTCATTTGTGTTTATAGGCCATTACAGTAAAGTGAACACTGAAACAATGCAAACCCTTCTTTAAGTTCATTTTCACAGTGACTGTATACCCCTGGATTTGTACAAATGTATATGTCCATACAAATAGCTAAATGGTTTAAGGAATTACACACAGTAGGGTGTGCTGTGATGCTAATTCAATTCTCCGTGGATGAGCTGTTACTGTAAACCCTCTACCATTATTAGAACAAGCACATTAGAGCAGTATAAAACTCAAATTATTCATGTTACAGCCAGAACTACCTACTGAGCCGTGCTGAGATGTGGTTCTTTACCATGAAATAAACCCTGAAAGGGGATCAAGATCCCAATGTGCAGCAGAGGGGTGTTGAATCACTTTAAAGGGGTTTCATGGCACATTCCAGAATGGTAAAATAGAATTAAATTTAATGGCAGCAAGACTGTTATAAAGTTGCTCAGACACTGTTGGGTTTCTGTGTGAAGTGCATTGTGATTTGTGTTTAGCTGCACAAAAGGGTGATGGGAAAGAGGAGTGGCGTGGACCCCCTGTGAGGCAAACAACCAACAGCAGTCCACAGTAAGTTTGGTAACAATTTTTTTTTTTTTTGGATAAACACATTATAAAGTATAAATGTTACAATTCTAACACTCCACGGAAATTTCGTTATTCTGGCCTCTGTTGAAAAGCGTTAAAGAAAAAGGAAATAGCTGTGAAGCTGCGACACAAAGACACACATGAATGTCAGTTTGCATGAACTTTGATATGCTATTCATCACACATTTATTGATTTGCACGTCCCCACAGATGTTGCTGTTGCCGCCATTGCGCTGGAGAACTTTTATTGCAAGTTTACTGGAGAATAGAAGAGCGAAGAAGAGAAAATCTGAAGCAAAAAGGGCGGTAAGGAAAAACTTTTTCAAGAAATCAAATGGATTTAAACATCGGTATTGATTTTAAGCGATGACACTAATTAAGGCAGTTGAAAGGCCTGAAAATTGATGTCAAGGCTAGTGGTCTCCTGAACCATGAGTAAATTTGCATTTTATTCTGTTATTTATGCTCAAAAACAGACTGATGCTTTAATTTCATTGGAATGAAGAGCACTTGTTTCAGTTAGTTAGATTCTGCAGCTACCCACCACTGCATTCTAATCTTTCACCTATCCGTGCATACGTTTTGTTTGATTAGTTATCAAATGAGCTCCGTTGTTTTCTTTTTCACTTCTGGAACAGATGCGAAACAAGTTCCTTTAAATGTCTCTTTTATTCAACCTTGCTGACCTAGATGTTCATGGATGTGCATTAATCAGACACTGATTTGTTCATATGTTCATTCTGTACAACTTTGAGGGTTTTTTAATTAATGTGACATGGAATAGCACAGTTACATTCAGTGAATTCTAATAAGCAAACGAAATGCTTTCAAATACTACTGAGAGGCAGTGGGGGTCAGATCGAGCCCTTAGCAGGTAAAGAGGAGACAGGCAGAACCAGCAGGTAACATGTTGATGAGTTTCACCTGTGTGCAATTACTGGCACCTACTTATGTGTGCTTTATTGTGTGCTTAGGGACAGACAGACAGAGCTATTAGCATGTGCCTCTGTGTATACAGAGTGTGGTTTAGTACATTAAAAGCCTTTGTGTGGAGAATAAAAGGCATCCGAAAAGTGCCCAGTTTAAGCTGAAAGTTTGCCTGTTTCTGAGTCTTCAGTATCTCAAGCTGAAGATTTGTTACATACTGCTATTGATTAAAGAATAATTTATAGATTGTGTGACCATTTCCCCTCTGAATTAACAGGATTTATATATTATAAATTATTATGGGATGTCAAATGATTCATTTTATAAGCAGAATCAAAATTAATTGTACAATCAATTCTAAAAGTAAGTGTATTTTAATATACTTTTAATAACTATAAAAATGTACGCAACTCATAGATATATTCATTAATTCATTATTCATACCACTTATCCTGTTAGGGTCATGAGAAAACTCGAACTAATCCCAGCTGACTTTGGGTGAGAGGTGGGTTACTTCTCACCAATCTCTTGCAGGGCTGACCCAAATGTGCATGTCTCTGCAGTGTATGAGGAAACCTGAGTACCAGGAGGAAACCCCAGCAAGAACATTGATATAATTCAACAAAAGTATTAACTACTATTTTAGCTAACATGTACTTTAATTATGTAGTGATATGTAACATGTTTACTTTTACTATTTTTGACTCCTGTTATTTTACATTTTCATTTAGATTTTTCATTTTTATATTCACAGTGCTTCTTATGACTCTCAAATGCCATGACATTTTTGTTTTCTTCCCCCTAGTTAGCTGCTGTACTTGCTGCCGTGAAAAATCCATATATTCAGGATGTCTCAATTGCCTCCCACTTGATAAAGAAATACAGTGTCCCATACAATTATTGGCATACCAAATAAAGATTGGTAAAAAGAGTTGGAAAAAATCCACCTTTTGGTGAAGTTGTTTTATCTCACATTGAAACAACAGGGGGAGCCTTTTATTCTTTAATTAAAATGCATTTATTTAAAAAGAACAAATCCTTCATAAATAAATAATTATTTTCAACGACAACAACAAAAAAAGCATAATGGCACTCCTGTATTGAAAACTTTGCCACCTATAATTTCCAATCTAAAGAAAAGCACTGCGTCTTCTCCTATAACATTTAATAAGGTTGGAGAATACAGAGCAGGGCTTTCCTCTTTACACAATCCACACAGATCCATTTATTCTTTTTTCCATCCTCCTCAGTGTATATGGGCAAAATAAAGTTGGGCTGAGGCAGCAATAACAGTAGAATTGGGTATTTTCAGGCAAGTAGCTATTTTTAAATAATAACACTTAATTTGCTTTGAGTGTTCTTTTATGTTTCCTATGTTCATGGATGATTTTTGAGGGAACTTTGAGTCATATTTGTACCCCAGTTAATCAGGAAGTCATTGAAAGTTTGATTTCAATTGGAAACATGCTTCAGTTCCTTATAATCTTCCAGGGTGCCAATAATCATGGCATGGTATGGTTTTAGTAAAAATAAATATTTCTTGATGAGGAATTTGTTTTTCTCTGAAAAAATGAATTTCAATTAAAGGTTTGATTTTTTAATGTTTTTTTTTTATGTGAGATGAAAAAAAGATACATTTTATATTTAGTTATTTAGATTTAAAGTTAGATTTTTTTCTGTGATTCATGACAATTTTAAAGATAGAACCAGTCTGATACTAGACATGAAACTTGCTACAGATATTCTTTATGTGTATAAGAATCAGTGGTAAAAAATTCCAAAGCTGTCATCAATTGTCAACATTCATTCATTCATTCATTTCCTGAACCGCTTATTCCTAATTAGGGTCGCGGGGAGGCTGGCGCCCATCTCAGCCGAC
>JBCNYH010000007.1:26335553-26346076 GCA_039654325.1 Tandanus tandanus | reverse complement strand
CCGCTGATAGTGAGGCTTGAACCCCCGACCTTGGGATCAGTAATCCAGCACCCTACCACCAGGCCACCACTGCCCCAACAAAATTAATTAATTAATTAATTAATTAATTAATTAATAAAAATGACTTTATTCATTTTATTTATTTGGCCGAGTGACGGTGGGCTGAGAAAAAATTATTGACCATATGGGGAAATTCCAGACTATTTAACAGCCAATCAAACTGCATGTAATATCACTGCCATATAAGAAATGCTAATGATTAAAAAAAAATAAAAAATACAGCATGTTTGCCTTGCTCTGCTTTCAGCACCAGGAAAAGAGATCAGACTAAAAATGCAGTTTTACAAAACACTGCTTTAAAAAAAAAAAAATTTAAGAAAAACATTACCAACAACAAGAGCGAACACTGAGCTCTCTCCTGTATGAGTGAGTAAGTAAATGATTAATAGTGAGATGAGGTACATGTAGAGCAGGCGTCTTGTTTCTGCATCCTCGCACAAGGTGTTCGGCTTTTATATGATTTCGTCATCAATGTCTTCTAATGTCCATAAAGACACTCCGCATACACATGCTTTGATCCAGCTCCATCTCCATCAGCAGAGTTGTCGAGCAGGTCTGTACTCTCGAATGATGACGTCCGCTTGGGTATTGTTCTTAAGCCTATTTTCACCTCAGACTGAAAGGGGTACAATATTTATTTGGTTTTAAACAGAGCTTGGGTTGTGTCCAGCAGCCTGAAAAGCGAGAAAAAATAATAATAAAAGTAAGAAGAAATGATTTCACTCAGGTATTTCTGCTTTTTGGAGCAGTTTGCCTGTTATTACACACAAATTGGGTGCTCCACGTGCCAACTTGTAAAACGGAATACAATTTTGTGGCTTTTTACGCAAACTAATCCACTGTACCTGATCCGAGGATTCAGAATAGTAATGGATGCTTTCGGTGAGTGCACAGTGACATTTTCATGTTTGCACAGTCACCGAGCTTCCCACGTACAGGTTACATAAACATAAAGCAAGAGTTCACACACACACACACACACACACACACACACACACACACACAGTCCAGGAAAATGGAACGTGGGTAGTACACTAGACTAGCCTTGAGCATTAGGAACCACTTCATCAGCACATCGCTGTCTGTATACATCACTGAATTACAGGAAATGAAGGTGATTCTGGCAGGAAGTAGCTGCAGCTAGTTATTCTTAATTCAGTTATTATTTTTCTCTGTTGATATAAAACACAAATCAACACCAAAGTGAACGTGAAGCGAAGTTATTCTTA
Source organism: Tandanus tandanus (assembly GCA_039654325.1). NCBI lineage: Eukaryota > Metazoa > Chordata > Actinopteri > Siluriformes > Plotosidae > Tandanus > Tandanus tandanus. The sequence continues at coordinate 26,344,787 of JBCNYH010000007.1, read as the reverse complement.
CCATAAATAATTATTTTCACAAACACACCACAGTGTTTAATTCCTCTTACACCATACATTACTATCTTTCATTTATTAATGAATGTCTTTTAATGAAATTAAAGGCAAGCTTTCCAAGCTGTCCTGTTACACATGGACATATGCATATTATCATCATCTGGTGATTTTTACTTACAGTCTCATAGTTGCAATCTGCTAAAATACATTGTCCTGTTTAAAAAGCCTGCTATTTCACTCTCATGAGTGCACGGAATCGTGAGAATAAGACATGAATCCCCCAGATCATATAAGGCAAGTTAAAGGCAATAATAATAGTATACATATATTGATCAAGGTGGCATGGTGACACAGTGGTTAACACATCCGCCTCACAGCAAGAAGGCTTGGGTTTAATTCCCGGGCTTGGGTGTTTCTGTGTGGGGTTTGCATGTTCTCCCCATGCTTGCTTGGGTTTCCTCCGGGTACTCTGGTTTTCTCCCAAATCGCCCTTATGTGTGAGTGTGAATGGCTGTATGTGTGTTGGCCCTGCGATGGCCTGGTGAGCTGCCCAGGGTGTACCCCACCCTCGCCCAGAGTCGGCTGAGATGGGCGTCAGCCTCCCCACAACCCTAATTAGGATTAAGCGATTTAGAAAATGAATGATATATATACTATGTAAATCTGTCTGTTACAGTGTCAATTATAAAAAGCGCTGTACAAATACAACTGAATTTGAATTGAATTGAATCTATTCATGTTTCTTGTTGTTTTGCCCAGCAAAAGTTTAATAAAGATTGAGATCACATTGCAAACCCCAACAGACTTAATGTATGAACCCAATTCATGTCTAGTATCGTTTTTTCATCCGTATGAATGATTGTCTTGTTTGATAAAACCATTCATGATATTTATGCTATTTTCTTCAAACAACCACCACACCACCCCTTTAATTTCTAAACTGTTTCTCCAGCCTTGAATGAAAAAAGAAAATCTGATTTTGAACGTGGTCTCAGACTGTTGGACGTACTGTATCAAATACATTTAGGCATGCTGTTTTGCAAACCGTGTAGGCACGGTGGAGTAGTGGTTAGCATGTCCACCCCACAGCAAGAAGATCATGGGATGTTCCTGTGTGGAGTTTGCAAGTTATTCCCGTGCTAGTGCCGGTTTCCTCCCACAGTCAAAATGAATGCAGATTAGGCTAATTGCCTATTCTAATTGTCCCTAGGTGTGAGTGTGGTTGGGTGTGTGGTGCCCTGTGATGGTTTGGTGAGCTGTTTGTGGTGTACCCTGCCTTTGCCTAGAGTTGGCTGGCCATGACCCGAAAAGGATTAAGTGGTTCAGCAAATGAATGAATGGATGGATGAATGTTTGGAACCTCTTCATTCTTAAACTCTGCTCCAATGTTATTAGCTATAAACCCAGTAGCAGCTTTTTTAATGAGCGAAAACAAATATCACATTATTTGTGAAAGGTGACATCTCCTCCTCACAAGCTGCAATCTGTTTGTTCTTGCTTTTTTTTTTTGAGTCCTATCCTTAAGCCAAATACCAAATACACTTTACAATACCGTTCCAATGCTGCAGATGTTTCATATTTTAAGATTTAATACCTTTATTATAGTCAATATACAAGCACATCGAATGTGCACTTGTGTCAATCTCAGAATGCAAAAAAATAAAAAAGCAAGAGAAGAAACCACTGGGCAAAATGCATCAGCAGCGATCACTGCAGGTAAGGTGCGATGGTCAGATATGAGATAATGGTGTACTGGGATGTCGAATGATATGGGATGTCTGAGTTCAAAAGTGCAGCAGCTTTGTTTGTCTGTTGTATGCATGCACGGACTGACCTGAAACACCTGCCTGGTGGGAGGAGTTCAAACAGATGATATCCAGGGTGTGTAATGTCTTTTATGATGTTTTTAGCCCTTATTGCACAGCAGGTTCTGTGAAGATATTCTCATGATGGCATTTGTGCGCCGCCTGAATGAGAATGGGGATCACAGTGATATAATAATAAATGTATAAAACTACAGATCTTCACCAAATACCTGGTGGATGTACACATCGGCTTGTTCGAATGACTTCTGCTGAGAGTTGTTGGTTTTGACAATGTGAGAATTGTTAGGGCTTGCAGTGGATCAATACATGCATTAAATGTATTTAATTCGTATATAAGGCCTTTCACAAACACAAGAATGCTTCATAGATTAGCAAACATAAATCAAGCCATAAAAATCCGAACAGCACATGGCAACACATCTAAACACAGAATCATAACATAAAGAGAAAAGGTGAGATTTAAGATCACTCTTGCATTCTGAAATAGAAGAAATTTCTCTCAGGTTTTTGGAACATGGATTCCGTAATTATGGAGCTGCGACACTTAAAATTCTACTACGCATGAAAGCAATTTTACAGGGAACAGGTTCTTAAATCGTTTCTGTTCAGGGTTTTTTTTAATTGTTTATTTTTTAATTTTTTTTAATCTTGGTGACAGCTAGCCTGCATTTCCACCAATTTTGAGACTAACCATTGTAATCAATAATTCATAGGATGCTAGACAATGCGCCAAGGAAGTAAACAGCAGTAGTAAACTGGGAGATCATATTGATGACCAGCACGCTTTTTTTCAAGCTTTATTTATTGACTTTTTCCTTATTTTCCTTCATAAATTAATCAAAGCCAATTCCCACCATCAACGAGTGCTTACCCATCACATAAGCCCTACCAAGCACGGAGGGCAAGGAACACACATGCTTCTTTCAAGGCATTCGATATTTACTTGAAACTTGAAGCATTGATAGCTGTTCTGCCATGACATGCTAAAGGACTAAAATCCAGGTTGATGCCACAGCCATCCGTGACCGAAAGTCAATGGGAGCTAATTGGCCGAGCTGTCACGGGAAGGAGGGATGGCATACGCTCACCTCACTGTCACTCACAGAGATCAACAGCCTATCATGGGCGTCTGTGGGCTCATTCGTACAAGGGGGCGAATAGCGATTTCCCTCCGAGTGTGTATCACCGCCCCCAAATACACATGCACAGCAGTTTGTAAAGAGGCGGGTGGTAGCATTGCATGTCACGGAGGGGACATTTGCATGCATACACCTCTTCCTGGTTGGTGGTGGTCGTGTAATAGGGAAGTCAATACTTGAAGGGCGGGAATTGGATACGACCAAATTAGGGGAGAAAATGGGAGGGGGGTGTCATTAATTTACTTAAATGGTGAAATCCTGCTGTCACCATTATTAGCAGGCACAGTACTGTTATTACCAAGTATACATCCTATGCTGGGCCTTCGCAAAGAGAACTCCAAATCCCCTGTGGAGACTCCACATTTACTGTAATGTTCCCCCATGGAGGTAGAACATCCCCTGCAGATCCAGTTAAGATCCTCCCCGGATTCTTACTCAGACAACCCCCTTCTAATTCATGTCAGTGGCCATAATAATAGTGGGCCAAGGACATACGCAACACAGATTTCCATTTTTGAAGGAAGTGAAAAAGTACTACACCTTAACATTATGTTTCCACTTTAGATCACTAGCTATGAATTTGTACGACAAGTTACCCATGTTGATATATTTATAGTTATCATGCGTGGTTCCTGTTTAAATCCTCCGCGAAACTTGTTAGTTTCAAAGCATGAACTCAGTAGAAGTTCCGCAGGGGATCCTCGGTGCATGCCATTTAATTCTGTGGATCCTCCTGAAAGCCCATCTGGATCCCCAGCGGAGCATCAGGAGTTCCCCCACGGAGGCTCCACAGAGGATGTATACTTGGGAAGTGGCAGTGCTGTGGTTGAATGTGTAGGAGTCCTGATAAAAAATGTTTAAATGAAGTTTAGCTAAACGTATTCTGGACACCTCTGAAGAATTAAGGTTAATTAGGAAAACAGATGTACAAGATGTCCTTGGTGAAGTTTTCCTTTAAGAAGATGAATTATACCCTATATAATAGAGGTGACCAACTAGGTCCAGTTTTACTTCAAACATTTTAATCTCCTTAATTTTTAACTCACATGGTGCTTAATTTTAATTTTGGATCAATCACTGGTCCATTTTTCTAGCTGCCTCCTGACATTTTTTTTTTTCTGTACCAGAGTTGCATCACTGAGTATTTCATGCTGGACCTGAGCATGTTTGTAACAGAACTCAGAAGGCTGGAGATTAACTCATTTTTTCACTTGCATGGCCAGATCATCCAGAGGCCATCAGTCCAAATAACACCTTTTCCCTCTATGAGACTGAAGCAACTCCATTACTGCCAACTGTAATAATTACTGGCCTACACAGAGAGAAAATTAAGATAAATGACAGCGCAAAGCTTTTCTCTTGCGTGTGTGTGTGTGTGTGTGTGTGTGTGTGTGTGTGTGTGTGTGTGTGTGTGTATGCGTGATGAATAATGAAAAATGCATAAACAAATCCACTGACACCCGTGACGAACGACGGGTTTCTTGAACATCTAAATTGAATAACTGATTGTGTAAATGTACATGATTACCATTGTTATTCACAATTTTTGTTGTGAGTTAAAATAGTACTAATTCTTTCTTCGGAGATGACTTGAAATATAATATATCGGAACCTTAAGGGAAAATTAGTAGGATGCAAACTGGCTTTTATATATTCTCCAAAGTTCCTGAGGAACTGCAGCTGTAACCTGCATTGCATATCAGCAATCTGTTCCGCCGCAGGCAGCACGCTCCATCTGGGATGATCTCGTCAGAAAGTTCTGGAAACCAAGGACAGCATGCACGTACATAGAAAGAGAAGTGACGCAAAGGAGGAAAGAGGAAAATCTATATATGTAATAATGACATCATAAATATCAGATATGTTCCTGAACAGCAACAACAACAATAATTATTATTATTATTACTATTAGTCATAGTAGTAGTAGTATTTAATTACAAGAGAGAGAGAGAGAGAGAGAGAGAGAGAGAGAGAGAGAGAGAGAGAGAGATTTGCTTCTAAAGTATTATCTAAGAGCTTTGAATTGTTATTTTAGCTATGGTGTGGGTTAACTGTCAATAAATGTGTAGTCATAACCAGGTCGCTGTACTTCCATCTATTTTCAGTAGTATCTATCCATCAGGGATGTGGGGTGAAGCTGGAGCCAATCCCAGCTGACTTCAGGCATGAGGTAGGGTACATCCTGAACCGGTCACCAGTCTATTACAGGGGTAACACAAATACAGACTCACATTTACACATAGGGACAATAAAGAGTAGACAGTTGATCTAATGTGCATGAAACAACAGTGCTAACCATTGAGCCACAGTGTCCCCAAATGAGATCATGATAACGCTGATTATGATTCCTGAGCAATCTCTAACAAGGAAAACTTCAAAAGGGGGGATGAACATGAACATAGAAACATCCTTTTTTCCACTTTGTAGTTTGAACACACAGACATCATATATCATATCATATATCATATGGTGATTGTCATTACAAATTCTGTTCTGACTGAACTCCCAACACACACTCAACCACTGACACTTACACCTAGGGGCAATTTGGAACAGCCAATTAGCATATCATGCATGTCTTTCAACTGTTCGAGTACAAAACCTCTGGAAGTTTGAAATAAATCAGAGAACACCCTTCTGAACAAGCAGACGTCTTACATTGGTGGAGTTCACTCCCAGGCCTGGAGAGGTAAAGGTAATCTCTGAGCGGATGTAACACTGGTGAGAAGTCTGAAATCAAATGTACAGTCGTCTCTCTTAATTTTTTCTACTGATATCCATTTATTTGCCAAACCGCTTTATCCTACTGGAGGCTGGAGCCCATCTCAGCCAACCCTGAGCTCACTAATCACAGGCCAACATACACATAGACAGTCATTCACACCTAGGGTCAATTTGGTACAGCCAATAAGTCTAATGTGCATGTCCTTGGACTGTGGGAGGAAACCAAACGACCCAGAGAAAACCCATGCACAGGAAGAACATACAAACTCCACAAAGAAGTGCCCTCTCTAAGCCCAGGACTTGAACCCATGACCTTCTTTCTATGAGGTACATGTTCTAACCACTACGCCACCGTGCCACCTTCCTTAATATTCACCTTAATATTCAGTCTCCTTCTAATAAATGTTTCGTCTGAATTGTTTAGATAATAGAAGCAATAAATGAGACATTGAGGAAAAGGTGCATGATTATTTCCTCATGGATTTCCCTCGGTTTTCATTACATAACACCTTTATTATGGTAGCTTCCTACCTCATATAGCGCTCAACAAATTTTCATTCATTCATTCATTCATTTTCTAAGCCGCTTCATCCTAATTAGGGTTGCGGGGAGGCTGGCACCCATCTCAGCCAACTCTGGGCAAGTGGAGGGTACACCCTGAACAGCTCTCCAGGTCATTGCAGGGCCAACACACACCCCACCATTCACACTCACACTCACACCTAGGGGCAATTTGGAACAGCCAATCAGTCTGCTGTGCATGTTTTTGGACTGCGGGAGGAACCCATTTCTACGGTTAATATCATCAAGCAACTGACGAAACTCAAGTGAAAAAATAAACTTTTTGTAATAAAAACAAACAAAAAATTGAATGAATAAATAAGACAACACGGTGGCACAGTGGCACAGTGGTTAGCACGTCCGCCTCACAGCAATAAGGCCTGGGTTCGATTCCCAGCTCAGGCGGTTCTGTGTGGAGTTTGCATGTTCTCGCCATGCTTTCATGGGTTTCCTCTGTGTACTCCACTTTCCTCCTACAGTCCAAAAACATGCACAGTAGGCTAATTGGCAATTCCAAATTGCCCCTAGGTGTGAGTGTGAGTGGAAATGGTTCTCAGCCCTCGCCCAGAGTCAGCTGAGATGGGCGCCAGCCTCCCTTTGACCCTAATTAGAATTAAATAAATAAATAAATACTTTGTTAACACACTAGTATGCAGCACTTTTTCATACAACACAACACATCTTAACTTCCGTTCAAAAATGCTCCAGATCTATGAAACTGTGATAGGTTCTTCTGAGCACAGCCCTCTCAAAGTCATTTCACAAGGTTTTGGTAGGATTTAGATCGGGTCTCTTACTGTGCCAATCCCAAATACCGATCCTCTTCTTATTGTGAAGCTGTTCCTTTGTTGACTCAGATCTGTGCTTTGAGAGATTATCGTGCTGGAAGGGAGATATTTTCTTGATATTCAGCTGTCTAACAGAGGTCTGCAAGTTTGGTGTTAAAGTTGATTGGTATTTGGAACTATTCATGATTTCCTCTATCTTGAGTAGAGATACAGTTTCAGCTGAAGAGGAGCAGCCCCATAACGTAATGCTGCCCCACCATGCTTTACCCTGGGTACATAATAATAGTAACCTCCCTTTTTTTTCCCCTTTCTTTCAATCTTTTTACTTTTTGTTCAAATATACCTCTTTAAAAAATTATGCAAAGAAAAGTTTTACCTTTTTCTTATCAGCCCATAACACATTTTGCCACATAGTTTGAGGTGACTTAGATGAGCTTGGATGGCACCCCGCCCATCTTGTGAAAGTACTTTTATCTAGTCACTCCACCCCACAGACTAAACATATGAAGAATATGAGAGATGGTTGAGCGATGCAGAGAGTGATATGAATCCTTTTAGATATTCACAAAGCTCCTTAAATGTTGCTGTAGATTAAAGGGGTTTTTTTTCTTTCCATTTTGCAAAATTTGGATAAATGTTCTGTTGCTGGTAAAGTCACTGTTGTGCCTCCTTTTCTCCACTTCTTCACTTCATCATCGCCTTTGTGTCATGATGAAGGTCTTTGGTTCCTTGGTACAAAAGATGTTTTGAATTTTTTTTTGTCTTTTTTTTTCTCTTCAGGAACACCTTTGCATCACTCTTGGGTATCATTCTTGTAAGGAAGAGGAACTTCACTCACTCGATTGCCGAACTACATAATCCTACTAGGGTTGCAGGGAGGCTGAAGCCTGTCTAAGCTGACACTGGATGAAGGCGGGGTACACCCCGAACAGCTCAACAGACCATCACAGAGCCAACACACCAATGTTCTCTATCACACTCACACCTGGGGCAATTTTTGGAACAGCCAATCAGCCTAATGTGCATGTTTTTGTACTGTGTAAGAAAACCGAAGTACCCAGAGGAAACCCACGCTAGCATGGGAAAAGCATGCAAACTCCACACAGAAACGCCCACGCCGAGTCCAGACCTTCTTGATGTGCTTGTAGAGGAACTCATTGAAATTTTTGATGAATAATGTTGAGAATCTAAATACGTTCCTCGGGATGCTTTACCAAACACTGGTCCACTTGGTGGACTGGATCTCAGTTTCATTCTCCAGGCCTGGCTTATATTTTTCTCCAAGCAAATCCCAGAGATCAGCACCAGATCATGTTTGTCCTTTTTAATAGGAAAGGTCCTATTTGTCACTTGAATGCATGGTTTTGTCCATACCTGATAGCATTCATGGACTTACCTAGGAAAATAAATCTAACATCAGCACTGCCAGAACATTTGTGCATAATTAGTCTTCTGTATGTCATTAACCAAGCTTTTATTCTATTAAAGCACCCCTTTAGACCTCACTTTTTCTTAATTGAACATTCCAGGTAATGCAGTAAGGGCAATAAATGCATTCGCATCTGTTATTATTGCATTAACTTGCACTAATGTACGTAGACAGTGGCTATGAAAGAAAATTACTCTGATAAGACCAGGTTTGAATCTTTTTAGGACAATTCTCTTAAATATAGCCAGTTAGTGTTAGCGAAGTAGCACGGTTTTTTTCAGTATCAAATCCAATGTGGGTTTTTATTCTCAGAGCATTACATTAAGTGCAAGCATAAATACTAAAGCTTAGAAACAGGTTTGCTTCCTCTTTTCAAAAAAATTTCTTGAAAGTGGTGCATGTCATTCCCAATGAGAGCTTTCCCATAAAGAAGAATCTACTACACATAATTACACACATAAAATAGCTGGAAGATATGAATGAAATGTTCCTGTTTGGCTTAATCCTTTAAAAATGTCTCAGTATTTATGAAAGGAGCCTCTTTATATTCTTTAAAAATTAAATAATAATAATAAAAAGAAAACCTTCATGAAAAATGTAACCAGCCCCCATATACATTAAATAGACATGTTGTACACTGTTACTTATTATTTTATAATTATCATTTATCCTTGATCACAGCATGTAATCTCAATGGCATTGTTGCTCCAGTTGGTCAGGTCGAGGCTCAGCAACATTAATGTGGCAATAAAATGAAGTCAGCTGATGAG
>JBCNYH010000007.1:26305173-26316297 GCA_039654325.1 Tandanus tandanus | reverse complement strand
ATATATATGCAGGAAGGCTGCATCTCAGCCGACACCGAGCAAAGGCAAGGCACACCCTGAGTAGCACAGCAGACCATCGCAGAGCCCTAAATCTTCTAAATGACTCTAATTCAGGAGTGTAGGAGTGTGTGTGCGTGTGTAGGCGTGTGTGTGCTTTATGATGATGTCCCTGCTGAACATGAACTTAGGAATGAACAATTGATGTGATTTCCAAAAAGGTTATACAAGGAGCTTGCAAAGCAGTCAGACAGGAAATTAGTAGCAACACAGGAGCAGGAAACACTGACCATATAAGGAAAGAAAAGGTGGCAGTATGTCGAAAATAGTGCAGTCATGATATAGATGCATCATAAAGATTGTGTGAAGAGGTGAATAGTGAAGAAAGCGTGTCAGTCTGTGCACTTACTCGCTGAACTGCAGTTAAAAAAAAAAAATGTCTTTAAAACCGCAGACCAGTAATTAATGAGCCGACACTGCTTATGCCCTTGATCTGACTTCCTTTTTGTTGCCCAGGGCAACTGACTCAGCGTTTTAGCCAAAGATGTCATCTGTGGTTTCTCACTCAGCCCAAATCTGCTCATGCCCAACACATGGGGATGTTTTTTGCTTAGTTTTTTTCCCTAAAAAACAACTTTAAAAAAGTTTTCTAACTTATGTGCTCTCAATATGACAAACATAACCATATGCACAGCACTAAGTACAATGATCTCACTGTTTTTATTAAATAATGATGCACAGTGGCTAGCAGAATGCTAATTACAGCTTAATGAATGTGATGGAGCTCTGAAGTATAGCAGCATTCAGATATCCACAACACTGCATACCAACTGCCCCTTTGAGCACAAGACAGTATGTGCATTCGCTAAGGGCACTTCAATTATGCTAACTTATGCTAATTATAATGCTAATACACTGGGATCTGCATAAAATTAATATGCTTTCTCGTACATCACTACACAACCTACATCGCATTCAGAATAGAAAAAAGTCATATATGTGTATATAATGATAGTGTCAAGTCAAGTCAAGTGGACTTTCATTCTCATTTTAATCATGTATGATTGATGCAGCGTTTCTTGAAGACCGTAGTGCTACATAAATTAACACAACACTACAAAACCTGCACATAACAACATAGAGTGCATGTGCAAACATTGCAGGACAATGCAATAACGACAGGACAGTGGGTAAAACAAAAACCGCACAGCGCCAGCCAGTACCTAATTCTGATAAAGAGCAGAAATTATGATGGCGCAAGGAGGTAGCAATAAAAAAATAAATAAGTGTGAACACCGAGCCTTATTTACCAACCATTCTTATGAAGAAATTTCTTCCTAAATCTCACTTTTCAAAATATTCTGGCATCAATATTTTCTTATCTGGGATTTTATTCTTGGCTATGAACAGAGTCTACGCACATATCAGTGCCAAAGTAATGTTGGGAAATTGCTACTATGGGGGTGATCACACTGGAGGTGCGATAGAAAAGCGACTGATGAGAATTGATTTTTTTTTGCGACTTTTAAAAATCGCATCAAGATGTGTAATCTTGTCATGAAGATGTGTAATCTTGATGTGTAATCGCATCAAGATGTGATACTCCACATGTAAGCGAATATTTTGTGGCTTAAAGACGTATATCGCACGAAAGTCGGGAGAAATGTGCTTGACAATTTGTGACTGATTTGCGATTTGTTTGCAGATGGTTGGCGAAAAAAAGCAAATCTCCTTTCGTAAATCAGCCACGTTTTGTTCGCTTACAGTGGGGAAAATAAGTATTTGATACTCCACTGATTTTGCAAGTTTTCCCACTTACAAAGAATGGAGAGGTCTGTAATTTTCATTGCAGGTACACTTCAACTGTGAGAGAGAGAATCTAAAAAAAAAAAAAATCCAGAAAATCACATTGTATGATTTTTAAGTAATTCATTTGCATTTTATTGCATGAAATAAATAATACATTTGATACAATATATAGAACTTAATATTTGGTACAGAAACCTTTGTTTACAATTACAGTGCAGTCATCCTGTCCCCTTTGCAGAAAAGCACCCCCAAATCATGATGTTTCCACCCCAATGCATAACGGTTGGGATGGTGTTCCTGGGATAGTACACATCTTTATACCAAAAAGTTCTATTTTGGTCTCATCTGAGCACATGACCTTCTCCCATGCCTCCTCTGGATCATCCAGATGGTCATTGGCAAACTTCAGACGGGCCTGGACATGTGCTGGCTTGAGCAAGAGGACACTGCGCACGCTGCAGGATTTTAATCGTAAATTACGTAGTGTGTTACTAATGGTAACCTTTGGGACTGTGTTCCCAGCTCTCCTCAGGTCATTGACCAGGTCCTTCCGTGTAGTTCTGGGATGATCTCTAACCTTCTCATGATCATTGATACTCCACGAGGCGAGATTTTGCATGGAGCCCCAGTCCGAGGGAGATTGAGAGTCATCTTGAGTTTGTTCCATTTTCTAATAATTGCGCCAACAGTTGTTGCCTTCTCACCCATGGTGGAGAGGTTGGAGTCTGATTGATTGAGTATGTGGACAGGTGTTTTCCATACAGGTAACGAGTTCAAACAGGTGCAATTAATACAGGTAATGAGTGTAGGACAGGAGGGCTTCTTAAAGACGAACAGGTCTGTGAGACAGGCTTTACTCTGATCTGCAGCCTTATATCCACTATCAGCACTATTGAGTATAATATTCTTCACGCTTCCTTCTTCATCAGTATTTGTGCGCACATGCTCTAGTGTCCTTTTATGGGGGTTTAGGTTTAGACTTAGATATGGGGATTTAGGTTCTATGCTAATTAGAGCAACTGGCAAGCCTAAGAAGATAGCTGCTAACAAATCCGAGGTTTATGAGCATGTCGTGAATCCGGTGTAGACTTTTCCTATGAATTTTCTGAGGAACAAATTTAAGAAAAATCCTAAGAAGATATTAATGAATGAGGCCCTTTGTCTTTTTCCAGATGGCAGGGGAGCAGAAAGATTGTGTGAGGTTTGCATGGGGTCATTGTCAGTGCTAGTGGCTTTGTGGATGCAGCGTGTGTTGTAAATGTTTGTGATGGAGAAGGATGAGAGTCTCTAATAGTCCCCTCAACTGTCCTCACTATCGGCTGTAGGGTCTTCAATTCGAGACGGTGCAATTACCAAATCAGACAATGATACTGCTGCTCTGAAGTCTCACGATAGTTCCATTGTATAATGTTGTGAGGATGGGTGATAGGAGGTTCATTTCCTCAGCCTTCATAGGAGTAGAGTCACTATTGCACTTTCTTATTATGGAGCTGGTGTTGAGGGATCAGTTGAGGAGTTTGGTGCTCCTGACAATATCCACAGGGATGAAGGAGATGTTGCACAACGAGATGTTAATGTTGTAGTAAGTACATCTGGCAGCTGGTCTGCACATCCTCTGTGCACTTTCCTGGTGACATTGTCTGGTCCAGCAGCCTTTTATGGGTTGACTTTTCTCACATCACAGACACAGCATCTGGTCATTAATCGTCTTCCTCATTGCCATGCCATTCTGCGCTCCAAACCGAGAGCACATATGAAATTCATCAGTTTGGGGTTGTACTGTAGTTGCTGGTAATCTGGATGTCCTGCCACATATCGCATGAGTCACTGCTGTCCTGAAAGTGGCTGTGATTTCTCTGGGTGTGTGTGTAGTTTGCTGCTTTGATGGCTTGGGATGGTTTGCTCCTCACTTCACTTAGGGCCACCCTGCCATCCCAGTGACGTCTCAGGCAACGTCTCATCTCAGTAGCGCACACACCTGTGCAGTAATCCACAGCCGATTAGAACCTTTCTGGGTGGAGTTTGCATGGCCCATGCTTGCATGGGTTTCCTCTGGGTGCTCTTTGTTCCTTTCCAATACCAAAGACCTGGCTACTTTAAATTGTCCGTAGGTGTGAATATGAGGGTAAATGGTTGATTGTGTTTGTGCTAGCCTTGTAATAGATTGCCAGTCTGTCGAGGGTGTACCTCAAGTAGATAACCTGGATGATAAAGACAGTGGTGGCTCAGTGGGTAAGGCTCTGGTTTACTGAGCCAAATGTCAGGGGTTTGATCCCCTGTACCACCAAGCTGTCACTGTTGGGCCCTTGAGTGAACCCTTGATTGCTCAAATGTATAAAAATGATAAATGTAAGTTGCTTTGGATAAGAGCATCTGCCGAATGCAGTAAATGTAAATGTCAGCTTTCGTTGCCGTCTAACCATGATGGATAAACGGTAAAACTAAGAAATTAATTCCTCGCTATGTGACTGAGATAGGGTTAACATTTGCATGTTCTTCATTTTCCTTAATCCATATCAAACTGAAAAAAATATAATCACACTGCCCTTTTTATTCATGAAGTCAGGCTATAAAAAAGCACTGTGTGTTAGTAAAAGGCTGGATGGAATTTGTGTTATCTGATTTTCATCACTGTGATGGCCTGGCGAGCTATTCAGGGTGTACCCCGCCCTCACCCAGAGTCGGCAGAGTCCCCACGACCCTTATTGGGATTAAGCGGCTTAGAAAATGAATGAATGATTTTCATCGAATACCTTTCCACTATGACCTACTATATAATGAAATAATTACCTTTATGAGTTGAATAATAATGTGATGTTTAGATTTGATTGGAAAGCGTGGCGCATGTGTCTTTTCTCTGTTGTCACCTTTAAATGTCGCTCACTGTGGAGTTTGGCTGCAATGAAAGAATCAGAAATTTTGTGGTCTGTAGATTCTGTCACTTTTATTAAAGGAAGTCAACCAGAAACAAGAAAACACCCACAGAACTCGAGATATCTATTAAATTTCTGAAGTGAGATGAACACGTTAGTTTTGAATTCATTAATGTCACTTGTAATGGATTTCACTGGACCATTCAATAGCAATATAAACAGCACAGCACACAGGCGTGTCTATTATGACATACTTATTACATTACTGTCAGCGTGATTCAAAGCGGACTGTTATTACTGTGGGAGTCCTTTGTTTGGCAAAATGTAGAAGGTAAAGTTCCCTGTAATTCAAACTATTCTACCTTCAAGATTCGCCGATTTTGTATTGTATTAAAATACAGATGTCGTCTATAATCACACAACTACTCCAAAAGCAATTAGGATTGATTTCAGATAACAGAGTTGTAGGAAAACCTTTGAAAATCAATAAATGACTCTCTTTTTATAAAGTAAAGCCCAATTTTCATACAAGTTCTGCTTCAAAACTGAACAAAGTGCTCTGTCATTACAGCATTACTATACTACTTCAAACGAACCTGTTCCTTTTACATGGCTTGTATGCCGGCCGTCACGTGCACACCTGCATCTGCCATGTTTTCCCCGGCTTTAGTTCATTACTCTGTTTCCCATGATTCCTCTGTGCCTACAACTATGAACTCCAAGGAATAAAACTATCACTCACGTCCCTGCTCATCATCACCCGGTATTCAGCTTCAGCTGTTAAGCTTCGTTTTGCTTCTCAGTTTATTATGGATTTTACTTTAGTGGTATTGTTGACCTTTGACCTTGCCTGTTAATTGACCTTTGACCTTGCCTGTTAATTTTGGATTTGTCTGCTTTTATCCTTTAAGTAAAGACTCTAACCGCACACCCATCCTGCCTCATGCAAGCTTTTTTTTTTCTGACGCAGGACTAGAAGGGTTTGTTTTTGTTTGTTTGTTTGCTTTTTTTTAACTGTACATGTCATAAGTTTATTGAAGTCCACATACCTTTTTACGAGCTAAACTGAGGCATATTCAAGCTGTGTATTCAGGTTATGCAGTGCTATACTTAAAGAGTACCGGTACTGGTCATGCTTATAGCATAATTTGTGTGTATGTAAAACGTTTAAGCGATACAGAGGCTTATTTCAACATAAATGACCAAAAAAAGCACAAAACTGGTCATTTTATCCTGTGGATTACTAGCGAAGGCTGAACTGCAGGGGATTAGCAGTTGTTTTCCCCCGGAAGTGACGTCAACATGTTGGGCCGGGTTGGCGTCTCTTGTGGAGACAGTGAGACGTCACATTCTAGTGACTCTGATGATGAGAATGCTGCCAGAGATGTGCGTGACGGTAAATCCCCAATGGTTTATGCAGCTCGGCTTTTCTGTCGTCGGTTGGTTTAGGAACAAAAATAAAAGAAAATGTTTTCCATGACTTCTGCGCTTGTTGTTTGTGCAGCTCAGCACTGGCCGATAATGTGTTGTGCTACACGGGTCAGTGACGTAGCCCAACGGATCCAACAAGTTCTTTTCATTACCAGGCTGGAACAGCCAATCAGAAAGGCAACATGTCTCTAAACATGCCTAGAGTCGTAGCACTCACGCACTTTGAAAACGGGCAAGGACTGATGTTGCTGACGTTATACGTGATCATTTTAAATAGCTAGTAACATAGTAACACCAATTCTCCACAGATACTCTTTAAGAGTGGAAATGTTTTATGCATTTGTCTGTATCCATAATGGCTGGTGGAGAAGTTGGCAATGGTGGCTTAGTGGTTAAGGCGGTGGGGTACTGATCTGAAAGTCAGTGGTTCAATCCCCACTATCACCACTGTTGGGCCCTTGAGCAACGCCCTTAACCCTCAAATGCTCAGTTGTATAAAAAATGACAATTGTAAGTCGCTCTGGATAAGAGTGGCTGTAAATGTAATGTAAATAAGAATTTCCACTGCTAAAATACTATTTTTACTCAGGAAATCATGAAACATTGCAGAAAAGGTGAGGCGACAGAATAACTGTAAATAACATTTTTATGGCATTTGGCAGACACCCTTATCCGGAATAACATAATGACATTTATACTATAACAGAGCCTGAAATTATGTTATTATATAATTATTATATGATTCTTGGACCCATCACATCACGGTGCTGAATCTATACTTCAATTGATGAAATTTATTCATAAAGAAGAGGTAGAGTGGTTTTCTCATTATTCTTCTACACCATGTAGGAACTATAGAATGCACACTGCGAACGTTCAGGATGATTTTAATACCTGGCCGAGTGATGCACTACACTATGCAGTGATCTTAAATTCGCCTCTGGTGTCCCATCCAGATTGCTTTCTACCTTTCCTCAAGGGTCCCGGGACAGATCTCCCACAACTCTGATAAGGATATGGTGCTGATAAACCATGAATGAATGAATGTAAATTTTTCATAATGCTTCATTGTTCTTCTCTGCATGGATTAATCCCATGACAATAATTATGTTTAATAGAAAATCAGAGATAATTAAATACACTATATAAGTCCATCTGTATATCACTAAACTATCCATGAATGTTATTCTGTGGCTTGAAAATGTTTTTCAAGTGTTCATTATATCTGAGGATAAAATTAAACCTTTTTTTTATTGCACACATGAACGTGATTGCCAAAATTACTTTGTAGCAGGTGAAGAGTAATTTGGTCTTTTTGGATGCTACACAGTAATCCCACAGTGCAATGCTGCTGGCAATTCCGATGCTGATAGAACTTTCACTTCTGGCACTTCTGATGTGTGTATTTTTATTATCCATCTGTGTTCTCTGTGTTTGATATTTATTCCATGGATTTTTTCCTTTGCCTGTTACAATAAATAAATAAATAAATAGATAGATAAACCCTGAGTAGACAGCTGGGTAATGATACAAATTGAACAATGATAGATCTACCATAATTCATTCACTAATTCATTTTCTAATCTGCTTAATCCGAATTAGGGTTGCGGGGAGGCTAGCGCCCATCTCAGCCGACTCTGGGTGAGGGCGGAATACACCCTGGACAGCTCGCCAGGCCATCGCAGGGCCAACACTCGCACCACCATTCACACTCACACTCACACCTAGGGGTTATTTGGAACAGCCAAGTAGCCTACTGTGCATGTTTTTGGACTGTAGGAGGAAACCAGAGTACCCGGAGGAAACCCAAGCAAGCACGGGGAGAACATGCTAACCCCACACAGAAACACCCCGAGCCCAGGAATGGAACCCAGGCCTTCTTGCTGTGAGACGGACGTGCGCACCACCGTGCCGCCATACTGGAATTCTACTAAAATGAATTCATTCCCTCTCC
The DNA here is from genome assembly GCA_039654325.1 of Tandanus tandanus. Classification (NCBI taxonomy): domain Eukaryota; kingdom Metazoa; phylum Chordata; class Actinopteri; order Siluriformes; family Plotosidae; genus Tandanus; species Tandanus tandanus. The sequence continues at coordinate 26,308,233 of JBCNYH010000007.1, read as the reverse complement.
AGTCTCCTGATTCTGGTGCTTTTTGGTTACTTTTTCTGACTGTCCATTTCTAATAATTATGGATGTCTGTTTATTTTCCATTTTTACTGCTCATTGCACTATGCCAGCAGTGATAGGTAGAAAATTCCTCCGATATCCAAACATCACAGGACTTTATTAATGTCAATGAAACTCCAATGAAAGACTAAAAATTAATAATCACCGGACACACTGCACGATACCACATAGCAAGACATCATGTTTTTGGGCTAGAAAATTGAGCAAAGTCCCCTGTATTGTTTTGTCTGCTAGGACAATCCCTGTTTAAGAAACCCACTGGGTCTTCTACATAGCCTTGTGACGTTATCATGGTGTTCTTCGGGGCATTGCAATGCCTGTTGCTTGCAGGAAGCTGATTGAAAGTAAACGGTTTGTGAAGTGGACCTGATTGCCTCCCTTAGCTGGAGGGGAAATTGCTTTGGAGAACATGTAAGTAGGAGAAAGTGTGTTTGTGGGGGTGTTTTCTGACAGATAGAATGCTGTCAGTTCAACACTGTAGAGATCATTCAGCACTCAAAGTGTTAGTTAATTTTGTGGAAGTTAATGAAGGTGTTTATTTTAATGTTAATTTTAGAATTGCAGTCCACGGATGAAATAAGTGAGACATTTCATTATAATTGTGCCAAGTTGTAATAATACATACAGTATGTGCCTGGCGGAGGTTGCTTACACTCTACCCATTATCAATAGAAGTCCTCCAACAAGATGGGATCCAGAATATCATTGCGGGGGACCCACGACCGTTCTTCCGGGTCATAGCCTTCCCAGTCGATCAGATACTCAAGCTTCCCACCACTCCGACGAGAGTTCAGGATGCCCCGGACGGCGTAGATAGAACCCTCATCCGTAGCCAGCGGTGGAGTGGGTTCGGCTGCCTCGCCCCTCTCTGTGGATAGGGAATCCAGGGGTGAGTGATGTGGTTTAAATAAAGAAACATGAAACACTAGGTGAATCTTATATGTAGGAGGAAGTGCTAAACGGAAAGTAACCGGGTTAATTTGAGCAATGATGGTGAAGGAACCAACAAAACGGGTACTTAGCTTTTTGCACAGTGCTTGGAGTCGGAGGTTTCGGGTGGAGAGCCACACCTTATCCCTAACCTTGTAGAGGGTTGGCTCGAAGCGCCGCACGTCCGCTACAGTGGCCCTTCTGTGGATGGCACGTTGTAGGTGCAGATGGGCTTCGCTCCAGAATCTTTCGTTATACCGCATCGTGAATCAGGGTCCAGTTCCAATGCGGTTTGAATTTGTTCCTCGAGGGCCCACTGGATAGCGTTGATGGATCCGTGTGGCGGGACATGTATGAATGCCTGGGCTGCAGAATCCTCTGTGGAGGTGGTTCCTAGGTCAATGTGAGTTCTGGGTGGACACAGGGGTAACTGTGGAAAGCAGCGAGCCTCTTCCCAGCTCAGAATCTCTCCCATGGCCCAGGAGATTGTGGGCAAGTGTTGGATGACCCAGGGTCGGCCCGGGATGACATCAGCCTTGGAATGCTCCAGTACCAGAAATGACAGTTCCTCGTGATGCAGGCAGCTGACGCTTAGGCTGACTGGGCTCGTCAGGTGTTGGTGTGTTTGTGGATTGAGCGGCTCCCCAGTTACAGAAAGGGGGGTCGGGCAGTGGCGTAACTGGTGCTGGAGCCATCGACACAGGTCCCCAGAGAGGAAATTGCCTGCCGAACTGGAGTCGAGGAGGGCATTGACTGTGACAAAACAGGACATCGTAGTGAGGGACACTGGAGTAGATAGAGGCTGTGAAGTTCTGAACTCTGTAATGAGTCGACTCACCATAGGACGCGGAGGGCGAATAGGGCAGGTTGAGATAACATGCCCGGGATGACGACAGTACACACAAAGTCCCTCCGTTCTCCTACGATGTCTTTCTGCCAGAGTGAGTCAAACTGCATCCATCTGCATGGGCTCAGGGGTATCCTGCGGAGGCGCGGAGCTGGCGGGCCGTTGCAGCTCTGCTAAGCATCCCTTCCGTCGATGTGCAACGCGTATGGCCAGCTGAAGCAATTTCTCCAGCCCCAGGGAATCATTGTAAGGCGAGAGATGCAGCCAGAGTGATGGCTCCAAGCCCTGACGGAAATGGGTGAGCAAGGCCATTTCATTCCACCCACTGAGCCCAGCGAGGGTTCGGAACTCCAGCGCATAGTCCCGTATATCCATCCTTCCCTGGCGGAGACTATGCAGCTTCTTTCTAGTGGTGGAATCCCCGTCCAGTCGACAGAACACCCAAGTATCCTTTGAAAGAAGACAATCAAGGTTATTTCCTACAGGGTTTCTCCGCTTTCAAAAACGGTGAATGTCTGAGAGAGAGAGAAAGAGAGAGAAAGAGAGAGAGAGAGAGAGAGAGATCTTCCTGTTCTCCATCAGCAAAAGTGGGACAATACACTGATGAAAAAAAATCAAACACACTCACAAACGCAGGCACGTGGCACCTGGCATAAATGGTGTTGCAGAATAGATACTGTAGAATGAGCACAGTGAAGGAAATGAATCCTATTCAGGTTCTTTATTATGAAGAGTATATTAGCTGCTCCTCATTATTTAGTAGGTGCAGAACTCAGTCCAGCAGAGATAGTGAGTTTTCACTCAACATGAACTAAACATCCATTTAGCAGTAGGTTAATAAGCAATTACTGAATGAGGCGAAGTATGATATAGAGATTTATTCAGTAGAGGGGCTGCAGATAATACCGTCTGAGTCTGAATAATTCTCCATATCATAGGAAAGCTGAATTCTATGTATTGATTCATTCATTCATTTTCTGAACCACTTAATCCTAATTAGGGTCGCGGGGAGGCTGGCGCTCCTCTCAGCCGACTCTGGGCGAGGGCAGAGTACACCCTGGACAGCTCGCCAGGCCATTGCAGGGCCAACACACACAACCATTCACATTCAGTCTCAAACCTCTTGTCTGAAAAAAAGGGCAATTGCATATATATATATATATATACACTGCTCAAAAAAATAAAGGGAACACATAAACAACACAATGTAACTCCAAGTCAATCAC
>JBCNYH010000007.1:26265373-26283468 GCA_039654325.1 Tandanus tandanus | reverse complement strand
GTGTGTGTGTGTGTGTGTGTGTGTGTGTGTGTGTGTGTGTGTGTGAGAGAGACAGAGAGAGAGAGAGAGAGAGAGAGAGAGAGACAGAGAGAGAGAGAGAGAGTACTGCAGAGCCTGGGGCATGTACCTTGGATTTACAACAACAAAAAAAAGAACAATCAGCAAGTGTTTACAAGCAAAGCAATTCTTCAACACACACACACACACACACACACACACACACACACACACACTGAACCCACTGTGGATCCATAAAGTGCTTGGCCAGTAATCCAAAGACCTGTAACGTGCAGCGCTGACGTACACATGAGTTCAGCAGTGACGTCTGTGTTTGAAGCGCTGTGGTGGAGTCTGCACCACAAGGAAAGATGAAGCACAACATAATTTTCACCTCAGCTCTGAGAATATAAAGTCGGGGTTGGCGCAAAAATGTACTTTTACACATTTTAAACTTTACATTTTACATTTATGGCATCTGGCAGATGCCTTTATCCAGAGCAACTTACTGTACATTTGATCTTATTTATACAACTGAGCACTTGAGGGTTAAGGGTCTTGCTCAAAGGCCCGACAGTGACAGACCGGTGGTACTGGGGCTTGAACCCCTAACCTTCTGATCACAACTTTGCCACACATGTCCTGGTTGATTTTGCTGATCCAGTTCTCACGGAGAAGTAAAAGTGACTCAGTTTCAAGGTGAAACTTCAGCTGTGTTTCTGTTAACTTAATGAATGCACTACATCAAATATCATTCCATTTTCTGAGCCACTTTTTCCTACTGGGGTCACAGGGAGGCCGGAGTCTATCTCAGCCATCACTAGGCAAAGGCAGGGTAAACCCTAAACAGCTCACCAGTCTATTGCAGGGCCAACATAGACATACACAACCATTCACACTCAAAATCATACCTAGGGACAATCAAGTATATCCACTTAGCCTAATGTGCATGTCTTTGGATTGTGGGAGGAAACCGAAGAAGCTGGAGGAAACCCAAAAAAAGCATAGAGAGAGCATACAAATTCCCTCACCAAGCCTGAGACTCAACCGAGGACCTTCTTGTTGTGAGGCAAGAGTGCTAACCACTACGCCACCGTGACACTCCAAGTTGAAATTGTGAACTATAAAATTAGTAATAGTCATAAAAAAAAAAATTTACATTTACATTAATGACATTTGGCAGACACCCTTATCCAGAGCGACTTACTTTTTTTTTTTACAACTGAGCAATTGAGAATTAAGGGCCTTGCTCAAGGAACCAACAGTAGCAGTTTGGTGGTACTGAGGCTTGAGCCGCAAACTCTTGGATCAGACTCTCAAATATTGCTCATATGCTCATCCCACTCACTCACTCATTTGCCAAACCGCCTGATGCTACTATTAGAGTCACAGGGAGGCTGGACCCTATCTCGGGGGGAAGGCAGGGTACACACTCACGCATGTATCATTGTTATCCCTGACAACCTGTCAAAGAAGAACTGGAAAAGTGTGGCAGTCTGCTTCTAGAGACACAGGATGCAGCCAAAAAAATCCCAGCATTCCCTGAATGGCTTGTGGTAATGGTTCTGCACTGAAAGCGTTCTGAGCAACAAGTGTAAAGACTTAAAGCCAAAAAGGTGTATCTCACTGGGCTTGCAAGCAGTTGGAGACTGTGACGAACAGACATTTGGCAAAAATTCTGCAAATAGTCTCCAAGTAGTCGCTATGTTCACCAGCCATTCGCTGATCTCACATTCATTCGACAGGGAGTTGTGAACATGTTCAAAATTTTGAGGATTCTTTGGCGAACAACATGATTCTCCTCATCTTCTACCGCTTTACCCGGGGTCAGGTCACGGGGGCAGCAGACAGACCTCCCTCTCCCCAGCCACTTCCTCCAGCTGTTCCAAGAGACACCGGGGCATTGCCAGACGAGCTGAGAGACATTGTCCCTCTAATGTGTTCTGGGTCGACCCCAGAGGTTCTTCTTGGTTGGACATGCCTGAAACACCACACCAGGGAGGCATTCAGGAGGCATTCTAATCAGATGCCTGAGTCACCTCAACTGGCTCCTCTCAACACAGAGGATCAGCGGTTCTACTCAGAGCTCCTCCTGGATGGCCGAACTTCTCACCCTTTCTCTGAGGGAGAGCCCTGACGCCCTGCGAAGGGAGCTCATTTCAGCTTGTATACGCAATCTTGTTGTTTCGGTCACTACCCAAAGCTCGTGACCATAGGTGAGGTGAACATGTCTTTCTCCAAATGGACTGCAAATACTCGCCACAGTCACCAAATGTTCTCCGAATGGTCTACAAATGTACTTCGTGGTCATCAATTATTCTTCAATCATTCACTTTCCTCAGGAATGAGGTGACTTGTTGAAGAATACTAGCAGAATACTTGGCAAACAGGTTGTGAACTCCGCGTGTAGTTGGCGAAAGTCTATGGTCACATGACCATCATGTGACAGTGATTCTATATGAAGGAGATTTGGCGAGCGTTTGGCTAACAGTCAAAGAACAATTGCCACAGATGGCAAAACTGTTCGTGAACTACTCACCAGAATAAAAAGTCATCATCAAGCACCTGTTACTATCTCACTGGGTGATGAATACTTGATGAATAGTTCAAAGTCATCAAAAAAGTGGCGAGCCGCTTATCAGCACTTTCGCCAAACGTTCATCACGTAGTGAGATACTCACTAAAATCTTCACTTTAAACCTGACACCCATGCTAAGTAGCATGTCCAAAGGTTGCACCAAGCAACAGAACACTGGCTAAGCTTGTAGTTATTAGCTACATTAGCATTGTAGCTCTGATTCAAAACTAAATTAGGGACAATTCAATTAGCACACTAATCTGCGCTAATGGACTGCATTGTGTAGATTGTCTGTAGGTGTTACCCGAGGACGGAAAGTAAGAAACGTTTTGAAGTAAGGACAATTTTGCTGTCTTTCAACTGTGACTGAAAAGCTAGAGGAAGCACTGAGGAGGGCATGAGTGCAGAACTGAAAGGCTTTGCAGCGAGAAATGTATCTGCTTGATTGTAAAGAATATGCCTTCATTAAGGAAATGGAAAAGGCCGACCTCAAGCTTGAAGTGACGTTCACAGATTTTTTGCCACTCATCTTTCTCTCGTAATTAATTCACTGCAGAGAGCATGAATTTTTCTTCTCTTAACTTTTCCTTAGTTTCAAGCCATCTCGGTATATACATTATAAGCATACAAGACTCAACACATTTTTTTCCACTTACCCCTAGAAATTGGCAGTAGTGGTTAGCATCTCTGCCTCACAACAGGAAGGTCCTAGGTTTGAGTCCCAGGCTCGGGTGTTTATGTGTGGAGTTTGCATTTTCTCCTATGCTTGCATGGGTTTCCTCTGGGTAATCTGGTTTCCTCCCACAGTATATAGACGTACACATTAGACTAATTGACTGTTTCAGATTGCCTTTAGGTGTAAGTGTGATTATTGGCCCTTGCGATGGTCTGACGAGTTGTTCAGGGTGTATGGCAAATGTCGGCTAAGATAGACTCCAGCCTCCCTGTGACCCTAGTAGGATTGAGCAGCTCGTCAAACAAGTGACGGTGAGTGTTCCTATAAATTGTATAGCAGAAATTTACAGGCATTGTCTAGAAATCAGGGTCTTTGTAGTACAAAACTCTTCCTAGGTAATATCTGGCACCTGAACATGCTTTTCTGCAGTCAGGAGCAGGCCTGAGAATGTTTTGTGTTTGTCTGCTGATAAAGACAAATGGGCAGAGCAGTAAAGTGGCAAAGGGAAACAGATTTAAAGCTACTTAAAGGCTTGCACTTGTGTCAGTGTGATACAGCTCAGGCAAAGTGATTTATTTTACAACTAGAAAGAGAAGGGGGGGAGGGGGGGTGCAGGGCGAGATCAGAAGCTCGCTTTCTCTTTTGCCTTGTAATTATTTGTATGTGTGTGCATCAGCAATCACCAGACACTGCTCTCTGTCTCCCCAAACATCCGGTTGTGCCACCCTGAATACCAATGCCAACATTATGAGCAACTCACACGGCCAACCAGAAGCGCCGTGGCCTTTGAGATTAGCTGCTGTGACCATGCATTTAATGTGCGTACGTGTGTGTATGTGTGTGAGTGTGTGTACCAGGAGCTAGCAGACATCCTCCTAAAAATCTGCGAAGTCATAGTACACTGATAGTTTTTTTTTATTTATTTATTTCACTGATTAGTTGCTACGTTAGGATTTTACTAATTCTACAGACGGACCCAATCAGGGATGATGAATTTTGTGAATGAGGGTTTATTATTAATGAGTGAGTTTTCTTCAGTGTGCAGGATGCATTTTCCACTAATCCTCATTCCTGCTCTCGTCCGTTCTCATAACGCAGGATTAGGAGTTGTCTGGTGTCTCATTTTAATTGCAGCAGCAGCGTTCAAGCATCACCTTGATACACCTTTATCTTCCTCGGCTATTTAAATTACAGGACTTAAGTTTAATAGGTAATTAGTAGATCTGGGATTGGGGGTGCCATTTACTTCTTGTAACTCTTAATTTCTACAATTCAATATACTCCAGTCAGCCATAACATTAACACCACCTGACTGGTCTGGAGCTAGGCAGCCACAGCAAGCTGCAATGCACTGTGTGTTCTGACTCCTTTCTATCATAGCCTTTATAGCAGTAACAGTTTCAGTAGTTTGTGCTACAGTAGCTATTGTGTGAGTCATGTATACATCAATGAGTCTTGGGAACCCATGACACTTTTGCTAGGTCACTGGTTGTCCATCCTTCGACCACCTTTCGTAGGTACTTGCTACTGCACACCAGGAACACCCCACAACACCTGCCATTTTGGAGATTAATAGATCCAGGTGTTAACCCATCACAATGTAGCCCTTGGCACAGTCTTTCAGTTCCTCATGCTTGCTCATTTTTCCCTGCTTTCAACACATCAACTTCGAGAACTGACTGAACCATCGTAGTTATTAACTGATGTGACTAAAGGGGGCAGACATGGTTAGAGAAGCGGGTTTGTGACCGAACGGTTGCTGGTTCGATTCCTGAACCAGCATGAAAAATGTGTTGTGACCGGGGGGTGAGCAGCACCTTCCCTTTCTCCTACATTGAGCAAGGCAACTAACCGCCAACTACTAATAATTTCAGGGTGACTGTGAAAAAGGGTTGCAGGAGCATTACGGAACACTAAAGTCTAATGAACATTTTTTTATTGATTATATTACAAGTTACGGTGCTTCTTTCTGTAGTGTACTATGATGAATTCTAAGTGCTATAGAGGTTTCTATTAGTGTTTTTTGTTACAAGATTGAAATACAAGCACTGGGGCGGCACGGTGGTGCACTGGTTAACTTGGCGGCGGCTTGGTTACGGCTTTTCTGTGTGGAGTTTATTGTGTGTGTGTTGGCCCTTTGATGGTCTGGCAAGCTGTTTATGGTGTACCCCGCCTTCGCCCAAAGTCCCCAGCCTCCCCACAACCCTAGTAGGATTAAGTGTTATGGTGAATGAATGAATGAATGAATGAATGAATGAATGAATGGGAGCATAGATGCGGCATGGTGGCTCAGTGGTTAGCACCGTCTCTCACAACAAGCACATGAACAAGCTAGCTGACCGTGGCCTTTTTATGTGGGGTCTGCATGTCCTTCTCATGCTAACATAAATTTCTTCCAGGTAATCCAGTTTCCTTCCACAGTCCAAAGGTGCACATTATGTCACCTGGCTACTGTAAATTAGCTTTATGAGTGACTCTGGACTGTTCTTCGTCTTTGTGTTAGCCCTGTGGAAGATGACAGGTGACAACTGCGATTGGCTTCAGCTTCCCTCACAACCCTCAAGGATAAGTGGGATGGATGCATGGATGGCTGGATGGATAAAAGGTCATATTCAGCACTTTAAAGTTGCATTAAGGTATCTGTGATTCACAGATCAGATCATCTTTTGTGGGTATTAAAAGGACAATCCATTTAACTAATTTACTGTGTCATATTTTAGGAGGATTTTTACACTTTATTTTAGTTTATTTACATTTGATCATGCTACTTCTCACAACTCACTGTAATTAAGGCAAATGTCTAAAAATAAATTTGTACAATTTTCTGATTTCACATGGCCCAGCTCTGAATACAGTTAAAAGTGTTGCCAAATCTGCCTGAGAGAGTAAGCATTAAGGGTTGAAGTTGGTAAAGTAGTGCCAAGTTTGGTACTCCTGAATGAATGTTGATTAAAGAAAAAGCAACAAAAAGATTGATGAAGGAAAGAAGTACTTTTAAATAACCATCCTGAACAGCTTGCCAGTCCTAAATAAACATTCAAATAAAAAAGATAGCGACCTAGAACGGATCCCTGAGGAACACCTAGTTTAACAGCTAAAATGTAACTATAAATTACTTAAATTTCATGCTAACATTAGAGAAATACAAGATGAGTGTATTTTGGTTTACACTGAAAAACACGCCACTTACGTTTAAATGGAGATGAATACTTAGGATGAAAAGAAAAATAGAGATCATTAGGAATAGATAAAAGCCCTTTCTCAGTGCTGTTCATTGTTCAATAAGATTGCTATTGACTTCGAAAGCTAGCAGTTGACAGCCTAGTACAATTTCACCAAAGGAAATGGAAAGCTAAACTGTGACTGTATCGAGACCAGCTTTTTGAAGATTGGCAGCAAGAGAACCACAAATATGTGATGAGTCAATGAGGTAATGAGACAAGAGCGTTAATTTCTGAGAGCTAGGAACAACACCTTTGACAATTGGGAGATAATGAACTTTCCACATGACCAAGTAAAATGAATCAGAAGCGAGATTCTCACCGAGTCTCACTGAGCAATGTGCTGGGTGAAAGGAAGCAGGAGATAAGCACTCAAGTGTATAAACATGGTTACAGACAGACAGACTTTTTTTTTTTTTTCCTGAAATCGCACCGCATTTGCATCGTGAGAATGTGGGTTAATTATCTTCTACAAGACAATTATTTCCCGTGTGACCTTATTGACCCTGATACTGTGGGTTGGTTATGTTCTTTGACACAATCATTTCTCTTCTATCTAGCATCAGTCCAACAATTAACATTATGATTCTGTCATGCTAGCTTTTCTCTGCTAACACTGATGTATAAATTTGGGGTTTCAGCATTTTAAAATGCTTAGCAAAAAAAAAAAAAAAAAAGCCCCTGTGTTTTTCTTACTAACAATATTGTAACAGAATCAGACTTACTGTATGCTATGTTCATACAGGACTGTCCTTACCATGTATACACACAGATATACTATTACTATTACCATGTATACACCCTAGTGTACAATATACTAGTTTATGATATCATTGTGATTTGTATTTTATTTTAAATGGTGATTTTCTTACATGTTTTTGGGGAAATGTTTTCATTGTCACGTCATGCTTTTGCATTAACCCTACACTCTCAAAAATGAAGGTATCGGTGTGCACCCAAAAGAGTACAAATGCTTGTCGCTGAGACCCTTTTGAGAGACAATTGTGTACTCTTTACTCCCAGACCATTTTTTTTACCTTATTGAATTGACTACTAACTAATAACTAACTAACTAACAGGTTATGCGTTTTTGGCCACCTCTGGATAGCTGCAGCTCTCTTAAAGAACAACACTGTACTTCTGAGGGAACATTTTTTAAAAGTTCACATGTTAAGTACTGAAGTGTTTTTGTTTCATACCTCCATTTTTGAAAGTGTATAAATATTAGCAACCAGATGCTAGCTAGCTAAATTGTTATTCTTGTGCATTAGCTAGCTAATACTCATTACAAAGTTTATCTTTACAACCCTGCTTAAAAAAAACCCCCAGCTTGCTCTGACCAGCTACCAGTGCAAAACACAGCTAAATGCAGGTTGATGGCATCCAATCATCCATCCATTTTCTTCCACTTATTCGAGGCTGGGTTGCAAAGGTAACGGGTCTAGGGGGAAACCCAGGTATCCCTCTACCCTGCGACACACTCTGGCTCCTCCTGGGGGATCCCAAGGCGTTCCCAGGCCAGGTGGAAAATACAGTCCCTCAAGCGAGTTTTGGGTCTGCCCCGGGGCCTCCTCCCAGTTGGACATGGGACAGCTCTAAATGGATGCAATCAGGAGGCATTCTAATCAGATAACCGAACCACCTCACCTAGTTCCTTGTGAAGCAGTAGCTGTACACTGAGCTCCCTCACGGATGTCCAAGCTCCTCACCCTACCTCTAAGCCTGAGACCAGATACCCTCTGAAGGAAACTCATTTCGGCCACTTGTATCCGAAAGCTCATTCTTTCAGTGACTGCAGGTAGATGGCAACATTTTCTAAATTACTGCTACCAGTATAATGCTGTAGACACACGACTACACTTGTTGACCAGTTTGTTGAAGGAATTAGGAAACTAGAAAGTAACTTGGTTGGTTGGAGTTCTGAAAGCTGAGTGCTGGTTATTTAAAGTGGATTTTTCAGTAGGGTGGTCACGAAAAGTTTTGGGGGTTTCTTGACTAATTTCCTTATTGCTGTGTAATTTTCCTCACACTAATTTGTTTTCAATGTTACATTAGTGGCAATAATTCATAAACTGTTTCCAAATAAACATGTAACTGTGTTTGTGACAGCTGATAACTGGTCAGACCAAGCTGGAATTTTATACTGTTTTAATGAACAAGCTGCTTAATCTTGGCATGCTGCTATTTTGTTTGGCCAAAAGCTATTTTGTATTTTATATTTTATAACATACGGTTTCATCGGGCTCTCCAAATGTGGTTTGCATGTTCGCCTCACAGCAAGAATGTCCTGGGTTCGAGTCTCTGTGGAGTTGCATGTTCTCCCCATGGTTGTGTGGGATTCCTCCGTGTACTCTGGTTTCCTTCTACAATCTAAAAGCATGCACGTTAGGCTAACTGGGTGTTACAAATTGCCCCTGGTGTGAGTGAGAATAGTTGTGTGTGTGTGTTGGCCTGGTGATGGTCTGGTGAGCTATTTAGGCTGTACCCTGCATTTACATGGTGTCATTTGAGATAGGCCCCAGCCTATTTGAGATTAAGTTGTTTAGCAAAGGATTGAATGCAAGATTGTTTCACAGTGGTTGAAACAGAAACTTGTCATTTGTAGTCTAGACAGAGTTGTTCATATTTGTTATGGATAAAATGAAGCTTGTTGAATTTACTCGGTATAAAAAATAGGTAGCATTTGTTTTAAATGGGATTACATAGTGTAAATAAAGAACAAGTACAAAACTAGGGTGCAAGAACTGGAAGATGAATTAAAGAGCTGCACAAGGTCAGGAAAATGTATGAAAAGTAAAACCCACTAAGTTATGCATGCACTGACAATATAATGGTGCTCACTGTGATGATCAACACAAGCGCTGTTATCAGTGAGTTAAATGCATGATATTATAATATTTCTGTTATTATGCTGTATGCTTAGTAGACAGTGCTGCGATCTATATTAATTTTATGTTATACAAAGTTATATTAACATTAATTTTGGTTTCCCCAATTTCAAATAAAACAGATATTATTATAGACACTTCACAGACATGCCACACTAAAATTTGGGGAGCATGTGGGTTATCAGGTTCATGCATGGGGCCATAGATTTTTATTATGAATATTGTTCTGTGGTGGGAACTTAGATCATTTCCATGTTGGGAAATTTTAATAAAAGAAAAAATTTAAGAAACCTAAAGAAAGGCAGAAGAGCTAGAGTTATAGGTCTATTGCAAATGAGGAGTCCTTTTGTAAGTTTTGTAAAAAAAAAAAAAATTCCCGTAGCCTCTTTTTCAGGCACCTGCGCATGTCCCAATGATGGCTCCACTTTCAAAACCTGCTAACTTGGGTTATAAATTGTAGCAGAAGAAGTAAAACTCTGTCAAAAAAATGTCTATGCCTATAAAATAATCAGATTCTTCTTAAAAACTGACCAACTTGATTTAGCAGGTTTTGCAAAGCGTGAGAAACTCACAAAGGCTGGTGAAAAGTAACAACAAAGCATACTACCCTGAGTGACATATCGGATTTGTGGTGATTTTATCTTCAAACGCTAATGAAGAAAAACCCAGTAGGAAACAAGATAATGACCTAATTAATGTAAACATCAAGGTATTAAAGTTAATGTGATCACAAAACAAAGGTGTATAAATACTAATCATCTCTAAGAAGGATTACAGCATGGAATCATTACTTGTATGCACTGATATTATATTTTGATTGTGTATAGCTATTGTCCTTTGATGAAAGAAAAGTCACATGACATACATAAAAACAGCAGCATGATAAACAATTGACAACACAACACATAGACGGCGAAGACGGCAAACACAATATGATAACAAAGTACATAAAACAAGAATAATACCAATAAGATCAATTAAAAAAAGCAATAAGTAGTAAATAATATGTAGTGAAGCTAAAACCGTAGATGCCTGCAGTTCAAGCTGGGGGGTGCTATGACTGTCTGTTTTTTCTGAGGTGTAATGGATGACAGGTGAATGAGTATTTGAAGTTTTTCTTTTTTTTATCTGCTGGCTGTAAACCATTATGTGTCCAAGTCACAATGAGTTCCCAATGGAAAGTGTGGAGTTTAAGAAGGATTCTGCCATAGGGGTTGTGTTTCAAATACATTTTGATATTCTTATAGGATTTTCGTTCCAATTCAATTCTGGTTTCCAGTTGGAAATTCCTCAAGGGGCTCCTATAGGATTTCCTCATGGGGATGCTGCACGTTTCATGGGCAGTGGCAGTGGGCTACTGATCCAAAGGTCTGGGTTCAATCCTCACTACCATCACTGTTGGGCCCTTGAGCAAGGCCCTTAACCCTCAGTTGTATAAAAAAAAAAAAAAGATAATTGTAAGTTGCTTTGGATAATAGTGTCTGCCAAATACTGTAAATTTGGCAGCCAATTCATTTCCGGGTTCCACTGGTATTTAAATTGATTTTTTTTTTAATGTGATAAAAATACACAAATTCTGAACATCACATGATTCCAAACTGTGTCCATTCTCCTAATTTATAGATAACGAGGTATGTAGCACTTCATTTAAAAAGACTGTTTCTGAATATGTTTAAAGTGTTTTTTTATTGATCTCTCTGTCAGATTATTAATGGGTTATTAAGATGCATGTAAACGAAGCTTATTTATACATGAGTCTGATCCACCATAAGCAGCTGCATGCAGTGAGTTTTACATTTCCTGTTGGATTGAGTCTCACTTACATACATGTGAGTATGCATATGTTAGCCACACAATAAAATACTGATAACATGACACAACTGTGAAAAGAGCTAAGAAACCACTCTCCCGAGGTGGCTGTGTGTGCGTGTGTGTGTGTGTGTGTTCCCTACAGCAGAGGCCTGATCGTGCCATAGTAACATGCATAAAATTATACGATGAGTCATCCACTGCTTGGCTCAGCCTGGATGGCTTATTAATGAATAAAAATTTCGACCTGCAGGTCCTGGAAACTAAATAATTGAAATGATGGAATGTGGTTAGGAATGTTAAATCACCATCAGAATCCATCACCGGTGAGGAAGATCCTGTATGGTGACAGGAGAGACAATAATGATCTAAAATAGACCCTGGAGGGAAGTTTGGCTCTGTTTAAAATGGAAATTAGACCAAAAAAATAATAATCTTTGTATATTCTGTAATTCTAATCTATGATTCACCAATCATGCGATGAATCCAAGACAGTTACAAACTCTCTGGTACAAAATCTCTGGGACTTCATGCAACGTCTAGCTACATAGAATATAAATAAAACAATATCTCAGTTTACCATCGGAAGTGGTTATTTTCTCTTATACAACAGCGGTGGGTCAACAATTACAAACGATTACAACCATCATCTTGACCTATTTATAATTACAGTATATCTAAGGTTAGAGAATATTCATAAAACTGTATTTTCATATCACTTATTTTAGCACAATTATTGCAAATTAACACCAAAAAAAAATAAAAAATCAGTTTGTCCTGTTACTTAATGTTACAACTTCTGACTTATCAGATTTGAGAATATAGAAACACCAAAACTTAATATACCGTTTATGATTCATGCACAATTTGTATAAAAGACCGAATATGCATACAGTATATAACACAGCACTGCAATTAATCTGCATTTAAACCACAGACGATAGTGTACGTATACAACAAATCTATCCAATTTATTTACATCACAAGATGACAAAATACTACTAGAGGAGCACTTATAGCATACAAAGTACCTCCGAAACGCAGCATGGAGAATGTAGACAAATAGGCCCTGGATGGAAACTGGTTTTATTTACCCATGTGCTCAACTCATGATATGTTCTATAGTACATGGACGTGACGTAAGGGAATGATCACACTAGAGGTGCGATAGAAAAGTGACTGACGCAAATTGGTTCTATTTTTTATTTATTTAATTTTTTTGCAAATGTTGAAATTCGCATCAGGATGTTTTGCGTCTGCATATGCAAGCGAATATTTTGTGGCTTAAATACGTATATCGCGTGGAAGTCGTGAAAAGGCAGCGCAAAAATTTGCGACTGATTTGCGAGTAATTTGCGATTGGTTTACCGATGTTAGGCAAAAAAAACAAAAAACAACGAATCTCCTGTCGTAAATGAGTCGCTTTTTGTTTGCTTTTTGTTCTCAAACCATTCGCTTTTTATTTGCATGTTATTAGCGCAAATATGCAAAAATGCAAGTAAAATATAAATGATGACAAAATACACAGAATATGGCGAATGCCAGCAAGTCTCAAACTTTTCTCAAGCTTTCCTTGTGGAAGTCTCCAACTTGTTGCTTTTCCTTGTGAACAAAAAACGAATAATTTGCGAGCAAAACGACTTGTGACCTTCTCGCGACATGTGTGGACTGTTTGAGAAGAGTCTGACCCGTTTTGCAACATTTGTGGAAATTTCAAAGATGTTTAAAATTCTTTGCGATGACTTCTCAAACCAGGTGACCAGAATGCGATACCGCGAATGTCGCGAGACAAATTAGAGACAAGTTTTGCAAATGAAAGGCGATGGCCACAAATTGCCTTTCGCATCAGTCAGTTTTCCATCGCACTTCTAGTGTGATCATCCCCTAAGTAGTGAAAAAATTCTCTCATTTCAAGGATTTACATGATGGCTGGTGTTTGTCTATCGACACTTGTTTCATTGCGCTCTATCTCCAAAGGATTTGTGATCATGCTCTGACCTTCACCTTTGACCTTGATATTCCAAAATCGAATCCTGCACACGACTCAGGTAGGGTAGTGCCCCTACCAAGTTGAAATTCCTTGCACAGGTGTGGTCAGGATTTCGTTCGGTTACAAGCTGACAGACAAACAAATGAAAGGATGGTGATTACAATACCTTCACCTAAACTCCTTTTTGTAGCAAAGGTAATAAAATCATAAGATGACATGAATATATTAAAACAAACTAGGGAAACGATATCGGTTGGTGTGGAAGAATTTGCCAAATATTTCACTTTCTACATATGAAAAGCTCAATTTAAAAACATTGTGCTAAATGATGTTGAATGAGCTGAATAAGCCTAGACAGGTCAGTCAATACTATCCACTACAGGCTAATAAAGCAGTCTTAAGTAATGCAAATGCAAAGTGTATTGCTAAGCTTACATATAGATAGAATGAAGAATGGCCTTAAAAACACATTTTGAAACCCATAATTTCTTCCACTAAACCTTCTTTTGTGTTTATTTAATTTTAAGAGGGTTTTTTTGTGCTATGGGTATTTTGTGCTATGGGTATTGTTAAAACTGTCAACAAGCATTCTGATTTTCACCTAAGTTAAATATAGGACCATTGACAATTAGTCATTAAAGCATCTACTGGCTATTCACAACCTGTCAGACATGTATCAGCTTCCTGCCTACCAACTACCTCTAAACAACATGTCAAAGCTTTATGGTTGTTGATGTTTAGTAGCAATTTTTTGTTTAATGTTCAACTCAGTCCTACACTCTCAGAAAAAACTGGGATTCTCAAGGGGTTTTTAAGTTTTTGACAATAATGTAGGGTAATCTAACTTTCTAAAAACATCCATGCATTCATCTATCGACCACCCATTCATGCACCAAATATTCAGTCAGTCCATCCATCCATCTATCCATCCTCCATTTATGCACCAAATAAATTGCCAATCTATCCATCCATCCATTATCTGTCATCCATTCACCCACTAAAGTATTTGCTCAAGCCGCCCATCTATCTTTTCATTCAGCATCCATTCACGCATCAAAACATCTGCCAGCTCATCAGTCATTCATCTGAAAAGGAATTAATCCATTTATCATCCATTCATTTTCCGAACCGCTTAATCCTACCAGGGACGAGGGTAGGCTAGAGTCTATCTCCCACCTAAGCATCTATCAATCCATGCATTCAACATCCAACCTTCCTTTCATGTATCCAGCATCCATTCCCACACCCATGCATCTACTCATCCAGGTATGCATCGATTCATTTACCAACTAGTCACCTATCCATGTTTCATTTACATCCTTTTAGCCACCCGGGTATCTGTCCATCCATCTATCCATCCAGTATCCAAATTTCAAGGCTTGACACATCATTGATCATTAATCACACTGTGGGATTCAGTGAACCCTAGAACATCAGGACAGTAGCTCATACACAACCCTAGGACATTGTTTTTTTGGGTTGTGTCACTTTCCTGCTAGACTGCACAACCAAAAAATGTCAGTGGTCTTGTTTTCAAATGGCAAATAAAGAGAAAAAGCACTCATGCTGTGCTTTGGAAGAAAACAGTCATCGGGGCATGAGGGTCTGCGGTGTGAGAAAACAGTTTTCATGCTCTCGAGCCATGTCTCTGAGTACTCTTCTGCTCAGGGATAGGGGTGACTATCAGGACAAGTCAAAACAACAGCAACAACAATAGGTCACAGCATGAAAACAGAGCCAGCACCAGCTTTTCATCTCCCAGAAGCTTCTTATGATGGTTATTTACCTAATAAGTCATCTCATTTCCATACATCTTTCTTTATGCTTTATGTTGAGGTCATAAAATAATTGAAATTCAAGTTTTAAATTGAATGATTGTTTTATGATTGTGGTAAAAGTTGACGCATAAATAAGGACAAAACTTTATTTTTATTTAACAGTCATTAAGTCACCCACAAAGCTACTAATGAGCAACTCAAAGGCCATCATGACACTGAGAAACGTATTGAGAACTTTAGAAAGAAACTCATTCTCTCTCCTCTAATCAACAACAAATAGTGTGATTACATTCTATTATTATTATATATGTACTATTATAATTTCTATATAAATTAAATTATTTAAACTCAGCATCTTATTTCAGGGCTAAAAGACTGACATGATTGAAACTGTTTCTGAAAATTCAAATAGCAAATTATTGAGAAGAAGAAAAAAACATGATAAATAATTACAAAAGGAGGTTATGTATTCACCAGCGTCTGTTTTTTTTTTTGTTTGTTTGTTTTGTTTGTTTGTTTGTTTGTTTTGTTTGTTTGTTTTGTCTGTCAGCAGGATCACACAAAAAACTACTGTACTGACTTTCACCAAACTTGGGATGGGTCTGGCAACAACCCATAACATTTTTGAGCAGATCCCGAACATGATTCAGATGCAGGAATTTATTAAAGGCTTTTAAACAAACAATTAGCCTACTGTGCATGTTTTTGGACTGAGGGAGGAAACCTGGAGTACCTGGAGGAAACCCACGCAAGCACTGGGAGAGCATGCAAACTCCACACAGAAAGCCTGGAAGTTGAACCCAGGCCTTCTTATTATGAGGTGGGATGGGATCAGGTAAAAAAAATCCTGAATAAAATCCCTATCTTTAACCCTTAAACAGGCAACATGCTCTAGGAGATACTACAGATTTTCGCTGTTTATTACCTTAATAAGGAAACGTATACTGGGCGATACAACTCATAAAATCCAAAATATACAAGATATTTAAAAAATAATAACAAGTATGTTTTACTTGGATCTTAAATAGAAGAATGATTATTATTATATTTTTTGACAATTTATTTTACACTTGTGCCTGTTTAAGGGTTAACATGGGTTAAAATGTTCATCCGACACCCACTAGGGGGAGACATTTCATTATAACTATGCCGAGTTATAACAATCCATTTGTTCCTGGTGGAGGTACCTTGCACTTTATGAGTGCCTCTCTAGTTGTTTATGTATATACTACGCTGTACTACACAATTTTTTGGTTATTTCTTAAAGTTTTTAATCATGACAGCTCCATGTGCATGTGTAAGCAGGTGCATAAGAGCTGTGTAACAACATCTCTTTTACTTTAAGAGTTTCAGTACATACTATGCATAAGCATAAAAAGCTAATTGAAATGAAATTACACATTTAAACATTTTAACCATGACAGAGGCAGGTCAGGTGAGCTCTACGCACTTTCGAGTGAAAGTAAGCACTGTGGAGATGAAGTATTCTGTTTAGCCTACTTATTCAGAATTTAGTATATACTACATGGAAGCATAAGTAAAACATAAGTAGTATTAGTATACACCTACATTAGTATATACAAGATTTTTATGGGGGTTTTTTTTCCATTTTTAAGTGTGATGATGACACCGCTTGCTCCAAGTGACTGTGACAAGCTCTGAGTGTCCATCATTTTGATTCGAGCAATATCCACTCAGAAGGATGTTTCTTAATCTTGAGATAACGGACCAATCAGATCACACCATTCCTGTGTAGTAAATGCTAATAAATAATAAATTGTAATAAAAATGTGTCATGTGCAGTTATGTGCTGTGATTCTCAAGCATCCATACGGTGTTTTTCTTCCATGAGGTCACACTGTATCTGATTATGATGCTGATCAGTGATTGGTTGCTGGAATCATTGGTTCTTAGAGCATTGTTTCTTGCTTTTAAGTTACATTGAACTGCAGAAGACAGAAAAGGAGGGACAGCAGAAAGCACTGTTTTCTGTCTGGTATTTCTCTCTGCTTCAGCCTTGTTTTGCTCGACACAGTAATGTAATCCATAACTCTTCTACAAAAATAAATGAAACAGCATCACAGTAATCTATTATGAAACCATCTTTATATCTGTCGACTGGCAGCAGCCACACTCAGGGGATCTTTTCTCACTTTAACCTTGTTTCAAAATGATTACACCAGCTGCTGTTGGTTTCAGAAAGATTGACGACCACTCTCTTAAATTGCTGTGCCCCATGCCCAACCAACGGAGCTACTTTTTGCCAATTGCATGACATATACACTACATTGTCAAAAGTATTCGCTCACCTGCCTTCACACGCATATGAACTTAAGTGACATCCCGTTCTTAATCCACAGGGTTTAATATGATGCCAGCCCACCCCTTGCAGCTATAACAGCTTCAACTCTTCTGGGCAAGCCTTCCACAAGGTTTAGGAGTGTGTTTGTAGGAATTTTTGACCATTCTTCCAGAAGCGCATTTGTGAGGTCAGACACTGATGTTGAACGAGAAGGCCTGGCTCGCAGTCTCCGCTCTAATTCATCCCAAAGGTGCTCTATCGGGTTGAGGTCAGGACTCTTCCACATCAAACATGTCTTTATGGACCTTGCTTTGTGCACTGGTGCGCAGTCATGTTGGAACAGGAAGGGGCCATTCCCAAACTGTTCCCACAAAGTTGGAAGCATGAAATTGTCCTAAATCTCTTGGTATGCTGAAGCATTCCAAGTTCCTTTCACTGGAACTAAGGGGCCAAGCCCAGCTCCTGAAAAACAACCGCACACCATAATCCCCCTTTCACAAATGTTTGTAGAAGCAGTCTGCATGCCTAGGTGCTTGAATTTATACACCTATGGCCACAGAGGTGATCAGAACAGAATTCAATTATTTGGATAGGTGAGTGAATACTTTTGCCAATAAAGTGTACATGGATGTGGAACAAAATCTAAATATATAATTGGGGTACTAGAATATCCACATTCGGTGTTGCCAGCCGCCCAGTGCAGCTAACTTGGTTATCAAAGGTCGGCCATGTCTCTCACTGTCTGTGGTGAGAGGCATGTGTGACGGATGTGGGCGTGAGTTTCCGCAATATTCGGAATGAACCAGGTCAGGCAAAGAAGTGACTGACAATTTATTACAGAAGTGTGGGTATTGAG
>JBCNYH010000007.1:26150377-26160679 GCA_039654325.1 Tandanus tandanus | reverse complement strand
CACACACACACACACACACACACACACACACACACACACACCTAGAGAGAGAGAGAGAGAGAGAGAAAAAAAGAAAAAAACAACACCTGATAGTAAGGTCACCCCTGAATGCTACAAGACACACCCACACACACCCCGTTCCAGGGAATTACGTAGATGGGAATGGGTCATACACACCAGAACATTTTGTAGCATCTCTCTCTCTCTCTCTCTCTCTCTCTCTCTCTCTCTCTCTCTCTCGCCAAGTGTGTTGCTGTTCTATAATAGTCCTGTATGCCATGCTGAGAGATCTGAGAGCTGAGAGACCTGTCTGGAAGGTGTTACGAGTGTCACAGGATAATCTGTCCCCGAATCCCAACTAACACACTCAACACTTCATTTGTACTTGTCCAAAGCAACTATGGCACCGACTACACACTTCCTTTAAGAGAGTACGTGCTCACACACACAAACACACTTTGTGTTTCTTGTATCCTAGTACATGTCCCGGTGGAATTAAACCCAACCTTAATAAAAGCCTTGGTACTGCGAAAAGTGGGGCGGGAGTAACGTTGAATAAATGGTTGCCGCAAAAGTGTAGTGCACCACATGTACCGGTATATATACACCATACATTCATGTAATCGAGCAGACGCCTGTCTGATGGATGTAATGTAATGTAGTATTATATGCAGACGTGCTTATAGAGTAGACTTATTTTATTCAGCCAATTAGCCTACTGTGCATGTTTTTTGACTGTGGGAGGAAGCCGAAGTATCCGGAGGAAACCCAGGCCTTCTTGCTGTGAGGCCGACGTGCCACTGTGCCACCCTGCTGCCAATAATAATAATAATAATAACTTTTTAGATATAGGGCATTTTTACTTTACTAAACTATCTACTTTTTTTTAACTCCTCATATTTGTATATATTAATATTCAGCAAACATATCTAATGTCTAATGTTTGCGTTCGGCCTCATGACTAATGGTGCATCTGATAAATCAGCACTAGAATAAAAGCGCTTACAGTGTTTACAGAATTGAAATCACACCAGTAGCTACCTATATAATCTAACTATTGATAGATTTTAGTGTTCTATCTGCTATCACGATATGACGTCTAGCCGTTAATGCTAACAAGCAAAGAAAGTCCTTTTATTCTATTTTTTTCTGTAAATCTCTTTCCCAGACAGAATCTAGTTCTTCAGGCGTGGCACACCCGATGTCTTAACATCTGAAAACATCTATACACAAGATCTAAACCTCTGCAAGGCTGTAAGTGATATGGGGGCGGCCATCTTGGGCAAACTGAGGCTCTAATTTTGTATTTTTAAATTTATTTTACTAAGGTATCGTTTTGTCGTCAAAACCCCGCCTCCTAAAGTTTGAAGGTGGGAATAAACAGAAGTTTTTGGACGTATGACAGAGTTCTTGGAGATTAAAGGTGAGAGAGAGAGAGAGAGAGAGAGAGCACTATTGAGCTGCCAGCTCTGATTGGTCGGAGACGTTAATTAATGTTCTTTTACAGCGACTTTTACAGTAGCACTGGTTGCTTTGCGTACTTTTCTGAAAGAAATCAATATCAAAATCCAAACATATAATACATCACACACAAATGCACCATAACGAACCAAGACAGAGCAGCATGGTGGCATAATTGTTAGCACATCCGCCTCACAGCAAGAAGGCCCTGGGTTCGAGACCTGGGCTCAGGCATTTCTGCTTGGACTTGGCATGTTCTCCCCATGCTTGCACAGGTTTCCTCCAGGTACTCCAGTTTCTTCCTACAATTGCCCCTAGGTGTGAGGGTGAATGTGCCCAAGTCATCCAGTGTCGGCTGAGATAGGCTCCAGCGATTCAGCAAATGAGTGAGTGAGTGAGAACCAACACTCAGCCAGATGTTCAACAGATTTACTCTGTGGTGACAGGGTCTGGACCCCCCAACCTACTGAAACAGCTCAGTCTCCACCGTTTTGAAGCAATAGAAGCACATGTGAGGACAAAGCCAGGCAAAACATTGGGATCACAACACTGCAATGTTGTGAACTACAATGTGAACTTATAACCTGAGAGCTCACGTTTCGGTACCAGGAATAGAACATTTTCCTAATGTGTGCTATGAGGGACGGTTGCCAGATCCTCTGTGATTCATCACTATGTTTGACAGCTGGAGAGGGAAAGGAGCAAGATTTATTTTTTATTTTTTTATTTTTTTGCCTCACACAGTTGTCCCATACTGAATATACATGCTTCCAAAAGCATAGCCACTTATCAAAAAAAGTGCAGCATTTCCACAAGCTTCATCTGTCCCACTTTCTGCAGAAGACATGCCGTGCTTCTTCTTGCTTTCTACCTATCTGCTCAAGTGGTAGAGAGATCTTCTGCGCTCTCTCTCTCTCTCTCTTTCTCAGCAAATAATGTCACAAGGACACATGCATGCTCCTCGCACGTACACAGGATGCACATGTTTATACAATGAGCAAAATAAACACATTTCAATCCACTATCCGTACCTTTAAATACACCTTGTGTAAGTATGCGCACCCCTCTCTCCCCTCACACACATACCTATATGGTCAGGCTGGGGGTTATAGAGGATATCATATATTCACATACATAAATACAGACACATACATATGATCCTACCCTGAGCATGTGGTCTCCTTCTGCACGTGTCCCATCCATGTCCATCAAAACACCTCCTGTCCTATATCTACCTGTGGTGTCGTTTGTGTCCATGACCTCTACGTATGTATGTGTGTGTGTGTGTGTGTGTGTGTGTGTGTGTGTGTGTGTGTCTAAACGAACAGGCAAGAGAGGATTAGCAGTGTGTGAGAGAGAGAGAGAGTGAGGGAGGGAGAGAGGGAGAGAGAAAGAGAGAGATGGAGGTGTGACGGGAGCAACAGATCGGAAAACAGTGTGAGTGCGTGAGACACTCAGCAGCGAGGCTCCGTGGGACTGTGGAACATCTCTGTGTCTATGTTTATATGCTCACATTCCCTCCATCTCTCTCTCTCTCTCTATCTCTCTCTCCTCCCTTCCTTCAGCAGCCAATCATTATGCTTATGCCCATTTCATCCCATCCGTCCTGACCGGTGACACATGTGACACATGCATGCAGCTGACTTGATAATAAATGGCACCCTTCAGGGGAATAATCATAGTGTATATAAATTAATTCATAATTCATTCATTGTTTCATTCTAGCATTTCTTTTCTCATTAACATTTATAATAAAATAAAATGGCAAAGAATTGCCCCCTTACTTATTTTCTTGTTTTAACAACACAACCCAGCAACCTTCATTATGCCTTATTAGGGTCGCAGGAAGACTGAAGCCCATCCCAGCCGACTCCAGGCAAACAGCTCACCAGACCATCACAGGGCCAACACACACCTAACCATTCACACTTGCACCTAGGAGTAATCTATAATATCCAATGAGCCCACTGTGCATGTCTTTGGACTGTGGGAGGAAACCAGAGTACCCAGAGGAAACCCACACAAGCACTGGGAGAACATACAAACTCGACAGAGAAACACACTTGCTGAGCCCAGGACCTTCTTGCTGTGAGGCGAAAGTGCTAACCACTACATCACTGTACTGTGCTAACATTAAATACACAAATAATTTTGCATTCTTTTATCCATTTGCCAAACTGCATAATCCAATTAGGGTCATGGGGAGGCTGGAGCCTATTTTAGGCGAAGCTAGGTTAAACCCTAAAGAGCTCACTAGTCCATCACAAGACCAACACACACACACACACACACACACACACACACCTAGAGGCAATTTCGGAACAGCCAATTAGCCTAACGTGCATGTCTTTGGACCGTGGAAGGAAACTGGAGTACCCAGAGGAAACACACACAAGCACGGGGAGAACATGCAAACTCATCACAGTGAGAAGAAACGCCATCGCTGAGCCCAGGAATCGAACCCAGGACCTTCTTACTGCGAGGTGGACATGCTTAACACTACGCCGCCATGCCACCCAAAGGAAAAGTAAAAAAGGTAAAATAGCCTGGTTGCATACATATGTGCACCCTTTTATAATGGTGCATGGGAATGTCCACAACTCAAGTTTAAAAGTAATTTGCATACACCTGTTATCAGTGAAGTGATTCTGATGAACTCCAAACAAAGGTTTAGGATTTTTTTCCCCTATGGTCCACAAAAAGCCAACAAAACATTAGCTGTATCATAGAACTCTAAAAGCCATCATCAGTATGGGGAGGAAATGGGGCACCACAGTGATATCACCAAGAACAGAATGTAACTCTGAGCACTTATCAGGGAGGCTGCTAAAAGACCCAGTGCAACATTAAAGGAGCTGCAGGATTATCCGGCACTCTTCAGTCCCTGCATGTGTTAACAGTCCCTCGTATATTTCATATCTGGACTATGGGACAATGTGGTTACAGAGAAGACTTTTCTCAGGGAAAATCATTCAAGACCTCCTACACAAACCATGTTGATAAATGTGTAAATGTTTGATGAAACAGTGGTGGCTTAGTGGTTAATGCTCTGGATTACCCTGGGTTTATACTGGGGCACGATGTACGTGATCTCCGCCATTCAAAAACGCGTGGTGCTCCATGATTTATGAACACACTTGGAGCACGATAGGGGTATAAAGGAGGCAGGGTGCATCCAAGAGATGAAACTTGAAGGAATCGTGTTTCCAAGTTCTTCAAGATCCCCTACGATGGCGCATTAAAGTAAGTTTCGCCCTTTTACCCTGGGTTTACACCGGGGCACAGTGCCTATGATCCCCACTATTTGAGAGAATAGTCGTCGGAGTCGGAGGGGTCGTGGGATTAAATCGTGCTGATCTTGAGGCAGGTTGTATAAAAGTGGTACATCTAAGTTGCACTGGATAAGGACATCTGCCAAATGCCATAAATGTAAATGAGACTAATGTAGGACTGTATGCATGACAAAAAAAGCATGACAGATTATCACCCAAAGAACACCAGACCCACAGTAAAGCGTGGTGGTGGCAGCATCACATTATAGGGCTTTACATATGCTTCAATTTAGCTGGGACTGGGGGATCAAGATAATCAGAATCAATAATAGGTCTAGATGGCATGGTAGCATAGTGGTTAGCACTTCTACCTCACAGTAGAAAGGTCCTGGGTTCAAGTCCCTGGCTCAGAGTTTTGCATATTCTCCCCGTGCTTGCGTGGGTTTCCTCTGGGTACAACGGTTTCTTCCCACATTTCAAAGACATGCACATTAGGTTAAATAGCTGCTCCAAATTGCCCCAAGTGTGGAAGTGACTGTGAGTGACTGGTTGTGTGAGTTTTAGCCCTGCGATGGTCTGGCGAGTTGTTCAGGGTGTACCCCGCCTTCACCGCCGTCAGTTGATCATAGACTCCCGGGACACATTGTGATGGATAAACGACTGGGTCTACTCATTTCAAAAACTGCAGGTCTTGTGGGTCTTGTGGGGTGTTCCTGGTCTGCAGTGGTAAGGACTTACCAAAGGTAGTCCAAGAAAGGACAACCAGGGATCTGGCAAGAGTGTCATGGGTTCCCAAGGCTCACTGATGCACATGGGAAGACTAGTGAGGAGCTAGTGTAGAACAAACAGCTGAAACTGTTGATGCTCTAAAGGCTATGATAGAAAGGAGTCAGAACACAGTGCATTAGAGCTTACTGTGTATGGGTGTATCGGTGTATAGTTCTCATGGTTGGTGTATGTGTGTATGTATGTGTGTGTGCGTGTGTATGTGTGTGGCTGCCAGTGTTGTGCTTACACAATCTGTGACAAGGTCAAAATCCTGGCTGCTTACTCTATTTTGATTTGGACGAATGAAAACAAACACACACACACACACACACACACACACACACACCTCTTGGTTTTTTCTAGCCATTGCATGCGACATGACTAGAATCCAGTTTTAAAGTTCATCATTAATACAGCAGCATACAAGCCTCACTAATAGTCACCTCACTCCTCTGGTCATTATGTGCAGCAGGAACACACACACACACACACACACACACACACATCTAGTATTTTATTTTTAATAAGAACACTACGCACTGAGCTGGTGATGTTTGCTGCAGCGGAAAGCATTCAGGAAGAAACGTATAAGGTGCTTCACTGAATGGCAACAGGAAACAGAGCAGATGTTATCTTACACAGAGAAATGAGAATAATAACATACACAGACAGAAGGAATGAGGTGAAGGAGAGAGAGAGAGAGAGAGAGAGAGAGAGAGAGAGAGAGAGAGAGAACAGGAACACCGCTTTGCCTCAGTGACTCAGTGTGATGACTCACTGCTGAATCTCAGGAGGAATGAGCCGATGTTGCTATTCATTTATCACGTATGCTATAGAGCTCGTTATCATACATACACCCAACACAGAGGCTTCATGTGGCCATGTATTCTTCTGTCCATCATGCAGAACCATAGCGCAGGAGAGCTAATGAGCACCAGCACTGAGTATTATTGGGTCCGTTCCTCTGTGCAGAGCGCCTTCAAACACTATCAGCACCGAGCATCCTCGTCTCAGTGATGTCATGAGATGGTATTATGATGTAAGCAATGGAGGGATTCTCTCACTCACTCGCTAAACCGCCTAATTTTACTATTAGGGTCATGGGGAGGGTGAAGCCTATCTCAGCCGACACTGGGTGAAGGCGAGGTACACCCTGAACAACTCACCAGAACATCGCAGGGCACCACACACAAACATTCACACTCACACCCACACCCACACCCATACCTAGGGGCAATTTGGAGCAGCCAGTTAGCAAAATGTGCATGCCTATGGACTGTGGGAGGAAACTGGAGAACCTGGAGGAAACCCAGATGAGCATGAGGAGAACATGCAGCCTTCACACAGAAACGCCACTTGGTCACTTTTTTCCGTTTCTGACACTTGTGCTGCTGTGACATGTAATCTGCCCTGATGTAAAATTAATAAGGCTATCTTTATCTTTATCCTACCTTTATCTTTACCCTTATCTTTATCTCATCTTATCTTTATCCTACCTTTATCTTTACCCTTATCTTTATCTTTATCTCATCTTATCTTTATCCTACCTTCTCCTTATCTCTATCTTATCTTTTTCTTATCTTGATCTTTATCCTACCCTTATCTTTATCCTTGTGTGTGGGGCCGGTTGCGTAGTGGTTAGGGTGCTGGGCTTATGATCAGGAGGTCATGGGTTCGTATCCCTGTTAGACCCTCACCGTGCTAAGATCCCTGGGCAAGGTCTTAACCACAAATGTGCCTCTGTCCACCCAGCAGTATAAATGGGTACCAGTAAAAATACTGGGAAGGTAACCTGCGATGGACGAGCGTCCCAACCAGGATTAGTTGAACTCCTAGTCGCTTCACGCTACAGAAACCGGGGATAAGCACCGGCCTGATGAGCCACTGGCTCGGGTGTAAAAGCCCAACAGACTTACCTATCTTTATCCTTATCCTTATCTCATGTTATCTTTATCCTACTTTATCTGTATTCTATCTTATCCTTATCCTATCCCATCTTATCTTACTGTATCTTATCTTAGCAGAGCCCAGTTAAAACTGAAGAACCCCATTATCAAAAACCCAAGCTACAGTATTTCGCATTCTGGACTAACAGGAGATACAATACAGCTTGGGTTCTTGTTTCTGTTAATAGATTTTCTCACCAGTGTAGTTGTGTATGTAACTGGTAATGATTCTGGGTTACTCTGTGGAGGGTTGGGGTTTGAGCCCAGGTGCAGTAGCTAGCAACTAACACTAGAAAGAACTCTGAAATATTTGTTTAAGTAGGCCATCATATTACAAAAAAAAAGTTTTTACTAATGCAGTCATTCTAATACATTATTGTTTCTATAGCAACGGCACATTCATCAGAACATGTGTGGTGAAACAATTAAACTGAAGAAGAATCTTTTATATGGTGATTTTTTTTTTTTACTAAAAGTATTTATATACAATTTATGGAAGGTGTCTCTGGTGTTAGTGGTTTGTCACAGTCTAAGTCGCTTCCTGGATGTTCCACAACATTAAATATAATGAACACAAACTCAGTCACTGGGCTACTTCATGATGTTGGTGCATGGAACCCCTCTGACAGGATTAGAGCTAATATTTTAATTCTAAGTTGTAGTTTTCCTGAATCTTTCAGAAAAATACAATATGATTTAATCCACCAAATCTGTTACTTCTATCCCCAAATCACCCACTTTATAAAAATAACCAGTTTTCTAATCATATTTTCTGTGTGAATTAGTGTGTATGATTCTATTCCGGTGCCCCAACCAAATATATCTGTAAGAAAAAACTTATCATCCACTCGCTCTCTCTCTGATCCGTCTCATTCCGTGTCGTGCCAAGCTTGGGAGAGACTTAAATAACGTTACAGCCACCGAAGTAAACCGAACCGTTTATTCAAGCACTCTCAAGAAACATTCAAACTATAGCAGTCTTTATACACATCTTGGCGCGAAGCAAACAAAGGAATAGGGGTGTGGCTTTTCAATATCCAATACTGATTCCATAGAGGATGTTTAACACACTGTCTGTCCAGCTAAAGATGAGCTGCACACCTACAAGGTGGCAAACAAGGAAAGCGTGTGTAATAAAGTGGACTTTTATATGAATATATATCAATTCATTACCAGAAACACAGTCAGAAATGTTACAAGCAACTCCCTTTCTGGGCTAGATTGAACAGATTTATTTTTCTAATTGGCTGGATTAGTGGATTATCATATCCACTTGACTGCTTTAATGGATGCTGCATGCTGATTGGCTGGATTAAGCGATTATGAAGCCCAGTTGAGTGCTTTAGTGAATGCTGCTTTCTCATTGGCTCAATTAATTGATTATGATGTCCATTTGGTTGAATTAGTAGATGTTGTGTACTGGTTAGCTGGATTAAGGGAGTATTATACACTTTTCTCTGATTTAGTAGATGCTGCATTTTGATTGGCTTCTGGATTTATGGATTATGAAACTCACTTGGCTGCTTTACTTGTTGCTCTGCTCTGAACAGATTTTGGGATCGTCCCACTCAGATGTTGTATTAAGTGGATACTGCTTGCTGATTGGATGGATTAGAGGATTATGAATCCCCATTGGTTTATTTAGTGGATACTGCTTATTAATTAGGTGGATTAGGGAGTTATGAAGCTCAGATGTTTATTTAGTAGATTAAAGATGGAGCAGCATACACAAACTATTATATTTTCTGAAATGGTCTTTACACCCCAACAGCAATCAATAATTTATGAGATCTGAAAATAGTCATCATTTGTGGTCACTGTAGTCCTGTAAAAATGCTGACCAATCACTGCTTCACAGTCCGCTAGGAAATATCCAATCAAATGCTCCCATATGTCCCTGCTAATGCGTGACCTTACTGTGAACCTGCAGTAAGAGTGCGTGACCGCCACTTTTGCTGCCACTCCATGTTTACTGGAGAAGGGAAGTAAACTTAATAAAATAAAATAAATAAATAGCTACCACTGCCATGGTTACTTGTTATCAGTCGTCCTGCTAAACAGGAAAAGAAGAGAAAACCAGAAGCAGAAAAGGCTTTGACAAAAAAGATAATAATAATAATAATAACATTTAGATAAAGCAAGAAGACAAACGAGGGTAAACATTGGTATCGTTTTGTCAAAGTGTCTAATGTGGTAATAGAAATAACCTGTTGGGTCTCTAAACCTTTTTTTTTTTTTGTTAACAGTAACTACACCTGGATAATGCAAACATGCTAGCTTGACAGCTTTGGACACTAACAGTAACATTAACTATGTTTCTTTCCAAACATTCATTTTTTAACAATATTAAGTGTTTCCTTACCGCTGAACGAGACATAGTTTATGTAGTTGAATGAGGATGAGGTCCTCTCTCTGCTCTGTGATGAAGCTGTTGTGAAGCAGCGGAGCTCAGGCGTGTGGAGGGGAAGGTTCTCTGAAGGCAGTGGAGGGTTTAGCCGGATACCTGAAGAGATGCTACTTTTAAAATTTGCTATCTTTCCAGATTACCAACCCTAGTTTTAACTGGGTGGATTAGGGGATTATGAAGGAGAGTTAGTTTATTTTGTGGATACTCCTTATTAGTTTGTTGGATTATGAAGCCCAGTTGGTTAAGTTGATGGATACCGTTCATTGATTTAGGGGTTATGAAGCTCATTTGGCTTATTTAGGGGATATTCCTTGTTAATTTGGTGGATTAGGGGATTAGGAATTCCAGGTGGTTTAAAAAGCCATCATGCCTATGAGCCGAGCAATGGCCCGGACAAACTTTATATGTTCAAGGTCACTGTGCCAAGGTCAAAGGTCACATATGCAAA
>JBCNYH010000007.1:26116259-26133089 GCA_039654325.1 Tandanus tandanus | reverse complement strand
TAGTGATCAGTACTGGGAGGAGATTATGGAGTTGACTGTAGATGTCAGTACTGGGAGGAGGTGATGGAGTTGACTCTGTATTCATCAGTATTGGGAGTAGATGATGGAGTTGATTCTGTACTGATCAGTCCTGGGAGGAGGTGATGGAGTTAACTCAGTAGATGTCAGTATTGGAAGGAGATGACTGAATTGACTTTGTAGACGTGGTACAAGCGGTTCCAGAAAACCCGTGTGAAGTAGTTGGTGTATGGCGAGTAGTTCATTTTGATCTCATGACAGAATCGCCCGTGCTTGGAGAAAGTGTACATTTCCCCTCGGTCATAAACCACCTAGAGGAAAAGAGGGAAATAACACACAGC
This sequence comes from Tandanus tandanus, assembly GCA_039654325.1. Taxonomy (NCBI): domain Eukaryota; kingdom Metazoa; phylum Chordata; class Actinopteri; order Siluriformes; family Plotosidae; genus Tandanus; species Tandanus tandanus. The sequence continues at coordinate 26,132,730 of JBCNYH010000007.1, read as the reverse complement.
AAAACATTTTAAAGATCTGAAAGCAAGGCTTCCAACACCAAACAGCCAAGGCACATAATCTTTATTAAAATCTATTATCAAGTCCCTTGGGGAGGGGGGTTGGGTTAGATTCATTATTAAGGTCACTTATTATTTAAATGCCCAGAGCATAAAAATCCATTTGACAACATTCTTTAAAAAAAAGAAAGCTAATGTTTTAACAGAAGTTGAAAATCTCACTGTAGAAGCCGAATTACACGCATTCATGTGCGATAAAATATAAGAGCCTTTATGCTTAATATGCAAATGTGACATCAGTTTTATAAGGTAGAGAATTTTATTTGGTTACGCAAATAATTCAGTATGTACACAAGTGTAGTAGAAGGAGAAGTGACCCTAAGTGTGTGGTGCATGTGTGTAATTTGACCCACGTGGCCATTTGCGTAGTCGAGCAAGTCTTTGATCCTGCAGCCTCGGACAGGACTTATCTCGTTACACAGCTCCTCCTCAATAATAACGTAACTTGATTTCTGAGCTGTCAGCAGCTTATAGACGTCCTCAGCAGAACGCATGGCGTATACCTGATATGTCTGTCAAATCACACACACACACACACACACACACACACACACACACACACACACACACACACACACAGAGAGAGAAAAAATAGAAACTTTTCAAAAGTGTGTGTCGTCATACTGGGCTTGATAAAATGTTTGATGTTTAACCTTTATCCAATGAGAGCTGATCATCAGCAACTCAGCCGCTAGGAATCGTAGGAATCATTTGATAAGATCAGCCTTCGATGAAATGGCATCAGTCAAACAAAAGGCCATCATGACTTACAAACTGTTTCACCCATTCCCAAAAACATCACAAATTTTTTCCCACAAAAAAAAGCATATGCCGTAGGAACAGGCAGCTCAGTGGCGAAGTGGTTAGCACGTCCGCCTCACAGCAAGAGGGTCCTGGGTTCGATTCCTGGGCTCGGCGAGGGCATTTCCATGTGTTGCATATTCTCCCCATGCTTGTGTGGGCTTCCTCCGGGTACTCCGGTTTCCTCCCACAGTCCAAAGACATGCACACTAGGCTAACTGGTAGTTCCAACTTGCTCCTAGGTGTGAATGTGAATGGTTGTTTGCGTGTTGCCCTGCGATAGTCTGGCAAGCTGTTCCAGGTGTCCCTGTCTTCGGCCAGTGTTGGCTAAGATAAGCTCCAGCCTCCCCGTGACCCTAACAGGATTAAAGCGGTTCAGCAAATGAGTGAGAGTGAGTGAAAGTGCTATGGGAACCACTTATGTTTTCATGCAGTGCTGTAATGCATGCTCAGGCAACCCTGCACCTAAAAACAGCCCTGTGCTTTACAACTCTATATGTGCATCTATGAGTGTGTGTGTGTGTGTGTGTGTGTCCTCCCCACCCTGACCTTTATTCATAAAGTCAGATTGTAGCTGAGCTCCTACAAGGAAATGCTCCATGAATACTAGCCCCTGTGATATTCAAGCGAGGGCTCATTATAAGCTTCCAAAGTCAGGAGATACAAAGTCAGAGAAAGAGGGAGAGGGGTGGGGGGGTGGGGGCGAGGGAGAGAGAGAGAGAGGGGAGAGCGAGAGAGACAAAATGGAGAGAGAGAGAGAATGGAGAGAGAGAGAGGGGAGAGATAGAGAGAGAGAGCGACAAAGATAAAATGGAGAGAGAGAGGAGAGAGAGAGAGAGAGAGTGAGAGAGGTACACTTACACTCTCAGTCCTCTGCAGCAGGCTGAGGTCTGCGTAAAGTGGGAGACTGGTGACCGGCCACCCCGTGCACACTTTCACCGTTCCTGAAAGTGCTGGACTTGCAGCAAACACAGCCGAGAGCGGAGCCTGACTTCTAAGAGAAAGAAGGAGAGAGAGAGAGAGAGAGAGAGAGAGAGAGAGAGAGAGAGAGAGAGAGAGAGAGAGAGAGAGAGAGAGAGAGAGAGATAACTATACATAGTTACATTCATGGCATTTGGCAGACACCCTTATCCAGGGTGACTAACACATAACTTACAAGAAAGCCATAAATATCTTTTTTAGTTTTACTTTGCTTTGCTTATGTTCCCGTGTTTATATACTATAACAATTAATCACATCAGTCTCGGTGGATGTCGCTAAATTGAATAGTCTCCTCAATGTTTTGTCTCTGGAACTACTCAGCGACAGCTACCTCCCAAAAAGGGGTGGTATTAAAAAAAAAGTGGTTAAAAACACTTACCTAATCCAGTTCATAAGCTCTACTGTATCCGGATCATAAAACTCTTGTACCTCTGTAAGCTCCGACAGCACACGTGGGAAATACTGCCGCGAAAAAAATAGCACTTTTACACACAAACATACAAACTCGTGTTTACTTCCTATCAGGGACCAGTAAAGCAGATCCCTCCATCTGAACATCCATCTAAAGCTAAACTAGCGCTCAAAGACCTTTATTCGAAATCCTTAGTGGAGCAGTTCCTGATTCTGAAAGCTGTAACTGCACATTTATTACAGATCAATAAGACATAATCTCACCTCTCTCCATAAACTGAACCCAATGATGGTCGGTACTGCAGTGCTCAGGACTAGTGCCTAATGAAAAGTAGAACATTTATCATCAGACACATTTATCTCTATTCACCCATCTATCAAATAGTCTACCAAAATCTCATCCATACATAGAAGTTTCCAGCCATCCATCCAACAATCAAATATTCAACAAAAACTCACTATGCATCCATCTATCCATGCGTCTATTTCGCTACGCATCTATGTAACCATGCATCCATCTAACCATGCATCCATCTAACCCTGCGTCCATCTAACCATCCGCCTACGTAACCATCCGCCTACGTAACCATCCGCCTATCTAACCATCCATACATACATACATCCATCTATCCAGCTACCTAAACATCCATCTATTTAACCACGCCTCTATCTATCTATCCATCTATTTAACCATGCCTCTATCTAACCATCCATCCATCTATCAAACCATTTATCTATCTAACCATCCATCCATCTATCTAACCATCCAGCTATCTAACCATCCATCCATCTATCTATCTAACCATGCATCCATCTATCTAACCATCCATCTATCTAACCATGCATCCATCTAACCATGCATCCATCTAACCATGCATCCATCTAACCATCCATCCATCTAACCATCCATCCATCCATCTATCTTTCTATCAATTCATCTATCTAACCATCCATCAATCTAACCATCCATCAATCTAACCATCCAGTTATCTAACCATCCAGTTATCTAACCATCCATTTAAATATGCCTCTATCTAACCATTGATCTAACCATCCATCCATCTATCTAACCATCCATCCCTCTAACCATCCATCTATCTAACCATCCATCTATTTAACCATGCCTCTATCTAACCATCCATGTGTCTATCTATCTATCCATTCATCTATCTAACCATCCAGCTATCTAACCATTGATCTATCTCACTATGCATCCATCTATCTCACTATGCATCTAACCATCCATCTAACCATACAGCCACTATCTATGCATCTATCTAACCATCCATCTATCTATCCATGCATCTATCTAACCATTAATTTATTTGTCTATGCATCTATCTAACCATCAATCTAATTAATCATGCATTTTTTCCTTCAACTCTTCCCTCCAATTATTCAAGCAGCCACCTAGTCATCCATCCTCCTAACAAGTCATCCCTCCACACAGCCACACAACTAGCTAATCCAACAACCCTTCACTCAAAGACAAAACTTCACCCATTCTTCCAATCATGCACCAAACTACCTATCCATTCTTCAATATTTATCCACCTTCCACCCACTCACTCATGCAAACACCCCTCCACCAATCAAAAACTCCACCCATTTTTCCAATCATGCACCAACTACCTACCTATCCTCCAATCACTCATCCATCCTCCCAACCATCCATCCACTCACCAGCACTACAGGATGCATAGATTTGAGTCGAATCCATCTGAACACAGTCATCCAGAGCTCCGGTGAACACACACCAAATGCCGTGAACATACACATATATGGGGTCCAAAGATACTTCATCCTGTTTGAGGAAGAAGTGAGGAAAAAGCAAAATGATCCGACACAGAGAAAGACATACCAAACTTAAATAAAATTATTAATGAAACAATATTCAGATTCTGTTCCTTATCAGCAAGGTGAAGTTAATCTCTGCGAAACATCTCAATGGGCTCATAAAGAGTGAAATATATATATATTTTTTTTATTTGTAGGCTAAACTAAGATCACTTATGTCAGTTAGCTGTGTTAACAATATTACTATAGACGTTCAGTCTCTGTGCTGGTGTAATCATGGATTAGCGATGATTTCACGAATCATGGGACCCATGCTGTAAAAAAAACTGATCACCATTCAGGAATGCTGCTTTACACAGGATTTTTCTATGGACCTTAGTATATATAATTATGTACATTAGGGGGCATACATGCACTGTCATTAAGATAAAAGTAACACAGCCATGTTACAAAAATATAAACAGATGTAACATGGGAAAGAGCTGCAGTGTGAGGAAGTGTAAAAGAAACCCCAGATGTAACAAGAAATCAGAGCCATCTTTTTACACATTGCCAAAAGAGAAGTAAATGGAGAGAGTGGTTTTATACTTATACCTGAGCACAGCCTTCACGCATAGTCATAAATGGCCTTTAAGAAAAGGCCTACATCTCATTTTTATTCAAATAAATATTTTCATTAATAGGCTACTATAGTTTACTCCAACCTTTACAAATTTTTGGAAATTATTATTGGTCAGAAAAAATCTGAAAAATAATATGTACAGTAGTGTGCAGTGACGATTATACACTTCACAAAATGAAGATAAATCAGAAACCAAGTACTATTCAAGTATTTATTTCATGTAATATCGGCTCATACTGATGAGAATAAGTAAACAAACAACAATATATAGTAATAACAAAAATAACAGTCTCTTTTTTGGGGAAAAAAAAAGTCAATATTTATTTGTGGCCACCCTTTACTTTGATTACAGCATTTAACCTTTCAGGCATAGTGTTCACATATTTTTTTTTTTTACTTCTTCACTCGCTAAACCATTCCATAGGGTTTGAAGTTCATTCATGCTATGCAAAAGTCAAAAAAATAAAATTTGTGACACCTTTCGATTTTGTAAAACATTTTCAGTGTTTTTGTTTATTAGCCAAACTTTTACCACAATATACTTGTCGGAATTATTTTTTGCCTCCCACTGCCTACAATAGCATCGTTCAATACATTTTCACCAAAAAATTATAGAGAAGTCATGTATTAGGAGCCCTTTTAGACAAAAGTGGTGGTGTATAACCTTCACTGCACACTACTGTATTTATACACTATTATGTATTCTGCTTAGAACTAGCATGGGGAAAAATCAAATCAAATCGTAAACTGGGTTAATCGTTACATGTCAAGAACACAGTGCTCTGTGTGGTGTGTATTTAATTCCTATAGAACTTTGCAGCAAAGATTTCGGGTAACTATTTAGTAATATGTAAATACCCCTGAAATAACATGGCGAGCGCCCCAAACAGCAGCGTGTGGAACACGTGGTAGGTCACCTCCGGCCGTTCTCCGATCCGCCCGTCCTCCATCTGCATGCTACCCATCATGCGCTCACCACTGCATAAACAACAACAAAAGCAATTTCATTAATCTGATTCACAGCAATGTGTAATTTATTTTGATACTCTATTAATTAAAACATGTATATAAATATACTTTCATCTATGTCGTCTATTCGGTTTGTGATCCTTTGAGTAATGTTTTGTTTTAGGACACTTATAAAAGTCATGACCAAAATCTGATACCGGCTTAATTTATATATGCAGTCACTTCGACAAAATAAGTCCACCCCATGGAAATTGCTGATCTTTTTTACACACATATTAGACGTAAAAGTAACATTTTAAAAGTGACATTTTTATAGTCTATACCACAGGTGTCAAACTCGAGGGCTGCATGCCAAATCCGGCCCTCCAACTCAATTTTTGGTCTTGCATACACACAAACGATGAGCCCCCACACACACATACTCGGAGCAGTAGGCAGCCACATTGCAGTGCCTGGAGAGCAGTTGGGGGATAGATACCATGCTCAAAGGCAATTCAGCAGTGAAGATGGAGAAAGGGGAGGTGCTGCTCACTCCTCCCGCCGCCAAACATTATTCCTACTAGTACGGAAATCAAACCAGCGACCCCAAACCCGCTTCTCTAACCATTAGGCTACAGCTGCCCCCACACAGCACACTGCCAACATTACCAATGCTTTTTATTTACTTATTAAAGAACGAGGTGTCATGTGTTACAGAATAAACTCCCCTATAAGTCACTGCAGAATACACACAGTGAGTGTACGAGTGTGTGAGTTCATGCAGGAGACCTGAGTCTCCTGTAGATGGTCTGCATGATTGACAGCATACAGACAAGCAGCACCAGCAAATAAAAAGGCAGGACAGAAGCATGTGTGAGGCGCAAGAAGAAGTCCTGTCCCGGAGCCTGGAAACCTTCTTCACACAGCAGCAGGTTTGGTATAAACTCCCTTAAAAAAAAAAAAAGAACACACACACACACACACACACACACACACACACACACACACACACACACACACAATAAGAACACCACCCTATTAATTACAACAAAACACCATTCTCTTAAGAAATTAGAGAAATATTGCACTTACGTTGTGGAGTTTAGTCCGAACCTGACCTCCAGGAATTTGAGTATGAAATCACTCTGACTGACTGGAAAGATTCTCTAAAAAAAAAAAAAAAAAAAAAAAAAAAAGAATGCTGACATTCCAACTTCACAGTCAGTCAAACACAAACACACACACACACACACACACACACACACACACACACATGTCCCTTCAGTGCTTCTTCAGAAGTTCTGTCCCCTTAAATTCATGGACACACACTGTCAGCGAACCGTCACCAACGACATCTTCATCCCTCCTCCAGTCAATCAGCAACAGTGTATGTTTTTCCTATACACAAATGCCTCTTTGCTGATTGGTTGGAGTAGTATTGTGTGGTCTCCCTTTTTTCAGCTTCCCAGCCACAGGGCCAAAACCATGTACAAACATTACATGTTTGCACACTGAACAAAGAGCTACCATCACATTCACTGAATTTACTGCACCTTTAACTGCAGCATCTTTTAATCTGACACCCTCAATATATCTGTGAGTGATCCAAACAAGACATGGCTGCTTACATCACTGAACAGAGTGTTTCAACAGACTGTAGATGCAGCAGCATGACTATATTCAAGAAAAGACTTGATCACACCAAGAGCTAACAGCTCCCTTCCTCTTACACAACTGACACTTTTTTTTTTTTTAAATAGTTGGATTTTGTTTTTACAAGGTTGCCAGGAACACTACTAAAGCATCCTTAAACGTACAGTGTGACCATTCAAAACTCTGGACAGTGATCTCATGCTCCAAAATTATGGCTGAACTGCAGGGGCAGTGGAGACACTGAGACGCTACGTTCTAGTGACTCTGAGGATGAGAACGCTGCCAGAGATCAGTGTTACGGTAAATCCAAAATGCTTTATGCAGCTAACGTTTTGCCGACTTGGCTTTCCTGTCGTCGGTCGGTATAGGAACAAAAATAAATGTTTTCCACGATTTCTGCGCTTGTCGTTTGTGCAGCTCAGCAATGACCAATAATGTGTTATACTACACAAGTCAGTGACAGCCCAGCTATCCAAACTACCAAGCTGGAACAGCCAATCAGAAGGTCTCTGAGCATGCCCAGAGTCGTAACACTCGCACGCACTTTGAAAACGGGACTGATGATGCCGGAAGGAACCACTGATGTTATGCATGATCTTATTAAATAGCTAGTAGCACTAAAACACCACAGGTACCCCTTAATGTCCACTTGAACACTTTCGGTGTAATTTAATCGGGTTCGGTGCCTGACCTTGATCAGATAGTTAAAGGTGATGCTTGCAGTGAAGACTAAATACAGGTGCAGCACGATCTTCATCAGTCTTGCCACCAGAGGGCCTATCTTCATTTTTTGCTGAAACAAAACAAACAAATAAATAAATAAATCTAATATAATATAATATTATAAAAATGTACCAATAACTCTCTAAATCCCTTCAGCCATACTGTTTCTGTGATGCTATACATATAATACCCATCTTTTCTGACCTATGGTCTGGCCTCATAGTATGCATAATGGGTGGCACAGTGGCGCAGTATTTAGCATGTCCACCTCACAGCAAGAAGGTCCTGGGTTTGAGTCTAAAGAGGAAGGCTAACCCTGGAGTTCAGCCCTGATGGAAATTAATAGATAAGTCTACCCTGCGTTCTGGAGCGAAAGTAGAAAAAAGGTTAACACTGGATTTTCTTTTCACTGCCTTTTACTAGCTGATTTCCGCATTCATTTGTATCACCTGTCTTGTTAGTTTAATTATCCGTTTAACAAGTTCATGTTCCGTGTTCCCGTTCATGTTTCACTCACCAGAGTTTTGTCTGCATATCTAACTTGGATTGTGATTTTTTTTATTCTGTGCGAGTCTCAGCAGTGGTGTATGAGCCTTTTTTTTAAGTTACAGTTTAGTTATTAATACTAAATGTTTTTTTTCTTTTTTTTTTGTTTAATGCTGTCCATCATCACGCGAGTGAACAATACATAACATCCAATCAACATCAACTCAGCACTGCGGCAGCCTCACTGGGTTTCCTGTAGCACGGACACAGGACAACCATCCAAATTATATTCCATGCCTATGGTGCAATGTTCAGGAGCTCTGCTACAACATACCCTTTAAATGATGAACTAAATGGTATTATGTAACTTGTATGAGTTGTTTACTAAAATGGTGTAAAGGAAAAGGAGGGAGGTCTATATTAATTTCGTTTGGTACTGATGATTGTACCTGCAGGTATTTGGCCAGCATGTTGGCTACAAGCAGACTGAGAAGGGGACACGAAAGCAGACTGGGCTTCTGATACTGCAGAATGTACGCCAATAACAGAGAGCTCAGATATATCTTATGGACGTCTGCTGTCTATCAAACAGAGAGAAACACACACACAATCCATTATTGAATAATATATAAACATATATATATATATATAAAAATAAATATTATTACTGTTGTTATTATTGAGAATAGTATGAAGTGTGTGTGTGTGTGTGTGTGTGTGTGTGTGTGTGTGTGTATATACCTTGCGTGCTGGTACAAGGTCGAAGCAGTCCATTAGTAAGAGTGCGAGTCCCTGTACAAACAGTATGTAGTGGCTGTGCTCCCACATCACTATGAAGGTGAACGTGGTCACACTCATTAGCAGGTAACAGAACATCTGAAACACACACACACGTTTGTGCAGTTAAAGGTGCTCTATGCAAAGGTTTCAGTTTAAATCAATGTATAAACGACTAACAGAATGGGAAGAAATAACACATCTGAAGTTATCAAAGACATCTACGTATTGTTTTCCAGAGATATCTACTGACGTTAGCATGCTAACCAGCTAGCTGTGACCCGTTTTGGCGTGCAATACCATTCTGATATGAAGAGGTGATAATGAGTTGCTGTCACGTTCAGTGTGCCCTCAGTCCAACACAAGAGGACGAAGCAGCACTGCCCTAAGGGCGCATTCTAATCTCTTGTCAATCATCTTGAAGGTACCGCCCCCACTAAACACAACAATGTCTGAAGTTCTTAAACCCACATTCAGCGGCAAAGAAAAGAAGTGTCAGGAAGAGAAGCAAACCAAAGTTGACACTGGTTTTGCTTCCCATCCGTGTAATGGTGATGGGATGAAGCATGCTGCTGAACTCCCACCATTTCATTCAGACTGCTAAGTAAACAGCTTTAAATGCTAATGTTGGTTATTTAGCAATAGCTTATAAATAAATTGGACTGTACTACATTACTGATCGCGATAATGTGTTTGCTATGTAAACTGTTTGTTAATAAGTGGTTCAGCCCAGTTAGAATAACTGTATGTAACTTGATCTATTAGCTCGTCCTCTAGCTAGAGACTGATTTGAGGCTATTATTATTTAGCAAGCAGCCCAGATATACTCTGATCTTGTTTGAAAAAGTGAACTTCTATAAAACTAACAACACAAACCATATTGATGGCTTTGCTGTGGTCATTTTGCTACCATGGCCATGCTAAAAATTGAACAAACAAACAAAAAACAGGACAAGGGTCACCAGGAGATCTCCATCTGTCAAAAAATATGAACTGCAAAAATCCCAAAATATCAAAAGGCTCAACTACCCTGACTATTAGAAGTAACTGCCAAGTTTGATGAAGAAATCTTAAACAGATTCTAAGTTCTGAAGCAGAATCAAAATGATTACAGACGGCCAGAGAGATGGAAGGACAGACAGACGGGAAGACGGAAGGTATTAGTGATGACTGTATAATAAAGAAGTCGCAAATGGTTTTCAAGTTCTGGCATTGGAAATGAACATCACCCATATTTTTACATGGTAACTTGGTTGCCATGGAAACATAAAAATCCAAACTGCAAAAATCCCAAAATAACAAAAGGCACAACTACCCTGCCAAGTCTAAGTAACTGCCAAGTAGAAATCTCAAACGGTATCCGAGTTTTGGGCCGGAATTGAAATGATCACTCACAGACAGACAGACGTACTGATGACTATATCCTTCTGCATTACATCCCGGGGGGGGGGGATCATAAAAATTAGAGATGGGTCAGTTCCCACAATTTCGGTTCAGTTTCGGTTGTGCTTCTAAAACCCAAACTTAAAACGCATAAAAAAAGATATACACGGTGTTCCAGTTTAACTGGTTTTCATGTTAACTGGTGCTAATTTCTTACAGATGTTTACTTTCAGCTGTTTCTGCTGACATTTTTCTTACTTCTGTTTGATTTCTGCAGATTCATCAAGACTACAAATCTGATTCAGAGTAAAATCTGACACTCCGCTTGGTTGTTCAATAAAGTTAAAGATGTATCGTGTCTGTGATTTGCACCAAGACAAATCATATAAACAAAATCAAATAAATCTAATTTATAAACTGTTAGATAGTTAGATAAATATCCGGGTGGGTTTCGAACCTGAACCTGTGGGTTAAATACTCAGTCATGCCCCAGCGCGTCGCCTAACTGCCTGAGCTTCCACCATCGAGAAAGCCGTGAATAATCCATAGTTATACTTCCTCTCCCAGGAGCAAATGTGCTTAATAGTCCCGACTAGGTGTAGTGGTGAGCACGTCCGCCTGAAAGCAAGAAGGTCCTGCGTTCATGTCCCGCGCTCGTGTTTCTGTGTGAAGTTTGCATGTTCTCCGTGTTTGCCCAGGTTTTCTCCGGGTACTCCGGTTTTCTCCAGCAGTCCAAAAACATGAACATTTGGTTAATTGGCTGTTCCAAATTGCCGGTAGGTGTAAGAGTGAGTGTTAAGTGGTTTAGCATATGAGTGAATAAGTGAGAATGAAGGGGAAGTTGGAGGAAGATGGGGAGGGGGGACCTTTTATTGGTGACTTTCTGGGCCCCCAAATGTTTGGGAAGTGGAGTATGAAATTAACAGGTGGTCAAATCTCACATACATTACCTCTAAAGTCAATAAACCTTCATTAAACCATCTGGTATCTGGAATGTAATGATGTATTCACACCTCTGTGGCAGAGCTAATATTGTTGCTCAGGAAGCCGGTTAGAGCAGCTATTTGGCAGGAGAAGTACGGGAGGGCCCAGTTATCTCTCAGAGGAATGGCGTAGTCCACTGTAGTCGTGTCCGGCCTGAGGTGGAGAACCAATCAGAGAAAACGTAATGATCAGTGACGAGCCGCTCACAGCAAAATTATAGAAAATACATTTACACATATATCTTCCGTATACACACATTGTTATGGCTGATCACGTTACATTTACATTTCTGGAATTAGGTAGACGCCTTAATCCAAAGTGAATTACATTGTTTTTCATCCAATTTATACAAGTGAGCAGACCAAGGTTAAGGTTCTTTGCTCAAGGGCCCAACAGTGGCGGACTGGTGGTACTGGGGCTTGAAACCCTGACCTTTGGATCACTAAGCCAGAGCAGTGTATATACAAGCAACCATATTAAAAAAACAGTACGTATACATATACAGTAGACACTGATGCTCATTCATACTACACTGTGAACTCTTACATTCTTGTTTTAAAGTTATAATCAGTGATTTAACATAAAGGCAGGTGGCGCAGTGGTTAGCACGTCCGCCTCACAGCAAGAAGGTCCTGGGTTTGATTTCCGGGCTCGCGCGTTTCTGTGTGGACTTTGCATGCTCTCCCCGTGCTTGCACGGCTTTCCTCCACGTACCTAAAACTCGCGTACCTGTATAAAACTCTCTCTACATTCTACAGTATACGGCAGAGCAGATTCTGGGTTAACTGCTGTGTTTCTGGCACCAGTCTGACCTGTTAATGATGAACCAGGCCACTGTCAGCATCCCAGCCACCCAAGTGCCACTCATCACCCAGCTGCAGATAAACAGGGCTGTCACGTAGACAGCCTGCAGCGCAAACACCACGCCGATGTAAAAATAAACCGGCTCTATGGAGTCCTGCAGCACAGAAAGAGTGAAACATAAAGCACATTTCTCTCTCTCTCACACACACTCTCTCTCTCACACACACACACACTCACAGCTTTTAGCATAAATCACTGGCAATAATGTTTATTCATGCACAAATTCAAAACTCAACCCAAGCTCTATAAAGACACGCTTAATTAAAGACAAATTTCAGTTTAGGGAACATGTAATCTCGACTCAATCTGGGTCTGGACACATTCTAGGTCTGGTCTGGTCTCAGTCCTAGTCTCACCTGACTGCCACTCAATCTGTACAGCAGGCTGCTGAGGAGCTCGGGGTAGAGAGAGAGCTGCTCCACTGCATTAATGGTCTGACCAGATACTGTCCTGTTATCCCGCGTCAGCTCATACACACCTGTATACACACACACACACACACACACACACACACACACACACACACACCAAGATAAGACATTTTAGATAAGATAAGCCATATATACTCCAGAGCAGAGTCTCATAGGCATGGAACATGACTTTGATCGTTGTCCCATGTCCACGCCTGAGTTGATGCTGATTGGCTGTTGTGTATCACTGACTTGAGGTTCATACACCACTGCCCAGACTCACAGAATAAAATTTCTAAATAAATAAAATTTCAGAATGCACAGAATAAAAACAAAAAACATGCAATCCTACTCAGGTGGGCAGACAAAATTTCAAAGAGCAAAAGACCACCAAACATGAACAGGAACACGGAACATGAACTTGTTAAACGGATAATAAAACTAACAAGAAATGTGATTCAAATGACCGCGGAGATCAGCTAGTGAAAAGCGATAAAAAGAAAACTCAGTGTTAATCTTAATAACTTGGTGATAATTTAGCCCTTAAAGGAGTGGCACTACTGTTATAACACCAGCCTCGGAAACTTTTCAGTAGTGATATCCATCAGGAGCTCCGCTTTTACGCAGTGCCTAATTCTGTATATTAGCTAGTTTTGGTATCCTGCTTTGTCTATTTCAGACCATCTCTGTGCCTGCCTAACTTTGCCTTTCCGTGTCTCCCTCTTTCCCTCCCCTCGCATCTCTCTCTCTATTACTGTTTCCTAGAGTCATAGATCTGACTCTGGCTCATCTATATTCATCTCTCAGTCACTCTGTCTCTGTCCATCTCTTTCTTCATATCCATTGCTTGCTCACTCTCTCTTGCTCTCCATCTTACTCTCTGTTTTTCTTTCTCTGTCCATGTTCATCTCCCATCCTTTCTTTCCCTTACGTCTCTCTGATGGTCAGACGAGTTACGGACACTACTTGAATATAATAACTGTATAACTGTCTTTTCCTACCGTCACTGAGGTGCTGAAGTTTATGGTCATGTGACCAGCAGCTTTCTATATACAGCAAACATAAAAATCATAGGACACTTGAAAGCAAAAGTTTGTGCACCCTTACTATGAACTGATAAAATTCAGCAAAGGTAAGTTCATGTGAGTTCAGTTCCATGCTGTCTCATCGTTAATTCTTATAAACATCGAAAAATCTTTTCAGTTTTCCTTCTTCCACCCTGAAACCCAAAGGGGTACACACTTTTGTACTCCATTGTTTTTAGTGATATCTGAGAAACGGAGTTGGGATGGCAAATCCCAAAAGAGTCGTGTTACCCTTCTCAAAGGACGAGGCGAAGAGCATGTGCTTGTAGTAGTAGTAATAAAGGCCGCTGCCTCCCTGGAAGGTGATCTCTCTCTCCAGCTCCTGAGGACGGAAGAAAGCCAAAATCACACAGTAAGCACGTCTCTCTCTCTCTCTCAAAAATACAACAACAACAAAAAAAAAAATACACAAAAAATCCCTAACACTGCAAACACAATATAATAATATTAATAATTACTTTAACTCACTCATCTGCCGAACTGCTTAATCTGAGCTGACACTGGGCGAAGGCGGGGTACACCCTGAACAACTCGCCAGAAAACTACTCATACTCACATTCACACCTAGGGGCAATTTGGAACAGCCGATTAGCCTAACGTGCATGTCTTTGGATTGTGGGAGGAAACTGGAGTACCCAGAGGAAACCCACGCAAACACAGGGAAAACATGCAAATCCCAACCCCCGAGTCCGGGACTCGAATCCAGGACCTTCTTGCTGTGAGGCGGATGTGCTAACCACTACACCACAGTGCCGCTCCATAAATAATTAAAGAGGTACAATTTATTAGGCGGGGTGGATACTGCCGAACTGTTCCGAAGTGGAACGTCAGAGGGATTATTCATTAATATCCACCGAGGTTGAGATGAATAATCGGTGTAGTATATACTACTCAGAAACAAAAGAAAAGTAAACTAAAACAAGATACAACTAAATCCTACATTTTTATTAATTCAAGCATTATTCTGAGTTTGCGGAGTGGATAATGCCCATCATCCTGAGATTCATTCATTCATTCGTTCATTTTCTGAACCGCTTAATCCTAATTAGTGTCGCGGGGAGGCTGGCGCCCATCTCAGCCGAATCTGGGCGAGGGCAGAGTACACCCTCGGCAAAGCAGCCTACTCTTTTCGAAAGTCAGCAATGGTTCTTTTACATGCCTCTCACCACAGACAGTGAGAGACATGGCTGGCCTTTAATAATCCAGTTAGCTGCACTGGGGGGGACAGCAGTGATAGTGGGGCTTGATCATCATCCTGAGATAGCAAACCAATTAGATTGTTCCATTGCTATGTAATATTTACTTAAATATAAATCATTAAGGTGAATCCTGACAAAATATTATAATCAAGCTTCTTTATATATATGTTATGTAAAAAATAATGCTAATAAAAATATTTTTAAAAATTCCAAACTAAATAAGATCAAATTCATCTTTTTTTTAAAATTCTATAGTTTTTTGCTTGATGCAGATCTGCGATAAAAGAATAGCATCCCGAGTGGCGCATCGACGAGGTGCCTGACAACAACCTGGAGATCGCAAGTTCAAATCCAGGCTGGTGCCGCAGCCATCCGCAACCATGGGAGCTAATTGGCCGAGCTCTCATTAGAGGGAGCTAATTGGCCGAGCTCTCATTAGAGGGAGGGATGGCATACGCTCCCGTCACTCACAGCGATCACCAGCCAATCACAGGCGTCTGTGAGCTGATTCATACAAAAGGGGGCAGATATCGCTTTCTCTCCGAGCGATTTCCCTATCGTAGATGGCCTGGGAGGTTTGAGTAAGCTAATCTAATCTAATGCTATGCTCCTATTGGTGGGTTTTACATCACAGAGTGTTTTTATTCGCTGTGACGCTAAACTCAGAATAATCTCGACTCAAAGCCAAATAATTCCTTTATGAATTCTGACTGTTGTCTGTTTTAGCCAAATTGTGCTGAAAATCAAATGTAAAAAGTTGATAAGATGGCGACAAGTTTACAAAAATCAGCTCTTCGTTTACACTCCAGGTTTCTCTCTCCAGCCAGTCTCCATGGCAACGTCCTATTTTTTATTCCCTTGACAAAGTCATGATTTCTGCCCAGCCTGATTAGATGGTCTCAGATCTCACTGCCATGGTATTGCGAGGGTAAACTGTATCAGAATATTACGATGTTCACGTAGCATCTCGGTCTTTCTGTTTCCTGTGAGTGCACTCACACTACTCCTCACTCCGTCCTTCTCATGCTGCCTCACTAAACTCAGTGTTACTGCACCACATTCTCCGAAGCACAGGAGGGTCACCTCTACACTGCATCCTCACGCTCAAACAGTGTGCACTGTGGTGATGTCATCACCTGGCGAGTGGAGAACCAGAACTTCCTCTCGTGGTACATGCTCAAATACACGGCGTACATCATCCCACAGGTGACAGCTGCCACACAACCAATGAAGAGCTTCGCTAACCTCTGAAAGATCACAGCTACACAGAGAGAGAGAGATATATATATG
>JBCNYH010000007.1:26088435-26098859 GCA_039654325.1 Tandanus tandanus | reverse complement strand
ATATATACACATAAAACCTCATTAATTTTACTTCTGCTTGGGTCACTATTCAAATCAGTAAATAAACAAACAAAACTCAAAAGCCGTGCACCTTTTGTTTCTTTCTTCGCTCGTCCTCTCCTTTTAGGCGTTGTATTCGCAGCTGGCGATTGTGCTGATGCTTTCTTCTTCGAGTTGTCTTTACCTAAGAAAAAACATTCAAATTAATTATTATTATTATTATTATTAACAACAACATTAATAATAATAATCTAAATGTCACCTGTTGTTGTGCTTTAAAGTGCTGCAGCCATCGGTGGCCACGAACCAAACAACAAAATTCACACGGTGCACTACACGGGAGGGGCGCCATTACTTTTTCTCCCCTTTCAACTACAGTGACACTAGCCAATCATGGGTATCTGCAAGCAATACCCATATTCACCTATTCTTCATCTATACATCCATCCATCAAACCATCATCCATCCATACTTCATGCCTCATCCACCCACACATCCATCTGTCCATCATCCATCCACCTATTCATACATCCATGTATTATCCATCCATCATCCATCCACACATCTATCCATCTCTCCATCATTTATCTATACCGTTTACCATCATGGTCATGGGGGAGGGGAAATCTGGAGTTACACCCTGGGCAGGTTGCCAATCAATCACAGGGCTAGTAACATTACATGCTGAAGAGAGCAGGAAGTGAACGGTTATGCTCTCTAGCCCGAGGTGGCGGCCTCCGCCTTCCCGGCCCCACCCACTCCTTCAGCAGGGGTGTGTGAAACCGCACTTCTTTTCAAATACAATTTTCTAAGTTCTACTTTAATTAGTTAAACCTGACTGGAAACGACTCCATTCTGATGGTGTAGTGCTGACGATCGCTACCTTTTCGTCCTCGTCTCTGTGTGACCTTCACTGGTGACGGCGATGGCGAGGGTGACGACTCTCTGAGCTTTGAGGCCTTCGTCACAGCTTTACGCTTTTTTGGAATTCTGGTCTTCTTGGCATCTACAACCAGAGAAGCAATTCTGTTCCTTAAAGATCATGGGAAGGATGAACTCATTTTTGTATAAATCCGGTGATCGAAGGCTATTTTAAAGCTCTCTGCATAACAGCGCTTCCTTATGGAGGCTCTACAGCTGGATAAGAATAAGTAAATGAAAGACATGGGGTAATATGAGGGAATGACTGAGTGAGGTAGGGTAATGGGCAGGGAGAGAGCAAATGGAGTAAATTTGAAGGGAAACATAAATGAGTGAATGAATGAGGTAATTATTGATTTACTGAAAGGGTGAATAAGTGGTGAGTGAATGAACCTACGAGTTAATGAATAAGACTACCTGGGCGATTAAATGAGTGAGTGAATGAACCTGTGAGTGAATAAGTCAGTCAGTAAGTGAACGCTTGAGTGAGTGAACAAGTGAGTGAGTGAGTCAGTGTGTGAGCAAATGAGTCAGAGTCAGTGAATGAGCCAGTGAAAGAATGAGAGGGTAAGTGAATGAATAAGTAACTGAGTAAGTTAATGAGTCTGAGAGTGAGTGAACAAGTCAGTGATTGAGTGAATGAGTCAGTGAGACCGTGAATGAGTCTGGGAGTGAATGAGTCAGACAGTGATTGAATGAGTCTGAGAGTGAGTAAATGAGTCTGAGAGTGAGTAAATGAGTCTGAGAGTGAGTAAATGAGTCTGAGAGTGAGTAAATGAGTCAGGGGTGAGTGAATGAGTCTGAGAGTGAGTGAATGAACCAGAGTGAATGAGTCAGTGAATAAGTTAGTGAATAAGTTAGTGATTGAGTGAATGAGTCAGTGAGTGAGCAAATGAGTCAGAGAGAGCACAAATGAGTCAGAGAGTGAATGAGTCTGAGAGTGAGTGAATGAATCAGAGTGAATGAGTCAGTGAATAAGTTAGTGATTGAGTGAATGAGTCAGTGAGTGAGCAAATGAGTCAGAGAGAGCACGAATGAGTCAGAGAGTGAATGAGTCTGAGAGTGAGTGAATGAATCAGAGTGAATGAGTCTAAGTGAGTGAATGAGTCTAAGTGAGTGAGTCTCTGAGGAAGTGAATGATTTACAGTGAATGAGTCAGAGTGAATGAGTCTGAGAGTAAGTGAATGAATCAGAGTGAATGAGTCAGTGAATAAGTTAGAGATTGAGTGAATGAGTCAGTGAGTGAGCAAATGAGTCAGAGAGAGCACGAATGAGTCAGTGAGTGAATGAGTCTAAGTGAGTGAGTCTCTGAGGGAGTGAATGATTTACAGTGAATGAGTCAGAGAGTGAATGAGTCTCTGAGTGAGTGAATGAGTGAGTCATTCAGTGAGTGAATATGTCAGAGAGTGAATGAGTCAGAGAGTGAATGAGTCGTTCAGTAAGTAAATGAGCCAGAGTGAGTGAATGAGCCAGAGTGAGTGAATGAGCCAGAGTGAGTGAATGAGCCAGAGTGAGTGAGTCTCTGTGTGAGTGAATGAGTCAGAGAGTGAATGAGTCAGAGAGTGAATGAGTCAGAGAGTGAATGAGTCAGAGAGTGAATGAGTTAGTGAGTGAGTGAATGAGTCAGAGTGAGTCTCTGTGTGAGTGAATGAGTCAGAGAGTAAATGAGTGAGTCAGAGTGAATGAATCTCTGAGTAAATGAATGAGTCAGAGTGAATGAGTCATTCAGTGAGTGAATGAGTCAGAGTGAATGAATGAGTCAGCGAGTGAATGAGTCTGAGTGAATGAATACTTCAAAGAATGAGTGAGTCTCTGAGTGACAATGATTATGTAAGCGATTGAGTAAGTGAATGAATAAGTGAAGGAATGAACCTGAGTGAGTGAGTGAATGAAGGAGTTAGGAAGAGAATGAACCTGTGAGTGAATGAGCGAGTACGTTCGTAAGAATGAGTAAAGCGGTGTATGAATGAGTGAGAATGTATGCGAGTCAGTGGTTAAAGGAACAGAAAGCAGGACCTAAAATAAAGCAGGAAAACATACCTTCAGACTCCCGCATGTCTTCCTTCTGCTTCTTCCTCTTCTTAATGATCATCGTTAGAGGCTGATTGTCTTCCGAATCCGACAGTGTCGCTTCAGCTGATGTTAAAACATTACATACCATATATCCCACACAAATACACACCAATCTGTCCCACTCAAGGACACGCCCATAAATACATCTGTTTGACTCAGACACGCCCATCTATCTACACATTCCCCTCAAACACACCATTCAAAGACACATCCGTTCATCCAAAAACACTCACCAGTCTCCTGCTCTTTATCTGTACGCTTGGCCCCCTTTGATCTAAGCAGTTTGGTCAGAGGTTCATCATCAGAACTGTGTTCAGGACACTCTGAAAAAAAGAAAAAGAAAACAATGATCACTTCAATTACGAAATAACAGAACAGCACACACTGAAAAAAAAATCAGATTTCCCAGTTTTATATTTTCCTCAAAAATCAAACAGTTTAACAGGCTGAAAAGTAGCAATCAAAGATTCACACCTCCATCCATCTGTCCCACTCAAAGACTCACCCCTCCATCCATCTGTCCCACTCAAAGACTCACCCCTCCATCCATCTGTCCCACTCAAAGACTCACCCCTCTGTCTGTCCCACTCAGACTCAACCCTCCATCCATCTGTCCCACTCAGACACACCCCTTCATCCATCTGTTCCAATCAAAGACTCACCCCTCCATCCATCTATCCCACTCAAAGACTCACCCCTCCATCCATCTATCCCACTCAAAGACTCACCCCTCCATCCATCTGTCCCAAATCAGACTCACCCCTCCATCCATCTGTCCCATCTATCCATCTGTTCCAATAAGATTCACCCCTCCATCCATCTAACCATCTGTTCAACTCAAAAACACACCCCTCCATCTATCTGTCCCAAAGACTCATCCCTCCATCTATCTGTCCCACTCAAAGACTCATCCCTCCATCTATCTGTCCCACTCAAAGACTCATCCCTCCATCTATCTGTCCTACTCAAAGACTCACCCATCCATCCCACTCAAATACTCACCCCTCCACCCCTCTATCCATCTGACTCATTCAAAAACACCCATTAATCCATCTATTCCTCTCAGGCATACCCAACTAATCGTCCCACTCAGACTCACCCATCTATTAAATAGTCACACTTAAAAACACACCCATCCCATGTGTCTCACAAACACCCCCACCTATCCATCCCACTTAAAGCATACCAAAATATCCACTCCTTTAAAGCAGACACTGAACTCACTCTCAAGTTTTACCGGGGGGGAACCCTGAGAAAACCCACCATGCTACAACAGTAGCTACACTACTGAAAACCCACCATGCTACACTTAACTCCCTTATTTTTCTTCTTCTTCTTCAAAACATGCACCCATTCTGAGTCTTTATTTCTCCCCGGGGAACTAATCTATGCATCCCTGTGTGTTACCATGCGCAGTAGAGCTCGCTTCATTGGGGGCTTTCTTCTGTGAAGTGTCTTCCACGATATCCGAGTCTGAAAACACAGGTTTGGACAGTGAAATGATTACAGTCCCCTTATAGCACATCAACACATTCAATTAAAGATAAAAGATCAAAGAGTAGAACTGGGTGACGACGCTTCAGGCTCACGTGGGTCTTCTGAAGACTTCTTGCAAGGTTTCCCCATTTTACTCAGAGGTTCATCATCAGAAGTGTCTCCAACTGACTCTACACACACAAACACACAACAGCCAAGGTTAAAACACAGCAGGAACCCTGAGCCTTGCTCTCAGGACAGGTGTGTGTGAGTGTGTTTACCATCTCTGGACTGGACACCAGTCATGTTTGTTAAAGCTCTGGGGGGGAAACTTCAGCTCAGAGGAAGGAGGACCTTCAGAGTAAAACCTTCAGAGATGTCTTTCTAAATTAACAGCTCCACATCATCAGCAGGTCATTTAGCATGTCTGCAGAAGCTCGCTGTGTGATTTTAAAGAGAATTAAAAGCCTAAACAAACGATTACAGCATGCACATGGACTTAAACACTGATATCTACCACAGGGTTTCTTCCTAAAACGTGCCAAGCTCACAGTTAGGCCTTAAAGCACGAAGCTAAGCTAGCTATTTAGCCCCGTACGAACAGCAACAGCACTCAATTCTACTGCTACCTCTTTAAAAAGTATGTCTAATCCATACAATGATTCACTATCTACTCAAAATCGCATGAATGTTATTGCTTTTCCATAACGAGGACAGAAACGTCGACACATAATCCACATAAACAACGCCGCCATACATTCAAAGGATGCCTTCGTGCGCGTCGTGTATGCGCAATACTTGCGCATTTACCGCGTTAATGCAGACTCAGACAAACAAGTTTTTCCAGATAGTTTATATGTTAAAAAAAAGAAAACAGTCCAAACAAATATCAGTATAATTTACAGTAGGTGTATATATATATTACAATTTTGTTCATACAGAAATTAAAAGTGTCAGTCATATTTAAAGCAAGTACAGAAAATGATTCAGATCAAAGAAAACACAATGATTCCACTCATTACAGCCGATAGTGTGATCACAAACATGTGACTTAACCAATCAGTTATTTCACCAAAAAATAAAAAATAAAAAAAGTCTTTAAATGATTGATCAGGTGATATTACGTTATATAATTTTGGCCTTTTTTATTTTCTATTTTCATAAGGAATATGTTTACTTTGCTTTGTTTAATGAGGAAATTAACCAGTAATTTTTGGACACTTTGACTCATTGATGATTCACAAAAAAAAAAAAAAAAAAAAAAAAAAAAAACCCACAAAAAGTTCGAAAAAAAATCCAACCCCGACAAAACTGTAGTCAACTAAAAGAAACGTCCCATGACGTCAAACAGGTCATTTTTTTTTTCTTCAAAAATTGAACGAAAACCATCAGATCTTTTCCGAGACTCCGAAGATGAAGACACGGTGGGGTTCGTGTACATGTGGTACATTATACTGAGTGCAATGTTGCTATGGTAATAAATATCGCCACACCCGTAAGAGTTCCTGATTGGAGTTTGAAATGCCTGCTGGAGAGGAGTTCTGGAAGCTCGGCATGAACGTCCCGTCCGTTGGTGTGAGTCAGAGGGCTGCGATCTTACTCGCCTCTCGTACGCCGCTCAGATATGCGCCAGTTACCGTCTGAGGAAAGTGGCGGTTTGTGGCCTGGAGGACAGGGAAACCAAACAAAGACAACAGATTTATTAAAACGCATAGCAGTGAAAGTATCAGATAAAAGGTTAACATCAGAGACACTGCTGGAATAAATCAACTGGAGTGTGTGCTGTCTGTTATAAAACGATAATCGGTGACGAACCGGCTAATGGACCAGGAGTTACTGTTACTGTCTCTGTAGAACCTTGAGGTCTGTAATTAATGAAAAGTGCTTTATAAATAAAATTAATTATGATTATTATTAGGTCTCAATGCACTTTATTCTTATACCACAGTGAATATGGGGATGAGGGCTGGGGTTTCAAAGGATACATATGGCCCTGACCCATTTCCAGGCAAAAGACTATGTACCTTTATAGGCACAGTGTGTAAGATTTAGTGCGATCTAGTGGTGAGGTTCCAGACTTTAACCAACTAAAATTTCTTTCCTGACTCCCTCTTCAAAGCCTGTAAAGTTCTGGACTACTGTAGAAACCGCAAGATGGCGGCCTCCATGAAAGGGGACCCACTCCTCATGTAGATATAAACCTTATTCTTAGGTTCTAAAAAAAAAAGTAAATAAAAACTTCTTTAATGATTACAGATTAATGAAAATTGATGATGATATATTTGATATCTGCTAACAGATCCTCTAACATCTTACATACTCAACCTTTAAATAAGTTCAAGCACAGAGTGGGCATAAACAAATGGCACACTTCTGTAAACTTTTGGCCCCCTGACCATAATTCCTAAAGGCTAACCTTCGTGTTCCTGTTATCACTTGCACTGTATGAGATAATTTCTTCTTTTCCCACCCCTCTTTGTTTCCACTTGCTTGAAGTTAATAGGACAATGAAAAGAAGTTTGTTATCATGTGCTGAAATCGGAGACCCCATCCAGTAATGCTACATAAACATAAAATCTCCTTATTAAAAGCAAGTGTGAAGATATGAACAACCAGGACATATTGCTCAAGTTCAGGCTTTTGCTTTTAAATATATTTTTCTCTCCAAACAGGAATCCCTTCATATTTTTTTTTAGAAATTTGCAAAATTGCAGATTAGCCTATAACAGGGTACATAAACGTAGTTGAAAAAAACTAGGGTTGTAGGGTAACCTTGGTTAAAACATCCAGACTTAATGCAAATTCACATCAATTTCTACCCTGTACCGTGCATTATTAAATGTCCTTAAAATATATTATTATTATTATTATTATGCTAGAAAAGGTTGCATACATGTCTGCTTATAACAAAAACATAAATGTTTATAATGTTTGAATAGGATATAGTTTGCATGAATTACCCTAAATTTCCAGTTAATTTCCATGGAAATTCCCATTTCCAACTAGGAATATTTCCAAAAATTTCCCATATTAAGTTCCCATGGAAAGTGTCTGAAAAATCTCAAACATTTCAAGAAATATACCTGAAATCTTCCTCTATTCATCGTCAAAACAAATCTTATACCTCCTACATTTTATTCGGGCAGCCACCTTGAATTGTTGTCATGGTGAAAAACTGGTTCTGGGATCAACCCCAGACGTCATTGGTTCTTGGTGAGGGAATAAATAACATTGTTACTCTATAACAGAGCTGGAACAGGAGCAAGAACCAGTTCTCTTACAGCTCATTCCCAGCAGGTGTGGGGTCATTGTGCTTTGGTGCCTTTTGAGAACAGTCCTGCGTTTCTACAGGATTAAGACCTGAACGTTACGTTAGAGAGCATTCAGTGCTGGTCTTCACCTCGCCGGCGAAGTAGATCTTCCCCTGAATGTCTTCAGCTATGATGTCATAGGCCTCCCCGCTGCCGCCGGTCTTCACAAAGCTGTATGACATCCGAGACCAGGGGTCTTTACTCCAACGGGTCACAAAGTACTTCAGCGGGTCTGGAACCTCCTGCAGCATCACGTTACAAACAATAAAACTCTTAGAATACAATTATTCTAAACGGTGGTGACCTTTTTCTTCCTAATTGTTATGATTTACACACACACACACACACACACACACACACACACACACACACACACACACACACACACACTATGGTAGTCCACAACGTTTTAGATGATCTTTCCTTAAATGAATTTTTCTAAATAATTTGGGTGGTGTATTTAAAAGAGGCGTATACTTCCCCTGATCGGCTGACCTGCTCCTTGTAGAGTTCCCTGAGGACGTTCATGCAGAGCTCCACCACTTCCTTGTCCTCCAGATCTCTGACCATGGTCTGAGCCTCTCCTGTGATCACCGACATCAGCACACACTGCTCTCCCTGCAGAGAACCACACACGCTAAACTCACAGCCATTTAAGAACCAACCTCATCTGTACTGTGAATGGGAGAACAGCTCGGGTGGTCGTGATTCGACAGGTGTGTTGTAGTGGAGATGTAGTGCTGTGGGGTGTTTGAGAGTTCCAGAATTGTACAATTCAAAGTTATCCGCTAGCAACTGAGCTCGGAGATCAACATCAAACACTCAGCAGGAAAGAACATGCTTCACTGTCTGGTTCTTCTCTTTCTCGTATGTTGTCTGTTGTACCAGGTTTCTCTTTTATTAATGACAAAGATGCTTACAGTCTGCCTGCAAAGTGTAGAGATTGCTGTCGACCAATCAGGAAGCAGCTCAGTGAGTGGCACGACAAAAGCACCAACAGATTGTGCAGCATGTTCCTAATAAACATAGTCAATCCATATTAAACACTGTTTAGTGTTAGCAGATAGTCAAAGATAGCCCATGATAGAAAATTTCACTAGGTTGATGGGACATTATTGATATACAGTCCCACCCAAGACCTTTCTGAGGGCAACCCATACATCAAATTTGGTAACCCTGCGTCATTTACTTTCAAATTTATCTCACTAACAAGCCTTGACAAGCTGAATATAGAAAATAAAATGACCTTGAAACAAGGTCAAGGTGACCATTATACAATCCCACCATATTCGCCCCTGAGGAGGAGCCATGCACCAAATTTGGTGATCCTATGTCATTTCCTTCCAATGTTATCGTACTAACAATTCGTACGAATGGACGGGTGAAACCCATTTCAATAGCTCCGGCTCTGCTCACCTTCAGTAATGGGGGAACTAATAAAGATTTCTTAATAAATGAGATGAGTATGTATCCCTGAGAGGTCTGACCTTCGGTCTCATGTCGTAAAACACACTGAACAGGCCCCTCTTCTCCGGATACGGGGGAATGTGACCAAAATAATCCGCTCCCTGCACCTTACTGTCCCAGAACCTGTAGGGGAACTGCAGTGCAACCTGGAACCCAAAAAACACAATCTCTATACACTCAGTACACCATGTACTCTCTAACACACTCTTTTACTGTGTGTTCCTGAATTTCACCGTGGATTCATGTTTACCTTCTCAATGACTCCGGCCCCCAGGCTGTTTATGGCTTTGAGCTTCCGGTCTGGAAGAGGAGGGTTAAACTGGATGATGTTCTTCTGCAGAAGAGCTAAAGGGGCCGTCACTAACACCTACAAGACAACACGCAAGAACAAGCTTTTCTCTCGTTCCGTCCGAGGAGTAGAATCCGCGCAGAAGATTTAATGCCATGGATTTATTCAGGTCTTTACCTTCTGAGCAGTAAACTGGGTTCCACTGGTGGTGCTGACCTTCACTACATCTCCCGAGTAGTCCACAGACTGCACCTGCGTGAGATCAGGCACTGCGTTACTGGCTTTTCATCCATCTCATTCACCTTTCATGTCTATCTACCCATCCATTCACCTGTTCCTCCATCCATCCATCAGTTCCTCCATCAATCAATCTATAAATAATCCATTAGTTCCTCAATTCATCCACCCATCCGTATATAAATCCAACCATCTGTTCCTCCATCCATCCATCTGTTCCTCAATCCATCCACCCTATCCTCCATCCATCCATCTATAAATTAATCCATTAGTTCCTCAATTCATCCATCCATCCCTATATAAATCCAACCATCAGTTCCTCCATCCATCTGTTCCTCCATCCATCAATCTATAAATTCATCCATCTGTTCCTCAATTCATCCATCCTTCCCTATATAAATCCAACCATCAGTTCCTTCATCCATCCATTTGTCCTTCCACCCATCCACCTGTTCCTCCATCCATCCATCTGTTCCTCCATCCATCCATCTGTTCCTCCATCCATCCATCAATCTATAAATTCATCCATTAGTTCCTCAATTCATCCATCCATCTCTATATAAATTCAACCACCTGTTCCTCCATCCATCCATCCATCCATCAATCTATAAATTCATCCATTAGTTCCTCAATTCATCCATCCATCCCTA
>JBCNYH010000007.1:26056738-26067881 GCA_039654325.1 Tandanus tandanus | reverse complement strand
ATTCTGGAGCTTTAGATACTGGAGTGTTTGATACCTGAGCGTTTGATTCTGGAGCGTTAGATAGTGGAACGTTTGATTCTGGAGCTTTAGATACTGGAGTGTTTGATACCTGAGCGTTTGATTCTGGAGCGTTAGATAGTGGAACGTTTGATACTGGAGCGTTAGATTCTGGAGCGTTTGATTCTGGAGCGTTAGATACCGAAGTATTTGATCCTGGACCATTAAATACTGGAGCATTTGATAGTGGGGCATTTGATACTGAAGCATTTGATACTGGAATGTTAGATACAGGAACATTGTTAAAATTGTACTGTAGTTATTGTTGGGGCCCTGCGATGGCCTGACGGGCTGTCCAGGGTGTACCACGTACTCGCCCAGAGTCGGCTGAGACGGGCACCAGCCTCCCCGCGACCCTAATTATGATTAAGCGGTTCAGAAAATAAATGAATGAATGGATGAGTTATTGTTGGGTTTTCTCATTGCAATTAGGGTGTGTTTGATGGGAACCTGTTGGCATTGTTGGTGTTGATGTTGATGTTGGTGGTTTGATTTTGACAGGTTATCTGATGCGGGTGTCAAACGCAGTAGTCCAACAGCAAATCTGTGCTTCCATCATATCACTCTACAGCCACGACAAAGCTAAGCACTACGGAGATGGTGAGTCTCTGCAGCAAGGTCAGGATTTTATTCTCAGTGTCAGCACACTAGGGACTTAATGAATGAAATGTTAATTAAATTTCATGAGGAAATTAGCAAAGTTAATTAAAAAAACCTTCCTGTTTAGGCCACACCCACTTTTTATTTAAAGCTGATTGCAGATATTTGGAGATACAAACCAGCGAGCACTAAACCAAAAAAGAATTTTCTTCTTTTGTAAATCAGGTGTGTGTCCAACAAGCTTGGCGTACAGGCGTGAGCTGGTGGAGCGTAGTGGTCTGGCTGAGACCCTGCTCATGTCACTGGCTCTCCTGGAGAAGCAGTTATCAGTCAAACTGCAGGTCCTACATGTGCTACAGATCTTTTCCAGATCTTCTGGTGAGTTGCACATACATGTACTGTACAGTTATATATTCGTCAAGGACTTACAGTGTGTGTGAAATGATTCAGGGTTTTTTTTGGTAGCAGCGAACTGTAGCTTGATCCTGAGAGCACAGGGAGCTCAGAAGATCTGCTTCCACATGAACGAGCCGGATCCATCCGGAGAGGTACTGTTCCGCTCCACGGAGATCCTGTGGAACCTTTTGGACAACGGCTCCAGAGAGGAGGTCACCAAGCAGCTTAGCAACATGGACTGCATCATGTGTGTTTGGTTTTGCTTCTTCGTGCTTCCTTTAATGAGATGTCTCGCAAAACCGCCCAAATGTCCGCGATGCGAGATTTAATAGAAAGGAAAAGCTAGTACTTTACATCCAGTTTGAGATACATGCACAAGAGAAATAAGAGTTTTTAACTTGTTTTATACCTCGCCATGTGAGAGTTTTTAAGCAGTTTTCCCCCATAAGGTATGCAACCCAAAAAAGGTACTAAGCTCTACCAGTCCTAGTTGTTGGGGTGGAGGGTGGTACACTTCCCTGTGAACCTTTCACATGGAAATATGAATATAGTGCACCGCTAAAATTTATTTTATACTGCAAGAAAAATCTGAACAAGTTAAAATATCTTGAGTTTCTCTCTCACTTATTTCCCAAACCACTTAATTCTATTATTAAGGTCGTGGGGAGGCTGGAGCCTATCTCAGCCAACTCTGAGCGAAGGTGGTGTACACCCTGAACAGCTTGCCAGTCCATCGCAGGGCAACACACACAACCATTCACACTCACACTCACACCTAGGGGAACAGCCAATTAGTCTAATGTGCATGTCTTTGGACTGCGGGATGAAACCCACAGGACCCACAGGAAACCTATGCAAGCACAGGCTTGCCAAGCCAAAAAACTTGACACTGTTTTAAGTATTTATTTCTAGGGGAAAAAAATAGCAAAATTATCTGCTGGTAGTAGAAAGTAATATAATCTCTCACTATAGACAGTGAGAGACATGGCTGACCTTTGATAACCCAGTTAGCTGCACTGGGGGGACAGCAGTGACAATCCGATGATAGTGAGGCTTGAATCCCCGACCTTGGAATCAGTAATCCAGCACCCTACCACCCGGCCACCACTGCCATTGTAATACATTTACATTTACAGCATTTGGCAGATGCTCTTATCCAGAGCGACTTACAATTATCATTTATATACAACTGAGCAGCTGAGGGTTAAGGACCTTGCCCAAGGGCCCAACAGTGGTGACAGTGGGAATTGAACCACTAACCTTCGGATCAGTAACACATCGGGTTATTGGGTAAATTTGTCTATATTGGCTATATTGTCTTTGGTAATATGTCAGTTTGACATGTAACCAAAAAGACAAATTACAGACACTTTGCAACGAGAGGTCACATGCTTGGATACCACACAGCAACGCCACACTGGACAGCAAACATTCTGCTGACAAGTTTGGTGGAAATCACCAATACTTATGGTTCCCCTCAAAGTTTCACCTCTTGGACTATTCAGTGATATCCACCTCGCCTTTGGTGAATAACTGTTTTACCCCAAGACAGCAAACCAATCAGATCACACCATTCCAGTGTAGTGTATACCAGATATGCATATATAATTACAGCAGGCAGGAAGGTGTACTGGTTAGCATGTCCACCTCACAGTAAGATGGCCTCATGTTCTCCAATGCTTGCCTGGGTTTTCTCCGGGTACTCCGGTTTCCTCCCACAGTCCAAAGACATGCATATTAGGTTAAGTGGATATCGTCAATTGCTCCTAGATGTGAATGTGAGTGTGAGTAGTTATGTGTGTGGGCCCTGCGATGGTCTGGCGAGCTATCCAGGGTGTACCCTGTCTTCGCCAAGTTTTGATTGGTATTCCCACTTTAGCCTCAGAATAAATGTATTGTTGAATGCTGGATGAACCTGGAATTCCTTCTTGACTGAGTGTGTTTTAAACACCAGGGTACTAAAAGAGGCTTTCATGCATCATCTTCTCAACGGCGTCCGACAGTATGATCGCCAGCTTCGCAATGACCTTCTAGTGATTACAACCTTAACTGCAGAAAACCTCAACACTCCACTAATTGTACGTATAGTGGTTCAACCTTATCATCTGCTTATTCCTTGGTTATCCTTATCCTCGGTAAATGATTTTAAATCATCATCCCTCGCTTTGACAGGAGAGCGGGTTTGCTAAGCAGCTCATCCTTCTTGCTACTCTTCCCGAGTGTAAGTTTGGCGCAACACCTTGTCATAATAAAATATTTATCGAACGTGTAAGCAATTTGAGTTCGTGTCGTGCAGTAAGGAGCCATAATCGACTGATGCGAAACCTGAAGCTGAACTTCAGTAATGAGGATTTTGAGATGAAGAAGCTGTTGCTGAACCTGATTGTTGTTCTGTCCAGAGAAGTAGCAGTTGTCCAGGTGAGATTTCAGTACAAATCACTGCATAACGAAACAAATCAGAGTGTGTACGCTAACGTGTGTGATTTGTTCAGCTGTTTAAAGAGAATCGTGTGATGTTGGCTTTGATGCTGCTTGTTCGGCCGGGTTACTCTGAGGGCAAGAGAAGCAGGAAAGCCAGGTTTGGTTGGACAGCCATCCAGCAGGAGGAGCTGCAGCTGCAGGCATTGGCTGCGTTAGCTACAGTGGCACCGCTCATGCTGGACGACTACATGGCCTGTCAAGCTAACACCTGTCTGCTCATGCTTCTGGACTGGTGCACACAACAGGGTAGGGGGAACACACCAGGAAATCTGATATCACATCTTTTGTGTTTTAATTCTGTTCTCAAAGATGTTGATACCACTTGACACTTCCTTTATGGGATATATGGCGTCATCTCATGGGTTATTGTATTACATTGTCAGCACAAGTGATGCTTGTTAGAAGCTTTCACTGTAGCACTAGGGTTATTTATTCATTCATTTGCGGAACTGTCTAATACTACTAGGTTAACTGGGATGCTGGAGTCTATCTTAGAAAACTCTGGGCAAAGAGTTGGCCCTGATATGGAATTCAGGGTGTGTTCTGCTTTCACCAATAGTCGGCTGAGATAGGCTCCAGGCTATGCGACCTTGTAGGATTAACTGGTTTAGAAAATGAATTAATTATTAGCATTTATTAATTCTCTAATGCATAGAAATATAAACTCAGTATATACCAAGTAAGATGAAGGAACCAGGACATGAAAGCAAATGTACTTAAAGAAAAGCAAATGTGTTTGTATTTATTTATTGTACAATTTGTTGCACCAAGATATTAATTTAATCAGTAATGTACAAGTATCTTTTTTATAACCAGGATTGTTTACGATAAGCAATTAATAGAAATATTCAAAAACGATTACATCTGATTTGTAATCCGATTACATTAGATTACAGCAATGACAGTCTGTACCTAAACTAAGCTTGGTGTATCTCTTGCTCTTCTTTCCTGTTTACCAGAAACCGACGCCTCCATTGGCCAAGGTCAGGGTTTCCATGGCAGCGGAGGTCGAGGTGGGAGGAAGGATCAGCTGCGGTACTGTGTACGCCTCCTCCGCTGCATGGCCTCACTTAGCGATGACCTTGTCAACCAGGACCTCTGTGACCAGGGAGCCATCAACCAGCTACTCGGTGAAAATATAGAACTTATGTTATAGATCACGTCTTATATCATACGTGTAATTAAAATTTCACCTTACACCAGGAGATGGCAAAAAGCAACCAGTGTCTCCAAGAGATGTGGACACCTGCTTTACACCCATAAACCAACAGCAGCTGTGGAGGTGCAGGTCAAAAATGGAGAAAAAAGGCTTAGCAAAACATTCATTCATTCATTCATTTTCTGAACCGCTTAATCCTAATTAGGGTCACGGGGAGGCTGGCGCCCATCTCGGCCGACTCTTGGCGAGGGCAGAGTACACCCTGGACAGCTCGCCAGGCCAGAAATACGCTGATGGCTATGCAGCCTACTCTTGACGAAAGTCAGCAATGGTTCTTTTACATGCCTCTCACCACAGACAGTGAGAGACATGGCCTGCATTTGATAACCCAGTTAGATGCACTGGGGGACAACAGTGACATCCCGTTGATAGTGGGGCTTGACCCCCCGACCTTGCGATTAGTAATCCAGCACCCTACCACCGGGTCACCACTGCCCCCTTAGCAAAACATGTTAGCATTAATTATAGCTTATAGCTCACATTACCAAACGTTAGGAGTGAATTAACAGATTAGACAGGTTCTTGTTTTTTTCTTAGCTATTTTAGGTTTTGTGACTTGACTAGCTAACAACTCTCAGACATCTACAGTATAAGTGCCGCTGGCTAGCTAATCAGGACTAGCAGCATAGGCTGTTATAGACTGGGCTACCCATATATTCTGGCTTGAGTTGTGGGTGTATAAGCACGTAGATCATGTACAATAGATGGTACAATAGATATTCTCTGTTGATTGGTATGGTTTATGGTTCTCAGGGTTGCTCAGGCGATTCCAGGAGATGAAGGAGGAAGAGGACGCCGTCTCTTTAGAGATCCAGACCGACGTGCTGGTCACTCTGTCTAATCTCTGTGAAGGAGACATGCACAGGAAGGTCAGACACTTGACATTACAGCACTCTACATTTGGAATAAAAGCTGAACAATAACTGTGTGGTTATGGTTGCGTGTGTGTGTGTGTGGGTGTGAGAGCAGGAATTGTTTGGAGAGGAGGGTGTAAAGTTGACGGCTCGTTATCTGAAAATGGACCTGACTCGGTTGTACAGCGGCCTGGGCCACAACAGACTCATTCTCTCCGCTGTGGATTGTGTGTGGTGAGTTGTGTACACACTCTACATCCCTCTATACAGTACTATACAAATCCTCTCTAGCTAATGTGTTATAATGACGTTGACACTCCAGAAGGTGTACATTGTTGATTATTTGACTGCAGACTGGCAGTATACAACATGCAATCAGGTACATTAGATCAACAGATAATATTTAATATTGTTTGTAGTGGCGGTACAGTGCTGTAGTGGTTAGCACGTCTGCCTCATAGCTTCCCAGTCCCAGTCTCATGTTGTCACCTGTGTGGTGTGACCTTAGGGGTTTCCACCAAGTCCTCTGGTTTCCTCGCACCTCTTAAAAACATTACACAGCACTCTAAACTGTCCCTATGACAGTGTTAATCAGGTGGCATGGTTGTGTAGTGGTTAGCACGTCAGCCTCGCAGCAAGAAGGTCCTTGGTTTGAGTCCTGGGCTTGGCGAGGGCGTTTGCATGTTCTTTCTGCGCTTGTGTGAGTTTCCTCCAGGTACTCCGGTTTCCTCTGACAGTCCAAATACATGCAAGTTAGGTTAATTGGCTGCTCCTTGGTGTGAGTGTGAATGGTTGTGTGTATGTTGGCTCTGCAATGGACTGGCAAGCTGTTCAGGGTGTACCCTGCCTTTGCCTAGTGTTGACTTAGATAGGCTCCAGCCTCCGCGCAACCGTAATAGGACTGAGTGGTTCAGCAAATAGATGGATGGATCATTCGTAGTACGAAGATGCTGTATGTAGTGATAATGTGAGTTTTCTGAACGTGAAATCCTACAGGTCTTGCATCGTCGGCTGTTACACCACAGAGGATTTGTTTTTGGAGAAGGAAGGAGCGTTTCTCTTACTTGACTTCCTTCAGGTAAATAACACATAAATACCGTAAGAGCAGATTTCCAGACCAGCAGCACATCATCAGCGCTGTCGTTCTCTATACCGTCAGTCAAGCCCTAGGTGCATGCAGAGTGTGGCACTAGTGACACTGCTAGAACTGAGTGACAACCCCAAAACCCTGGTACACATCGAGACATGGAGAGGAGAGAAAGAAATTACGGCTCCGGCTCTGCTGCTGCAGATCTGGAGGAAGGAAGAGGTGGAGCTCGGGGTCAAGAGAGACCAGCATGGCCGCATCGCTGGTATATATCCATTGTTTTTATTTATTTATTTAATAATATTTTTATTATACCGTATAATAGAGATGAAACAGAATATAAACACATTATTCATGTTATAAGAGACATTGTCACAAACACAAATCTGGATATATATATATTTTTATCATATATTTTTATTCCATTTTAACTCATTTAACTCATTTTATTCCATTTTAACTCATCTGTAAATTAAATTTATCCCCATATTATATACTCTATAAACCTAGCTCACAATTCCCAGCTTAGCGAAGTCAAGTGATTGTTATCTCCTGTCAAGTGTTTTTATCTTTAGTTATTAGAATTTTTAATTAGTTTTATTATTATGTTTTAAGACCACCTCCCCTCCTGCAGTTGTCAAAATATTGACCCCAAACCAATTTGTGACCCATCACAGCAAAGGGTATTAAGTCGGAAATTATTAATTTTGAGGTAATGGTACTATTTTGTAGCTGATATCCTAAACTTTACAATGATAATTGTCTAGTTTTGGAGTGACTAACCAAAACCTGCTAGGAATTTACAGCCTTTTAAGCAACTTTGGAGAAAAACGTGTTTAAAGTTCAACAAAGTATTTAATTATTTCCGACTTAATACCCACTTTGTTGTGATGGGTCACATTTCATCTTGTCCATACTGTGCAGAAATAGTGTGTTTCCTATATGCAGTTTTTGAAAGGATATACTCAATATGTAGTGGATTGTTGTTGTTGTTATTGTTGTTGTTTTTGGCCCACTGTTGAAATGAATGGAGTTTCAGGATCACACTTGTCCTGCTCGGTCATTTTTCATTAGAGAGCCACCAAATTTCATATTACACCTCAGGTCAACAAGTCCAACACATAAATAAAATCAGCTCTTTCCTGCACTTTTTATTTTTTGTCCATTTTTTTTTCTCTTATTGGCGTCAATGTATTTTTAGCCCAACTGAACAAACTTAGTTTTTGACAACAAGGTCATCCTGGTCGCTCACAGTTCAACAGGGACCCAGCAAACTGACAATCAACTCATCCAATGATGAGCTGTACTCTAGTTCAGTGTATATTTACCTAAATATATCATATTTGTACATTTTACAATGTTCGTTGTATCTTCTTTCTCAAACCTGTCCTGCTTTAACTCAGTTCTAATCTCACGCTGTCTAATCTCACCTGCACTCGTCTTTATTTCCAGTTTTCTCAAGCAGAAGCTGTTTTTTGTTATAGTTAGAGTTGGATCTTAATATTCTTTACCATCAGCACAAAATGCGCTTAATAGCTCGGTGGTCTCAGTGCTGATGATCCGTTTGTTGCTTATTTAATGTGTAGATGAGAAAAAACCTCTTCTGACGATGTATCAGGAACAGCAGGCGCTGGAGTCCATTCCAGCAAACAGACCAAGCACTGCTGTTGTGGACGTCTCAGAAAACATGCGTGCCAATATCTATGCTCTCTTCTGCCGACTGGGTGAGTATGTTTCGGGGGTGTGTGTGTGGGGGAGGGGGGGGGGGGTATCGGCTGTCGAGAGAGAGAACGGTCAATGCTAATAAGAAATGATTGTGTTTCCAGGCTTTGAAGATCTGCCCGGTCTGACTGCTGAAGACGCGATCACCTTAACCATAGTGAGCAGTTACCTGGACTTCAAGGTACATGATTTTCCCTTTTAAAATTTGCTTCCTTACTGTTATTAGTATGAGGCTAACGTCGCTAACAATTTAGGTAAGTGTATAGCCTTCAGTTTCGCATCATGCAAACCAGATTGATATCATCCAAAAACTTCTTTTTCTTATTTACTGTTTCAAACAGGTAAATATTATTATTGTTTCTAACAATAATCCAGTGTAATCCATTATAATATAATCTAATGAAATCTAATCTAATCAAATGGGATTTCATTTAATGTAATCCATTATAATGTAATCTAATCTGATAAAATATAATCTAAAGTAATCCATTATAATGTAATCTAATCTAATAAAATATAATCTAAAGTAATCCATTATAATGTAATCTAATCTGATAAAATATAATCTAAAGTAATCCATTATAATGTAATCTAATCTGATAAAATATAATCTAAAGTAATCCATTTTAATGTAATCTAATCTGATATAATATAATCTAATGTAATCCATTATAACCCAATCTAGTCTAATCTAATCTGATTTAATCTAATGTAATCCATTATAATGTAATCTGATCTAATATAATCTAATGTAATCCATTATAATAAAATCTAATTAAATCTAATCTAATAAAATGGGATTTCATTTAATGTAATCCATTATGATGTAATCCATTAGAATCTAATCCAATCTAATCTTATCAAATCTGATTTACTCTAAAGTAATCCATTATAATGTAATCTAATCTGATAAAATATAATCTAATGTAATCCATTATAATGTAATCTAACCTGATCTAATATAATCTAATGTAATCCATTATAATATAATCCAATCTAATCTAATTTGATTTAATCTAATTTAATTCATTATAATGTTATCTGATTTAGTATAATCTAATGTAACCTAGTAAAATATAATCCAATCTGATCTAATCTAATCTGATTTAATCTAATGTAATCCATTATAATGTAATCTAATCTGATCTAATCTGATCTAATATAATCCATTATAACCCAGTCTAATCTGGTCTAATATGATTTAATCTAATGTAATCCATTATAATATAATCCAAATTTATAACATATTTGCTGAACAACTGATTCCTATTAGAGTCACGTGGAGGCTGAAGCCTATCTCAGCCAACACTGGGCGAAGGCAGGGTGCACCCTGAAAAGCTCACCAGAGCGTCATAGGGCCAACACACACACACACACACACACACACACACACACACACACAAAACCATTCAGTCTTACATCTACACCTAGGGACAATTTGGAACAGCCCATTAGCCTAATGTGCATGTCTTTGGACTGTGGGAGGAAACCGGAGCACCCTGAGGAAACTCATACAAGCAGAGAACATATTAACTCCACACAGGGCTGTCTGAGCCTGGGATTTGAACCCAGGACCTTCTTACTGTGAGGTGAATGTGCTAACCACTAAGCCATCGTGCCGCCGCACCAGATAACAACAAAGCTGCCTCTACCAAGAAAGTTATGTTTAACTTTAGGTTTGTTTGTTAGCAGGGCTATGCAAAAAGTTATGTGCAGATGTTCATGAAGTTTGTACTAGTGGTGGGGCTTTAGACAAGGAGATGATCCAGATCAAATTCTGGATTGAGGAATTTTTTAATGCACTCTTTATCATAGGTCGATTTTTTTGGAAGCGTGCTACTACAGTACGCTCAGCAGGGGCTGCTGTGTACTTCGTGGGTTTTTTTTCATCTTCGCAGAGGTTTACGTTCTCTGAATGTTCTTGTTCATGAAAAATTTTTTCAGTATAAGAACAGTTTCTATACTCCTATCTACTATCTACTATCTCCTTTGAAATAAGTGTGGAATGATGTAGGGTCATGTGGTTTGCTAAACTGGTAGCTCTTAGTAAACCTCACACTCCAGGCATGATTTGGTTGATCATTTACATTTGGATTACATTAAAAACGTGAGCAAATTATGTTTTCAAATAAATTCTACATGGGTGTATGTGAAATCCTGTGTACGTATGTGTCCAGGTTGCTGAGGTGTGGAATGAAATCACAGCTGAGCTAGAGCTGGAAGACATGAGACCCGTCACTCCAGATGCAGAAGCTCTCAGTGTCATCGCCCGACTGAGTGAGGACAAAGTCAAACACGTCTGCTCACTGCAGCAGAGCATTGTGGACCGGAAAGAGCAGGAAGACCTCCTCCAGGAGAAACGTGCATATGAAGAGGTAGGGAATCATTCCTTTTTGATTCACACATCCATCACTCTGGCAGATCCAGACTGCTTATCGGTGTTGACTTTTATCATGCAGCTCAAATTAAACCGCAAGCAGCAGGAGCTCACAGCCAAGAACTGGGAGCATCATGTTGCCAAGACCTCCAACTATAAGATCCTGAAGGTGTGTTTCATTCAGATTAATACACCGATGTCATTTCTATTAGGGATGTGAAAGTATTTTACCTATACCTGAAAGATTTCCTGTGTGGGGAGAAAAAAGTAATATTTTCAAACACACACACACACACACACACACACACACACACACACACACACACACACACACACACACACACACACAC
>JBCNYH010000007.1:25955372-25972889 GCA_039654325.1 Tandanus tandanus | reverse complement strand
TATATATATATATATTACATTATAACGGTAAGCTAACGTCAGTAAACTGGATGTTCTGTTTCTCGCCATTTCACATATATCCGATAAGGGCACTTATGGAATTAATATACTGTTGCCCTGCTAATGTGTTTTATAAGAGAAGAAGAATGATTACAGCGATCATAACTGACAATGAGGATTGCCTATGTGACCTTGTTTGTGCGCACTCTCGCCTCAATGATTCAGCAGTAATAATGTATTCACTCCTCCTCACAGCAAGATGGCTCGGGTTTGATTCCCGGGCTCGGGGGTTTCTGTGTGAAGTTGGGATGTTCTCCCCGTGCTTGCGTGGTTTTCCTCTGGGTACTCCGGTTTCCTCCTACAGTCCAAAAACATGCACAGTTAATTGGCTGTTCTAAATCACCCCTAGGTGTGCGTGTGAATGGTTGTGTGCGTGTTGGTCCTGCGACGGCCTGGCGAGCTGTCCAGGGTGTACGCCGCCCTCGCCCAGAGTCGGCTGAGATGGGCGCCAGTCTCCCTGCGACCTTAATTAGGATTAAGCGGCTTAGAAAATGAATGAATAAGTTTCTACCAATGATGTCACTCAGCACACTGCTTCCTCCTGTTGGATGAGCGGTGTATTGCATCTGACAAGGCACAGCGTACCAACTGACATGCATTCTCTGTGTGATAAAAATACATGCACAAGTCTTGCGTTTACAACTGCGTTTGTGTAGCTTGCATAGACTATGAAACAGTCCCAAAAGTACACTATATGCACTTTTCTAGGTAAAAGTTACACACTACATGCTTTAGTGACAAATATACTATGTAGCCCTTACTATTTACCCTTTAAGTTTCACAGGGCTGATGCACTTGTTAACCCTATTCAGGACTTTCCTCTGTAGCTACGTTAAAGGACTTTTGGGGTCCATCGAACCCCATGAAAGATAAGAATATTCTTGGTTGGTGTTCACTATGTACCTTTGATGGTTTGTTCTCATACAATAACATAGAATATTTTAGTGCTAAATAACTGTTGATTGTCAAATTTTCTGTATTTCACTGATATTTTTTGGAAAAAAAAAAAAACGATACTGTTTGATAAGAATAGGGGGAAATTTTAATTTTCTTTAATGTAGTTCAGTACAAACATGAAGATGCTTTTTCAAAAAAACCTGATTAATTACCCTACCACGAATAATAAGTCTTATCCTTCCTTGGGATATCTGGCAAAATATCAGATATATAGTGTAGCAATAACCCATGAGGTCAATTGGACCCCCATGAACTCAATACTTCTACAGTAGCACCAAAACAGTGTTCATAAAACAATATAAATACTTGGAATGATTTAACACCTTGTGAAAATAACCAATCAACACACAATGATCACAAATCACATTGTTGGTAGAATGTTCTTGACATACGTTGTTGCTGAAGTCAGTACAGTGAGTACGGGGCTTCCTGTCTGCCTCCTGAGGGCACAGGTAGCACCACTTCTTTATCATAAGCATACGTAATAAATAAAGAGATTGGTAACTACACAAAAATGTAAAGTAAATACAGGGTTCACTGGACTACCGACACACAACATATCCTGGTATATACAAAACACACCAACCTATCAAAATGTACACAACTATTTGATTGAGGAATACATTATACCATGACCCGACAGCACTGTTATCAAAACAAATCGCTGGGGGTCCAGTGAACCCCAAAAATCCTGAATAGGGTTAAAGGTGTCCATTCAATAGTAAACAGCCTGTGTATTTTATCTTCTGTTATCAGTTCATGTTGACTGAATGCAAAGGTTTTCAGGCTTAGTGTCTCTTATTCACCTGTCTGTTTACAATAACAATAACAAGACCATGTGACCAGAGGAACGATCTTGCACAGTGCATTAACTTGGCGGTGCACTGCTGATTCTTAGAAAGTGGAAAAGTCCCGAGAACAAAGAGAAGAAGATAAATGATTTTAAAACATGGTGATGTTCATTAAAAGAGCAGTGGTGCCTCAGTGGTTAAGACTTTGGATCGGTGATCCGAAGGTCAGTGGTTCAAGCCCCAGTACTACCAAGATGCATGTGTTGGGCCCTTGAGCAAGGCCCTTAACCCTCAAGTCGCTCTGGATAAGGGTGTCTGCCTAATGCCGTCGATGTAATATCGCACGCGGAGCAGGGGTCATCGGCACTCGCGTACAGGAGTAAACAAATGGTTTCAGAATGACATCATGGCCAATTCCATATCATTTCCAAGAGATAACACTGTAGTTCATGTTTGTTTAGTATGCCTGGTAAGTGAATAGGCACCTTTAAAGATCCGTGTCTTGAATCATTGTCCCTGTATGCAGTTCGGTTTCAGGTTTGTTGCAGCTTAGATAAAATGGCCCAGGAGCTGGACTGACATTACTCTGAAAGACACTGCACAAGTCTTTTCTCTCCCCCAGTACACCATCGGGCATGATTTCACACTGAGAACAAATGATTTTCATCAAACATTAATCACTGACGTCACGGCGCAGGCGACGAAACCGCGCTGGCTCTGAGAGACGTAATCTTTGCTCATCTCGTGTTTGTGTCTTTGTGTGTTTTATCTCTGCAGGGAGATGGACTGAGTTTCTCCAGGGTGCAGTGTGCGGAAGAATATCTGCTGCTCTCCTTTCCCTCGCTCTCCCTTTGTTCCTGCACTGCTTCGCCCTCTCTCCCTTCCACTCTCCTCTCCTGTCTCTGACTACTGAGCTCTGATGAGGTCTGATGGAGCACAGACTCATGTGACAGCTTGACAAGCACGTGTATTCTGTCACCCATATGGATCTGTGCTCACACCCATGCCCCACGTTCCTTTCTGCAGTACCTTTACACTGTGCATGTGAAAACGTGGCCTGCTTCTGTAGCTGAGCGAATAAGAAAAACATTGATGATCTAATCCTCAGCTCTAATTGGTGATGCAACATTGAGCCATTGCTTTCAGATCCCTCTCTAGACAGCCAGACTTCAGAGCACTGGATGAAGAATAACGGCAGGGGTTCATATTCTTCAGCAGCTTCAAAGGTTTCTCTGTCCTGTACAGAGAAGCCCAAATCTCAAAGAGAGAGTGAGAGAGAAAGAATGAGAGAGAATTTGAATTCTCGCATATCCTAATTCCAAAAAAAACATTTAGCAATTCTTGAATTCTGGGTTGGAAGATTTTCGTCGGGGCGGCACGATGGCTCAGTGGTTACCAGGTCCGCCTCACAGCAAGAAGGTCCCGGGTTCGATGCTCGGGCCGTTTCTGTGTGGAAACAGATGCATGCTCCTCCCGTGCTTGTGTGGGTTTCCTCCGGGTACTCTGGTTTCCTCGCACAGTCCAAAAACATGCACATTAGGCTAACTGGCTGTTCTAAATCACCCCTAGGTGTGAGTGTGAGTGTAAATGGTTGTGTGTGTGTGTTGCCCTGCAATGGCCTGGCAAGCTGTTCAGGGTGTACCCTGTCCTCGCCCAAAGTCGGCTGAGGTATGCTCCAGCTTCCTTGCAACCCTAATGAGGATTAAGCGGCTTAGAAAATGAATGAATGAAGATTTACATCAGTATGTGGTTTGTCTCTTCATCTTGGATGTCTTTATTATATTTCACTGGCCCTGAAATAAGCATCGAACAAAATAAAACAGTCAGACCGGTGGTAAAGTGATAAGGGTGTAGACGTAGTAAGGGTGCTGGGTTAATGATTGAAAGTTTATGAGTTCGAATCCCGTTAGACCCCCACCATACTAAGACTTTCCCTGAGAAAGGTCTTAACACAAATGTGTCTCCGTCCACCCAGCAGTATAAATGCGTACCAGAAAATACTGGTAAGGTAACCTAGCGTCCCTTCCAGGAGGAGACGAGGTTCTAGTCGCTTCACGCTACAGAAACCAGGAGAAGCTCCGGCTCTGATCGGCCAGTAACAGACTTTACCTTACCAAATAAACCAGTTCAGCTCTGCCCATGTTTTCCTAAATGCTAAATCTCATAGTCTTTGTGGTTTCATTACAGACTGTTAGGTAGGTCCTGGTCTGTTTCTCTTTTAGGAGATTGCTCTGAAATGACAAACTGCTCCTTTGAAATATTTATTATTTAGAAAAATTGACTTCAGCCAGGAAAGAAAATAGAGTAGCTTATTTTACAACTTATTTTTCTTATTTTACAACACTTGAAGTCACATTTACATTCTTCATACCTCTGGAAAAAAAAATGTTCAGTACTTTTTTTTTTCTAACTCAGACGAGACCTACTTAAAATTGGAACAAACTGACTTACTGCATAATTTTGGTCAAAGGTTCATCCCCTCACCCATGATGCATTGGGCCACTTTCATGGTTCCTGTTTCAAAGTATGTTTTTACCTGAGAGTATTGCAAGCCAGTGGATAGAACGTCCGCCTCACACGTCCGGTTCCCGGGCTCGGCCATTACTGTGTGGAGTTTGGATGTTCTCCCCATGCTGGTTTCCTCCTACAGACCAAAAACATGCTTAGACAGCTAAGTGGCTGTTCCAAATCGCCGCTAGGTGTGAGTGGGAGTGTTCATGGTGTACCCCGCCCTCACCCAGAGTCGGCTGAGATGGGCGCCAGCCTCCCCGCGACCCTAATTAGGATTAAGCGGCTTAGAAAATGAATGAATGAATGAGTATTGCAAGCCTTCTTCAGACCAGTTCTCTATGTCAAACATTCATTCCCATCCAGGGCCAATTTTTGTGTAACTAATTCACCTAAAGTGCATGTTTTTGAACTATGGGAAGAAACTGATTCAAGCACAGAAAGAAATTTCCTTGACCATGGGCTTGAACCCAGGACGTTCTGCTGTGAGACGAGAGTGCTAACCACTACACCATCATACAGTATTTGTGTATACACTGTGTATTGTATTCACTCCTGATAAACACTGAATGTCAGAATACTTTCCTACAGTCCTACATAATAAAAACAAATTCTTTCGAATTATTCATGAACAGTTGTTATAAACGTGTCGATTTCTGGTGCTCACAGTTTGTATATAAAATTACTTTGGGGAAGAAACTATTCTTAAATTTGCTCATACAGGCATTACTGGCTCTGTAGGGCCTGCCTGAAGGAAGGAGTTCACACACCTGATTGCTTGTGGGGGTTTGATCCTTAGGCCTGACTCACACCCAAGCGATCTTGTCCAAAAGTTCAAGCAAATTTTATTTCGAAGGGAACTGAATAAATTCGAACTGGAATTCGCATATTTTTGGAAACAGTCAGTCGAATTCGAGGTAAATGGTCCATATTCGTGGTCTTGGATCTGCACAAAATTTTGGTGCGAAATTAGAATTCTTAGATATTATTATTAGATATTCGAATGTTTTCGAAGAGACTGCATTTCGAGCATAATGCCGATTTTCGGCCGAAACCAACGGAAAATGATGTCGCACACAAAATTTTTTAATGCTATATCGCTTACGTGTGAGTCAGCTCTCAATCACAGTGGCTGTATTCCTCAGGCAGCGGGATATGTAAGTGTCTTCAGTTACTTGTAGTTGTAAACTGATGATGTACTGAGTGGTTGTAATAGCTCACCCTATTGCTTTCTGATCTGCCTTGATGTAGCTCTTGTACCTACCACACCATCATGCAGTATGTTGGAAGGCTCTTTGGGATGCATCTGTAGAAACTGACTGGCAGCTTCTACAGTGGATTAGCTCCCCCCCAGAATTTGGTTCTTTTTCAAATATGCACCATTACACCAGATTTTGTTAGTGATCCAACCAGTGAGTATTGTGTTCCCCAAAACACTTAATGATGGTGTACTAAGAATGAACTGACACACAGTCAAAGGTGAAGAGGATGTAGAGGAGGGGGTTGAGAAAATGACCCGATGTAGCTTCTGGGTCAGGATCAAGGTGGAGTAAGTGTGCCCCTCTATCCTGGCCATTAGAGGGCAATTTCTTAATAAGTCTGTTATCCAATTACAGAGTGAGGTGTGATGATTTAGGAGATCAGTTTGCTAGGAAGGAAAATAAATTCGATAAACACCACCCTGACACAGGCATCCTTCAGTTCTAGGTGGTTCAGGGCAGTTTGTATTCTCAGTGGATGTATTTGGCTGATCTTTAGCCAAAGTGGATGGGGATGAAGTATATGATAAACCATGACT
The DNA here is from genome assembly GCA_039654325.1 of Tandanus tandanus. Lineage (NCBI taxonomy): Eukaryota > Metazoa > Chordata > Actinopteri > Siluriformes > Plotosidae > Tandanus > Tandanus tandanus. Next base: position 25,966,775 of record JBCNYH010000007.1, on the reverse strand, counting down.
AGTATTCCTCGGCAGTATTTGTATTAAAATGTGTGAAGGCTCCCTTCAGTGGGCTGGTGAGCTGTCCAGGGTGTACCCCGCCTTCACTCAGAGTCGGCTGAGATGGGCGCCAGCCTCTAATTAGACCCTAATTAAGCGGCTTAGAAAATGAATGAATGAATAAACTCACAGATTACTTAAAGGGGCCCATTCACGTCCCACTCTTACTCAATCACTCTCTCATTTGCCACACTGCTTAATCCACATCGCTTAATCCTATCTCAGCCAACACTGGGTGAAGGTGGGGTACACCCTGAACAGTTCACCAGTCCATTGCACACACACAATCACACACACATAACCATTCACACTCACACCTAGGGGCAATTTACAACAGCCAGTTAGCCTAATGTGCATGTCTTTGAACTGTGGGAGGAAAGCAGAGTACTCGCAGGAAACCCACGCACACACGGGGAGAACATGCAAGCCCCACAGAGAAACACCCACGCCCAGGACTCAAACCCAGGACATTCTTGCTGTGAGGCGGACATACTAACCACTACACTTCTCTGACATAATAAATAAACAGGAAATACAGTGTGATCTCTTGGAAATAAAAAGGAATCGGCCACAGTGTCTTTCTGAAACCATTTGGTTACTCCTGTGCACGACTGTCAGTGACCCCTGCACTGGGTGCATTGATATTAGTAAACATCGCCATCCTGAGGCAATCGAGAGTGCAGAACACTTAATCTCGGACTTCTCCACTTGGATGTTGCACTGCCAAATTATCGTGCATATGGAAGATCGTTCCTCCAGACATGTGGTCTTGTTATTGTTATTGTAAACAGACACAGAACCAAAACAAAATGTACAACAGGTGAATAAGAGATACTAAGCCTGTGAGTCAAGAAACCTCTGTATTTATCCAAAATGAACTGATAATGGAAGATCAAACACATCGGATATTCACTAGTAAAAGGGCACCTTTAAGTAAAATATTTATACACCAGGCATTGTTTACATAAATGCAAAGCCCTCCACTTATCTTATTACTGGAGTCTGTTGTCCTATTGGCCCGGTGTACCGTGCGTCCCATTAGGAAATGATTGAGGTCCGCTTTAGCTAGGTTTTTTTTTAAACCCATAATACAGCACAAATTAAGATCCCTGCAGCAATCAATCCTGAATTCCAGTTCATCCATTTTATTTGTGAGAGACCTTATGTTTGCAAAGAAGATAGTGGTGGCTTGTGAGCTAAAGCCTTTAGCCTACCATAGACTGTGGGCCTCTTAACTCACCCCTCTCTGTGCCGCCTAGATTGATTTTCCCTCGGGATCAGAATCCACACTGGTGCCACCGTCCTGATGATCTTTGGTGGCATAATGTCAGGATGGTTTAATGTATATGGTTCACAACCTTCTTTCAAGAAGTTGTGTTAGCAAAAAAACATTATTGCAGAGGTAGGCAGTGTTGAATCTATGTTGTTAGAGTTGGTGACGGTAAGAAAGTGCCCACTATGTGCTCTAACAGTTGACAGAATGCGATAAAGTGCCGTTGACGGTGCTCTTACAGAAAACACTATAATGTAACCTGTTGGTTGCACTTCAAATGGATAAACATAAGAAGAAATGCCCTCTAGGTGCTCTTACAGTAGAGGATACATGATCCCGTGCCCTTTAGTATATACCTAAGTATGGGGAAAAAAATGACATTTCTACTGGGTACCTTTCCAGTGGAGAGAATGAGATGCTATTCCCTTTAGGTTGTACCTATATGTGAGGGGAAAAAAGAAGTGTTAGGAAGTGCGTAAATGAGATACAGTGCCTAATAGGGCTTCCCTAAATATGAGGAAACATGATGAAATGTCATAATGAGTGGCCTTCCAGTGGAAATTGCATGATGCAGCACTCTAAAGGGGTGCACCTCACCTACAGTATGTGTGAAAAAAATGTCACAATAGGTGCCCTTCCAGTGGAGACTGCATGATACTGTGCCCTACCTGTAGGGTCGAAACATGATAAAGTGTAATAGTGAGTAGGGAAGGGAATGCATTCTGAAGTGCCCTTTAGGGTTTCCGTAAGTGTCAAGAAACATGACGAAATGTCATAATAAGTGCCCTGTCTGGAGACTATGTGATGCAGTGCCCTATAGGGGTGTACCTCAGTGAGAGAAAAGATAAGTGTCATAACGGATGCCTTTCCAGTGGAGACTGCAGGATGCAGTGCCCTACAGGGTGGATCTATGTATGAGGAAGCATGATGAAGTGTCAGAAAGGGTTCTTTTCCAATAGAGCAAATGCGTTGCAGTGCCCTATAGGCTCCTACACCCAAGAAAATAAAATGAAGTGCCCTGTAGGTCCTTTTTTTACTTTTATTTTTTTAATTTTACCTCTGACCCTTTTTACCTGTGTTCACCACGTGACCACAGTGGAAAAAAGATCTAGGAATGTTTGTCAGTGACCATGTCTGTTTTTCTTTTTTTTTAGCAGTCCATCTATAATGTAAAGTTTCAGTTCAGAGATTAAAGCTTGAGAACCATATCGCTCGACAGCGCCTATCTCCGACCAATCCGAGTACAGGAGATTCAAACGGGGGCGTGGCTTTCCTACGCCAGCAAAACGTAACATGTCCACTCTCCTCAGTAGCGAGACTACTCTTTGATCCTGAGGCTCGGTGTGCGCATGCGCGTGAGACGCGCTCAGCTTTACCGCACTGGCTGGGACTGAAGTTGGACGCGCGACGCGCGCTATCTTCCTTCAGCTTGGTCCACAAGAAAAATAAGAAGAAGAAGAATAAAAAGGAACCTAGCCCAGTGCAATGGAAAGGATGAGGAAATCGCAGTGTATCTTCTTGTTATGTCCCTTCATCACGACTGTTGTGTGTGCGAAAAGGTAAAAAAAAAAAAAAAAAAAAAAGGAAAGGAAAATGAAAAAAAAAGGATATAATGTTTTTTTTGTTTTTTTTTTTTTGGATTTTTTCCTTACTTGAATATATTGGTCGGTGTTTACTGGAGAATTTGCAACATGTTGCGAATAACAAATACACGTTGCGGGGTTATAATGATTATTATTATGATGATTATTTCTGCAGCAGAGACTCCAGCAATATGCCTGTAGTGAAAGACACAGTGGACAGACTGATGAAGGGATACGATATCCGACTGAGGCCGGATTTTGGAGGTGAGGAATCAGAACGTGCATTCGAATCATTTAATATGCATGTGATGATGTGATGATGTGCATGCTGTGCATTGACTTGTGGCAAGCAAACCTTGTCAATTCATCCTCAAGCAAGCATGAAGGCTACGCAATCTTCGCATGAATTCATCCATCCAGATTCCTCCGACATTTTATTATCATCATTATTAATAATAATATTATTATTTTCCCTTTTTATTCATGAAATCTAAGAGGTTGGACATCAGATCATTGCGCATTTGAACTTTACACATTACGACACGTCTATGTTTGACATCTTGTACCATAACACACCTTAATCCACCTGTTCTGGTCAGTCTGGTTAACAGTTCCCAGTGATGGTGCTGAAGATGTCCATTGCAGCTCGTGCACTTGATATGACGCGGCATGTTAAAGGAAATGCACGTAAATTACGCGCGTGTGTGTGTGCGTGTGTGTGTGTGTAATGATCTGCATTTCCAATATTGTCTATAGGCTTACAGATGGCTTCATTTAACCTTAGTCTTTTATTATTATTATTATTATTATTATTATTATTATTATTACAGGCTATTCAAATCGTTTCTTTGGTTTTAGGAGCTCCAGTGGCTGTTGGCATGAATATAGACATCGCCAGCATAGACATGGTGTCCGAAGTAAACATGGTATGTAACAGATTTTATTTTTATGATTTTTTTTTTCCCAACATGAGCGTTTATTGTAGGATTCTGGTATAAGAAAAAAAAAAACAACAACACCGGTTTTCTTATGGGATGTCGTGCGCTGTATCCCATATAGGTACCGTCATGATGATTTTGCACAAGTGCACAAGTTCATTGGCATGCTGGAGTCTGAGCCCTGCGCTCAATTTGGATTCCAAACACACGCGCGCGCGCACACACGCACCACGCACAGGCGCACGCACACACGCTGCGTCTCTGATTCCATGTGAGGCAGCGCTACCATATCCCGAGCGCACTGGTTTAAAGACTCGATCGTGATGATGATGATGATGATGGTGATGATGTTTTTCCTCGTGCAAATGTAGTTCAAGGTGATCCTGCTCTGGTCTCAAGGAGAACCAGCTCACGTGGCGGCCAAAAAAAAAAGAATCGTTCATGAAACCATCCCAGCCTCACAGATGTGTGCTTGTTGTTACTACGTCGCAAGCGGCCACAGTGATTGTGATGCTGCCATTTCGATATGGTCCCCTGGACGTCTCAGACGCTCACGGATCTACCTAATTAAAAACAGGACAAGCGGAAAAACTTGACCTGTGAAACAGCGCCGCCTGTCGGCCACACTTCACCCCGGCGCTGTAATTAAAAGGAAAAATGCATGCCGTGCAATGAAAGATTGATGCGCCTCTGTTTTGAGCTTAATCATCATTTCATTGGGTTTTTATGAAGCAGCGATGAATCCCCAAGGCCACTCATGACCGACAGTTCTGCCTTTTATTTACTAATAAATGAGCCGAAGTCAGTGATTTATTTTTCATGACAGCAGTGATGGGTAAACACAGCAGGGAAGTGCCTAATTAAATATGTTTTATTAATGCTTCAGTAAGGCACATTCTTGTTTTTTCCTTTTTTAAAAAAAAATGTATTTTTTTTTTTTTGAAGTTACTGGTCATTCAGAAGCATCACTGCAAGACAGTCATGGCGAGACACCATTGCGGCCAAATCTTTTCAGGACAAATAGCTTATGTGTGCTCGGAAAGTCACTAAAAGTCCTCAGATCAAGTCATAATCTAATTATACTGTATATTCAGTGATCATCATTTAAATCCACAAACGTGCTAGATGACCAAGAAAAGGGCGAGATGAAGCAGCGGGTAGTCTTGACGCCTCGTGCCTCCAGGGCTCCTGGACCAATCCTAAAGTCGAGTTACTGTCGTGAATGCTTTCAGCCTGTTCATGTGGGTTTTCTCCAGGTTCCATCTCCCAAAAACACACTGCTAGGTGAATTGGTCATTTGGTGTGAGTGAGTGATAGATAGTGTCCCATTCCATGTGGCTAGAATGCACCATAGTCCCGGGATAGGCTCTATCATGATACTGACCATCATAAAGATGTGAGTTCTAAAGATGTGAGTATTATTTCTATCAGCCAAAATAAGGTGGTGGTAGTGGTCAGGAAGTAGACATGAAGAAAGCAGGTAGAGATGTCATAACTCTCTTTCATTACTTTAAATATCACCAAGAACAGAGTTTGAAACAAATAACAAAAGGAGTGTTGATGTTAATGGTCATCGGTTACTGGTCAATAGGAACAATGTTGGTCAGTGAGTATTCTTAGAGGACACTGATGATCAATGATCTTTCACTACGAACACTGGCTATTAGTGATTAATCACTGGAAGCAATGTGATCAATGGGATTGATTAGTTGTTGGGAACACTGGCAAATAGTAATCAGCCTTTGGGAACAATTATGATTAGTGATTAGTTATTAGAGACAATTGTGAACAGTGATTAGTCATTAGGAGCAATAATAATCAGTGAACAGTTTTTTGGGAACGCTGGGAATTGGAAACAGCTGTGATCATTGATTAGTCATTGAAAACACTGGCAATTAGTGATCAGTCATCAAGAGCAATGGTAACCAGTGATTTATTGTTGGGAACAGTGGTGATCAGTGATCAGTTGTTGGCTGTTAGTGTTTAGTCATTGGATACAATACTTATAAGTGATTACTCATTGGAAACAACTGTGATCATTGATTAGTCATTGGAAACATCAGAAGTTAATTATCAGTCTTTGTGAACAGTGGTGATCAGTGATTACTCATTGTGAACTATTGTGATCAGTGATTACTTGTTTATAAACAGTTGTTATCAGTGATTGGTTGTTGGAGCAATGCCATTGGAAACAATGGCGATCAATGATCGTTCATTGGGAAGAATGGTAATTAGGAATTAGTTGTTGGGAACAATTGGAATCAGTGATCAGTCATTGGAAATTGGCAATTAGTGAACAGTCATTGTTGAGAACAATGGTGATTTGTGATTAGCTATTGGTAACACTTGCATTCAGTGATTAGTCATTGTGAACAATGGTTATTAGTGATCATTCATTTGGAACAGTGGTGATCAGTGATTAATCATTGGAAACAATGCCGATTAGAGATCAGTCCTTAAGAACAATGGTGATCAGTGATCAGTCTTTTGGAACGATGGTGGTCAGTGAGTGATTAGTCATTGGGAACAATGGTGATCAGTGATTAGGCGTTGAGAACAGTAGTGAACAGTGATTAGTCAGTGGGAACAATGAGGATCAGTGATGGGTTGTTGGGAAGAATAGTGAACAGTGATTAGTCAGTGGAAACAGTGAGGATCAGTGATAGGTTGTTTGGAACAATAATAATCAACTGTAGGATGGTTGATGAATTCTACTCAAAAAGAAGTAACTCTTTTTGTGGATAAATGAGTCTAAAAAACTTTAATAAATCATTGAGAATGTAAAATATCAAAAGGAACCCCCTAAAAGCCTCAGTGGTAAATGTCCAGCTGTATCTCACCACGTCAGTAAAAGCTAAATGTAAATGTTGTCAAAGTAACGATGGTTACATCGGTCTTTATCCAGCTAGTGGAAATCTAACATTTATACTAGATAATTCTAAGTTGTTGGTCAGCTGGATAGGTAAAGTTTTAATTTTCAGGGGAAAAGTCCAGTTTCTAAAACCCCTGAATTCATACTTAATTCCATATGAAGATCAACATCACTATGTTTTATGAGAACCTGTTATGAAAAAAAAAATTTTTTTTCAAGTGATATTGACTTTTCATAATAATGCCACTAACACAATCACCCCTCAATTATTATTGTTAGCTGAACAGTTTGGAAGTAGATAGCTAATGATTAGTCTCCAGCTTGTGTGGAGGAACATTTAATTAGGTGTTTTGTGAAGGTTTTTAAAACGTGAGTAGCATTACCTTACAACATAGTTTCAAGGCCACTTTGATTTCTACGATTTTCATTTTTGATAACCTTGAAACCATTATCACACCCAGTGTTTACAGGAAAATACAGAAATGTTATCTATTCATTCATCGTTCATTTTCTGAACCGCTTAATCCTAATTAGGGTCGCGGGGAAGCTGGGGCCCATCTCAGCCGACTCTGGGCGAGGACAGAGTACACCCTGGACAGCTCGCCAGGCCATCGCAGAAATGTTATCAATGCAGTGTTAAATCCAACCCATAGCCCTCGTGGTACGTTTTAATAATATTCCCAGTTAAGTGAGTTTAAATTTAGTTCAAGTTTTTGGCACTGGTTTTCATGGTTACTTTAAGTAGTGTCATGCAAATATTGTTTGCATGTTTGGAGGATCATCAAGATGTATTTGGGTTACCGGTAGAGACTTCCAGGGTAGCTTTTTAAAGCATGGAAGTTAACTGCTGCTGTAGTAAATAAGGTTTTTCCACTCAAATGAAGTCATAAAATGTCACAGCTTACTGTTGTGTGTTCTAGCTAGGCTAAGTGTAGTAGGCTACAGGATATGCCTGTTAGCTGTTGTCGCAGGTTAGCTAGTTAACAAGCTAGCGTTCACTATAGCATATAAAATTTTGTATAATTGGTGTATTTTATACCCATCTGAAAGCTTAATTCATTATATATCTAAATTCATGCCACACAATGTTAAAGGATACCAATATTTCTACACGGGTGGCATATTGGCTCAGTGGTTCGCACGTTTGCCTCATAGCCATAAGGTCCTGGGTTTGAGTCCCAGGCTCGGGTGTTTGTGTGTGGAGTTTGCATGTACTCCCCATGCTTGCATGGGTTTCCTCCAAATACTCTGGTTTCCTCCAGCAGTCCAAAGACATGCACATGCACATTAGGCTAATTGGTTGTTCCAGATTGCCACTAGGTGTGAGTGTGAACGGTTATGTATGTGTTGCCTTGTGTTGGACTGGCAAACGGTTCAATTTGTAACTCACCTTTATCCAGAGTCGGCTGAGATAGGCTTCAGCCTCCTTGTGATCCTAATAAGATTAAGTGGTTCGCGAATGAATGAATGAATATTTCTACAAGTCCGACTTCCTTCTGGTTGTAATTTCAACCTTCTTTCATGAAATATTGTAGCATGTAGGATGCTATAAATATGAACAATGTATGCATACTGATGTAGCTGACATTTTGTATGCCTGTCCTTTCCTAATAACACAAATAGGTGTTTTCCGAAGGCTGAAAGTCCAATTTCCGTAAAAACAGGTTCATATTGTGTAACTTTAATGATTATGTAGAGCTGGGGAAAAAATAGGGCAGGAGCCAGTGTTTCTGCTGTAGCCATCTTCAGTATTTTTTAGACAAGTAAGCCAAGAGGAGCTGTAAAAATGAAACTCTTGGGCTTTTTATAGCATGCTTGAGTATAAGATGGCAAATGACAATACAGAATAAGAGCATTAACATGTGAAATGTAACAAGCTTAAAAAAATAATTACAAGTACATAATAAAATAATATGAAAAGACATCTTACAGGAGAATATTAAGTGCTTATACAAAAAAATAAACGTGTTTAAATTCCATAAGGTGTGACTCTTATATTACTAGCTTTCTACGCAGGGACTATTACATAGTGAAATTATCAATCTTACTTAATAGATGTGGTAATTATGGTCAGAAGTGTTAAAAGGCTTTTAGACCTGCTCTCAGAGTCTATAAATACTGCCAGCTATTCTATAGTGAAATCCCATTTATCATTATTATTCCGTTAATGCTTCTGGTAATTGGTGCTATTTCTCAGTACTTGCTAAACTTGTTTAGCTGTTTAACATCCATTTTATTAAGTCAGAAACCTGATTTAATGTGACCCCAACATAAATCTTTACAAAGGTCCAAAGTTTATTCATGTATTTATTTAATTATCTTGAAATTAGACCATGTATGGCAGTTTGCTTGATTTGACTGAATCAAAGATTGGGATTGTACATTGGAACAGGGAGCCAGAACTGAAGCCGAAATGTTTCTGAATCTCTCTAGTGGCTGGCTGCAGTACGGTTTTTAACCCCGCCCATTTTCATCTTAGTGAATGGAATCCAGGACAGATTTCTATCATAAATATTTAGGCACTGCCTAAAAGTGGGCTCCGAAAATGCTTGCATGTGAAAGGTTACAGAAATATGCATACGTAAATAAGGGAATAAGCTGCGAAGTTCAAGCAGTGCCGATGGCAGTAGCGTGTATGATATATTTTCCCCAACATTTTCTTCATTTATTGGGTTGCCTGTGTGGCCACCCAATAAATGAAGATATACGATATGTATTTTACGATATTTGCTTAAGTATGGCGCTCCAGAGCTCCATTAAGTTACCTCTCCACATATAATTGTGTTCTGTTGTTGACCGTATAGCCAGCTGAACACAAGCGAGTATAAGTTTTATCTTCCATGATGGGTTCATTTTGACTGAATACAAAAGTTTCCATTTTGACTTGCATGCTTACTATCTCTTATTCATCTGTTTTATATCTTGTTTATGTTCTACGTCTTTGTCAGTACAATCTACATGTTTCTTTTTATAATAACAAGATGGCCTGACCTTAGGAATGATTGCTTTAGCAATCAAAGTGCATGCCATGAATCACAAACAAATGTTTAATTTAAAAAAACTTACTAATTATCCACTGCCCGCATTATCTGTGTCTGTGCTGTTGGTCACCAGCTTGGCTGATGATAGACATGTGTACATGCTATGTTTAAATTCTCTAGATCATAGTTCCCAATGCACGGGTCATTGACGCTTGTGTACAGGAGAAAGCTAATGGTTTCAGAATGAAATCTTGTCCGATGCCACTTTATTTCCAAGAGAAAACACTGTTTTCATGTATATTTAATGCACTTGGTAAATGAAAAGGCACCTTTAATATTTCCCCCAATATTTTTCCTGACATTAACTCTGTTTTATAAGACTTATTTTGAAGAAAAGGGTGTGGCTGACGCTGTGTTTGATGGCATCAGAGGCTCTTGAAAGTGCATGCATGGACCTGAATCTCTGATTAGTTCTATGGCAAAGCCTTGTCTTGTTTTGCTGTAAACTGTCGTTAATGGACCCTCAGCGGGGGAGTTCTTTGCAGTCCTTCTGGTATATTGCTCATTTTGAGGTCTGAGCTAGCTCACTGTACTGAGATTATCATTAGCAAAACAAAGTGAGTGAGGGAAGTGATGGCATAAACAAAGTCATAAATTGTATAACAATTTATTATTGACGGTATAATCGTAGCAACACTCGAAATATCTTGGTAGAGTTAGTCATTCCTTTTTAAATGAGATGCAGCGGCAAAATAAGCAGCTCACCTAACTGAGAGCACTTTTTTCAGGGTAGAGCTCAATGAAAGTCATGGAGAACAGTGATTGCCCTTCCAAAAGAGTTTGTGTTTAATGTAAATGTTGACTGCCATTTCTTCTACTAGGGTTTCAGGGAGGCTTAGCCAACTCTGGGCGAAGGCAGGGTACACCCTGCACAGTCCATCGCATCTCACACCTAGGGGGAATTTGGAACAGGCAATTAGTCTAATGTGCATGTCTTGGGACTGGAGGAGGAAACCGGAGCACCCAAAAACCCAGTACTTATAAACATATGCAAGCATGGGGAGAACATGCAAACTATACACAGAAATTCCCTTGAGGACGCGGGACTCAAACCCAGGACCTTCTTCATGTGAGGCGGACGTGCTAACCACTACGCCTCTGTGCTGCCGACTGACTCCTGTTTATATTTTCACATTTTTAGTTGCCAACTTATACTTACATTACTTTTAATAAAGTGATGGACCACCTCAGCTCACTAGCAAATAGTAGTTCAATCCATCTGGACTCAAAGCTCGAAAATGTTTTCATGACAATGTTAAAATCATAAACCTGTGACCAATATACAATTAAGCATTTTATATAATAATTAATAATGATTTATTTGCCATTTGGAGTTAACCAGTGAACCATTTTATTTTCAGTGTTCAGTAGATCATTGTGACTGAGCATGTACACTAACATAGACAGATTCACTGTCCTACTGTCCATATCTACTTAGCATTCTCTGGCTCTATTGCATGCTCCAAGTTTTTGCAAGATGGCAACCCCAGTTTAAAAAAAGTCTTTAAAAAACTCACAATGCGAGTGAATGAATCCTAATTCAACAGTAGGGCCAATTCACTGAAAATACTTGGGTTTGTGATCAGAAGATAAATACAGAGACAACAGATCAGAATTTCACACACACACACACACACACACACACACACACAGATAT